>CM042185.1:28999598-29013109 GCA_023539305.1 Ilex asprella
TCCAACTTGTCAAATATTTCCACAAGACCTTTCCTGCAAAAAATATTGGGAATACAATTGATATGAGATACAGAAGGACTAAATTGTTCGAACGAAATATTCGAAACATCCCCTCCACCCCCTACCCACAACCCACAACCCCCAACAAAACAAAAACAAAAACACAAAAAAATAAAAATAAAAGAAAGAAAGAACCCAACCACCACAAAAGAAAACATGTTAGCAATAGAGACTTCTTTCCTCAAAAAGCATCACAATTTGGCAGCATGCCTCAGAATAATGTGACTTTATTGTGACGAAAGCTAGAAGGTATGTCATGGGGAACACCCATGCTATGTTGTATTCCCCTCTGTTAAGGAAGAGAAAATAACCCATACACACGAGCAAAAGCTAATCCCTCCATTTTCAGGGTTAATTAAAAAATCTAGCACTACAATGATTGGTGACACAGTAGTTTAGACTTTAAACTGCTGCTATATGACATATACTTCTAAAGAAGTAGCTTCTATTGCAACAAGTATATCCCAGGCAAACAAAAGACTCAGCCATTAGAAGTTACTTCAATGGAAGTAAAACTTAATTATGAAGCTAAAATGTTGTATAGGATCATCCTAAAAAGAGGAGCTAATAGGAACAGAAGCTAGGCTCATATGGAGCCATTGAATGTAAATGTACCGAAAAAAAAATATGGAGCAATTGAAGCAATGGGGGCTTGGGCCACCAGACCATGGAGTCTCAGGTGAGCAGACAAGCCAGGAATTGGGATAGAATTTTTCTATTTCTTTTTTTTCATGTAACACAAAAAAAGTGAGATGTTGACGACAAAATTATATGTCAGTTTTCGACCTTTTTCTGAATTCCTGTTTGTCCTCTGAATGAGCAACATGTTATCCATACCTGTCTGGAGTGAGTGTCTTCCGGTGGCCTAAAAATCTGCGATGCCCCTCGACAGCTCTTGCCATGTTACCAGAATATGATGGAATGAATACGTCACTCTCTACCGAGATGATATAATCTAGTGCGGCAGTTTGAGTTGCATGCTTGGCAAATTCTTTCAGTTCTGCTTGGGTTGCAACGGTTTCCTGTCATCAATCAGACACTCAGCTCGTGGTTGTACAAAATGGCAGCCTTGGCAGCAGCAAACTATTTAGCCTATGCATCCAGACAAACCTTGAAAACTACATTTGGGAAACAAGAAGTGAGCTCCGAAAGGTGAGTGTCACCACCATAAATTTCTCCAGCAGCTATATAAATTAATGTTGATGGAGGATAACCGTGAGCTTGAAGAAATAGTCCAACCTCCTTGGGAGTTAGTGGACAGAAACCTCCTATCCTCTGTTCGGTTGAGTTTATCTTCTTTGTTTTCCAGTGGTTTGTGTTCTCCCTAGAAACCGATGAAATGTAAGAAACTGATTCATAGTGTTCCACCAAAACCAAAAGAAAAATGCCTGTGTGATGATTATGTGTATAATTACGATCCCCACCCCCACTAGAGATAATCCAAACCACTTGATCTACAAAAGTTTCCAGACATATGTGTTAAACAGTTGGAGAATCCAAATGAATCTTCTAAAAACTTTCACAAACTTCCAGAATTAATTTCAAACTCGACCGTTTAAGCTTTGCTTTAAACGATTCCGATATTTGAAAACAAATTTAGACAAAAGTTGAAATATCAAACTTGTGTCAGTCTTGTCCAGGGCAAAATATTTTGCCAATAATTGAAAGCCACAAAATCCATAGAATAAGGGTAAGTGCACCCAGAAGCTCCAGAACATCCAAGCCAGTGGCGGGAAGATTGACACTTCTAAACCAGTCACAAGACATGTCTACATGCATGTAAATGTTTATGAAGAAACATTTCACCTCATTATTCTCAGCTCCTCAGATTCTGCATGACTAAGACCATAAGTACATCCAGTGAAAGATAGCATGTCTTTCTCATATCTCAGATGAAGAGCAATGTATCTTCCAGCACGCAATCTCAGCCGCTCCACCAGCTTCTGTGGTTTTCACCGGCATGCATGCTCAGAACCTAGTTTAACAGGAATCCCCATAGGAGACCTCTTAAATGCATGTGTAGTATACATACACATACGTTTTATTCCAACAAACTTTAATAGATTTGCAGGGCAGTGTAGAATTTTGATGGGATACCAAGTGCATCACATTCCATTTTAATCTTAACTCTTTCGAAAACTTTGTAAAATTTTTTTTTTTTTCACTAGAACCATATCTGTTGTCGAAATCTCACATTTTTATGAAATTCAAAAGAAAATTCAGAACCTTGTTAATTAGTTTTACTGGGACTGCATACTGCCACAATTCAATATCTTATTAGGATATCACGCAGATTAAAAGTGGAAAAAGGGATAGTTCTAACCTTCCCCAGCTTCTCAATTGGCGGAGAGAAGCGGAGAGAATGATACAGAGCACGGCATCTCAATCTCTGGATATCAAGGGGCAGATCATTGTTTGCAAGTCGAGAATCTGATTTTGGAACATGAATCACCTGCAGACAATGAATTGATGAGCCCTCCCTCAAGCTCAAAGGGTCAACTTATATAAAAAAGGAAAGACATAAATGATTGAATATGTTCTGATAGGTAGTTTAAGCAATCTCAATGAAGCAAGGCTTATTCCTACTTACACTCCCAGACAAAAAATAACAAAATCTTGTTCACAATTAATAATCTGAATAAAAACATCAGTTTGGGCTTTTGACACCACATGGAACAGAAAACAATTCCACGTATCTAAAATGACTATCCAAAATATGTTCATGGGGTGATATTTGATCTTTCCAACAGTACTACCCTGTACATAGTCTATGTATGGGGCATACTTTACTGGAGAGATAGACACGGGCAACAGAGAGGTCCCCAAATTTGATTCCCTCCCCCTCCCCTTCAGCATCTCCGATCCAAGTTTGAATAACTTAGTGAATATTTCATTGAATGTAAAATATAATCATTTTATAAAAGTGATGCAGTTTTGAAATTTTCTCCAGAGTTGTCTTCCAGGACGACATTTTGGGGGGGAGGAATGTGATGTAGTACGAAATTAACTTGCCTGATATTCCTTCCATAATTGTGTCATCTCCTCATAATAGCCCATACTAGACCACAAAGTGAAGTGCTTCCTGGCTCGAGTTACGGATTGTAATTCCTTAGGAAGCTCCTTCACAATCCTCACATCTTCTTGCAAGGTTGTGATGAAATGCTGTTCATCAAATATATCTGAAAATATACTGCCCACGAGCCAATTACAAAAAAAAAAGTGTAAGTGATCTTAGATACAATAAAATTTGGATATTACAGGTCAGAAAGTAAATATGATGCGTATGCAGACTGCTGAATCTTAGACATGAAAAAGTGGTTACAGATTGAGAGAGAGGGATTGAACTAGCAGTAGCACAGAACTCAAATAACCTTGTATCTTGCCAGAATGAACGCTTGTCCAGTTGAGGAATAACTAGGGTTGCATTCATTATGCGTGCCACAGCCACCATATCAGATATCTATAAGCAAAACATGTTTTCAGTATTTCAAATGACAAACAGGAAAAACTAATTTGAATTGAGTGAGCAGAAAGGCACTTATTTTTTGGCTTAAACAATATGGCATGTCAGGAATGCAAGAAGATGACGCATCCGTGTCGGACACCGACACTCCTTGGATATGTGTCCGATACTCTTTTATCCGTGTCTAAAATTAAATAATAAATTTTATTTTCGGACACGTCTTCGACACTTCTTTATGTCGTGTCTACTATGAAACAATACATTGGTTTACATGTGACTAACAAAACTTAAAAATTTGACCAATAGGTATCTTTATATTATACAATGAGAGAACATATAATTACCAAAAATAAACATATTAAAGTTATACTCAAACTATAATAACAAAAAAGATACATAAAAGATCTAGAAAAAAGTAATTGAGAAAATGAGAGCAATTATTTAATTTATATATGGTTGGTACACATCTACAAAATTTTTTTGATGATTATTGAATATTATAATGTTAGTCTAAAAATTCACACTAGGTGACTAGACATAACATTTACGTATCATAAAATATTGAATTTTTTATGAATAATATATCATTATCACTGTACTTGTGATAAATAATATAATTACATATATATATAGCATAATTATTTGCAGCGTGTTTCTAACATCTCCGTGTCGTAACATATTCGTGTTCCATATCTATGTCCATGCTTCTTTGTACACAACTGTTGGATTTTTCAATTTCCATAAAATATCCTTTAAAAAAATAATTAAGCATTTTTTTTGTTTCAACTCATACAACTACAATTTATGGCTGGATGACTCCGGGAAAAAAGGATACATGACTTCAAAGTTGAATTGCTTTGCATATAAAGAACCAGCCATGTCAGCTGCCAACTTCTCCTATAGAACCATAAAAGAGAGCATCATCCCCTTGTGAGAGAAAAATTATACTGATGGCGTCTCGGTATGTTTATTGACTGCTTAGAGTCATAAGACACGTGTGAAAGGTTTCATAAGTCAATTGATCGGTGACCACACACCACTTATTTGGCCAGATAAAAGTGTATGGTCCATTAGTAGTTTAGATTGGAGTGCTATCTAACTACAGACTTTGCCAGTTAGATTTGATATTCTAAACCAGACAAAAACACAGCTTACTGCCCTGAACAACAAAGATTGTCCAGCTTATGCTAGTCCGGTTGTGACAAGACACTCTTCACATCACTAGAAAGGTATCATCCAATCTACTGTGACATAACAATTATTTCTGTCAGTGCCTTTTCATCTTTAAATATATTACTATTCATACAGATAATAGAACATAGTCCACCAAAAGGAATATATCAGGACAATAACCTTTCCCTTATTCAAACACCCTATACCAAAATTGAACTTGTTCAACTCTATGATGTACAGTGACTCTAGCAGTCTTAGATTAAGTTTCACTGCCAGAGAAAAGAAGTAAAGATCCCTCTTTCTCAGGTCGGGGTAAGAATATCAACTCACAGTTTCTTCTGGGGGTAGACAAGGCTGAAACCCACACCTACTTGCAGGTGAGGTGAATAGTCCCAATGGCCTCATCAATAATGATAATAAAGTTCTTGAGACCATACTTCCCTCTGGGATACCATGCTAGTACTTTTAACATTATGTTGCAAACCTCTGGCGTAAGTCTTTTGTATTATCATAATTAACACGAATATATTTGACCCCTACCGCTAATGACAAATTAAAAGGTCAGACACATGGAATGTCTATCAAAATGCTGTGTTCGGTTAGCAAGAGCTGCCTTAATATCATTAGTTTCTTAATTAACAGAATAGCACCTGAAGCATGTGAATCTGCTTGTTTAGACCACATAAGATACGCATAGATCTTGGAAGACCTTAAACAAATAGATGGTAATACTTACCCCTGTGCGCATCTGATTCAACCCCCCATTACTTCTCACAGTTATGTAACGTTCCCATCTATCAGCAGCTGCAGATGTAAAATGGATTACAAGTAGAGAAATTCAAAGAATCAGTGAGATTGTGAAGCAAATCTGTTTCCACAGCTCAAAACCCCACATCATGCTAAGCAAGCCAAAATTGAAACATATTGAAAACTATCATGCACTAGACCAAATGGAAAAAAACAAAAAAATCAGAAGTCTAGAACATAAGGTAAGCACTTTATTAACTAGTGCTCCAAGAAAGCATCATAAACACATTTCCCATGAGCATTAGCTCTTTGTCTAAGATAAAAAAAAAAAAACCAACTACCAGTACAATAGAGACGGTAATAGTGAGATGAAACCTTTATATTTGGCAGTAGGCTTGACGCATGGACGAAGACTGTAGCTAAAAGGAGCACCCCATAGTAGTTCATTTGGCCGCTGCAAAAACTGAAGCAGCATAACCTCATTATAATAAAATAACACTGTCATTGAATTCTCAATCATTTGTGGGAGTAAAATATTCTGCTAAATCTCCTCTTTATCTACAAAGAATGCCAGTATGCCAGTTATTACTACAATAAAGAGTTGCAAGTTAACAATAGGAGTCTCAGATACAGCTTCAAAGGTCCAAAGTATAAGAGTATACAGCTTCAAAGGCCCAAAATTATAACTTAAACCCATTGGGGGATTTTTCTTTTTTGTACAGGCAACAAAATTAATTATTTTCTACTAACCAATGAAGAAAAATAGATTCCAATAGAAATATTATGATTAGCAAATATGGAAAATAAAGTAACAAAAGCAAAAGGAATAGTATCTCAGAGCCCCAATTGTAGGTTTTTAAAGCAGTAACCTGAAGTTAAGCATCCTGCTCGAATAAATTGAATACACAATGACATGGAACAGACATTACGGAACACTACGAACTCAAGAGTTCGTATAACGTTTGTTTTTGTTCTAGTTTTTTTTTAAGCTATTATATTCTACATGTTGCATGTACTTATGTGAAGACCATATACCCATTTGGTGGAGGTAGTTTGTGCCAGGGAGGGAAAAAATTGCTGTGCAACTAATGTACTTTTTAGCTATGTCTGTTTCATCTGAAGTGTTTCCTTTGATGAACATAAGTTCATTAAATGTTGAAGTATTGTCAGGGCTAACATCAAACTTAACTAAAGATAATATCAAGCACAATCATTCTATCTTTCATTTATGGTGCCGATACACCCCAAAATTGTCATGGACCTTGAGTGATGGCAAGTGCCTATATATCCCTAAAATGTAATATAGACAAGAGTTGTTGAGGGAGGAATTTGTATATAAAAATAAATAGCAAAAATTAATAAACAAAACAGTGATGAAAGACTTAGGGTTGAATATGTTCAAAAGTTTGGTATATAAAATATTTCATATTTTGCACAAGTATGTTTTCATTATATTTTGATTTACATATTTCTATATTTCAGTGTCCATTGATTCCACAGGTAATGTAGATTTTTATCCAAATTATAGTGTAGAACTGAGTATTTCAGAAAATTTGTTGCTTGTTATTGACTTAAAACTTAATTTTCACTGTTTATCGGATACAACATTTCGATTAACAATTATAAGTTTTGTTCATTCCTAAATTGGGAAGTTGACACTACAATTAAATTATCCAACGGTTATAATCAAATATCATCGAGGTAATATGCCCGAGCTTGACATAAAAAGTAAATGTGTATTATACTAGAACAAGTACAAATTAAATGAAACTCCCGATGAAATTACGTTTTCATATAAGCCCTTGCTTAGATAGAATGCAAAATTTTTCATTTCTTCTTGTTATCTTTCTATTTTGAGGAAAATGACCCAGGCCCACCCTGCTTTAATTCATAAGGATCATAGGTACCGTCATTGACATATAAAACGAGGTAACATGCCCACTTACACTGATTCTTATATCAAACCTTGGAATTGCTAACGCCAACCATTTTGTATGTTAATTTTGAAAGCCTTTAGAAACTCTAAAACTACATCAAAAAGAAGTGACTATGCACCTCTTCAGCCCTAGGGCCCCAGCATGGGCACCATTGAGAAAGACTAGCTTGAGGAATCAATATTTACCACCTTTCCCAGATCCCATCATCCATGGTAACATGAAAAAACTGCCACTTTATACAACTTTTTGTCCACCGACTAACAATTGATTCCACTAAAACTTTAGCATTTCTTAACAAAGGCTGCACCCAGGATGTTCATGTGTTCGTGTTAATGTCAATCTGCAGCACTAGCACTTGAAGTTCACACAAGCTTTGACCATCTACTCCTTTGACCATCTACTCAGAAAAGGGGAGTGCATAACACAAGAACTATGTAAAATAGGTTGATGGACAGATTAGGAATGATGTCACTCAATCTCGTGTGAAAATGTTGTGTCTGTTATGACACTAACCCACGACGTTTTGTGGAGAGGGGAATGCAATGGTGCATAATAATAAGTTTTGAGCTTTCATTGTACAATGTGTTTTAAAACCGTGCACGTCTAGCCTACATTGGACAATATCGCACAATGCAGGACTGGACCATTCTAACTGGTATCAAAGTCATTTGACCCTTGTAGTGTGGAGGACACCAAAGGTTTTGTATCCCTCGGTGCACTCGATCCGAGGGGTTGGTGGCTTTGGCAGCTAGTGTGGTGAGGGTAATCCCTAGAAGCCCCACATCACCAAGATCGAAGCGGAGACCAAAGGAGTACGTTTGAACTAAAGTGGTGAATTCTGATGACCCAATGCCAAATTACAAATGCACAGAACGATACGTAAGTTAAGTTTTGAGTTTTCATTGTACAATACATTTTAAAACCATACACCCCTAACCCAAATCATACAATAGGGTACAACGAGTGGCCAGGCCATTACAATGTCAATGCTGCCAAAGCACTAAGCTAGCTAATATAAAAGGTCTATGTTTGAAAAAATCTGCAAACCTGGAAGAAAATGTCTGAAATCATATGGATGGAAAACTGAGAAATTGGACAATATCATACCTAAGAAACTTACACTATCATAAGTCATAACAAATACTAAACTTCGAGTTTAAATTCTACAGAGGTGGTTAAAATAAAAGCACTAGCTCCCACATTACAGACACTTCAAAGGCTGGACCTCAAGGATTGAACAACTAAACTTTACCCAGCTTGCCTAAATCTAGAATAAGTACGATTCTACAACCAAGGATTTGCTGCAAATTCAAAAAGTTTTTCTCATTAAGTAATATAAATAACACGTATGCCTAACGGGCGCATAACCTGCACACATGCTGCAGTTTTTTTTTCCCCCCTTTTCTGAAAGTCATCCGGTTTGAAATGTTGTGTTAGACACCCATGTAAGTATGTCACTCTCCTTCTTACATAGAGTATAGAAAATCTGTTGCTTTGTGATTTGTCTTCTTTTGATGAGTATTTCTTCCTGATACGATCTCTTACAAGGCTAGAGGCTTCCTCATCTATGCAGGGTCAAGAGAACAAGTAGGAAATGTGATAAAAAAATATAATTGACAATGCCAAGAATAAATTCATGTGATAAACAAGTCTTCAGCACAACAAACTAACTGGATGACATGATGCTAGCCTGGCTGACCTGATCCACCAGCATCCAGGTCAGCTAAGGCATGAACCAGCTCAGCAGTCCTCAAATGAACTCGATTTACCTAAAGCAGCTCAACTCGGAAAAAGGCAAAAGGACAGAAGAGGAACTACGCCATCAAATCTTATCTTGGAATGAAGAATCTATCTCTAGTGACACGTCACGTCATCAATAGCTTCAAGACTATCAAGTCATACATAGGGAAGAGTGTCTCTAACGGCATTATATTCCCTCCAATATCCTAACAAACTAGAGAACCCCATCATTGCTTGAGGGCTACACTACCCCAGGATATAAGTAGGCAAGCCCTTGCCTTGTCCAAACAATGAGCAATTGTAATCTCAAAAAAAGTGCAATCTTCTTCTTCTCTAAGTAATACAAACCACTACAGTAGACTAGCCAGCTCTTCAGCTTGATAAACAACTTAATTCCTTGTGTTTTTTCTTATTGTTAACATGTTCACACATGCTCGTCCACAGCACAGCAGAGCTCTCTCAGCTCACCCTCACTCCTACTTCTCAGTTTCACGCACCATCAATAATAATATTTCTTTCTTCTCAATATCCCATTTCGTATTTGTGACTGCCAAAAAATTAATTTAAAACAATCTCTCCTCCATTGGAATATCTGTTAACAAACAAATGCAATGATGATGACCCAGTTCTCAGAACTACAAGTTCACAACAGTAATACCCAATACAGAAAACAATTCTGCAAATTACCAAAGTGACAATCTTTCTCAAAAATTAAATCATAAGATCAAAATTTCCTGAGAATTTCACAACTACCCACAAACAAATATAGTACCGAAAACAAAACACCCAGTTCTTTAAATCAGTAAAGAAAACATTTTTATCATAATTTGTGCCCAGAAAACTTATGGAAAGTAGGTAGAGCTCAATATACTTGTAAAAGATGAATATGAAGATTGAAAAAGCAAATAAAATGATTACATAGAGTGTTATTGAATAAAAGGATGGTTTTCTGGTTAGAAGATTGGCAGTCGATGAGGTTCTAATCTGGGAATAACCTCTGTTATTAACCATCTCTCAGACATCAACAACTCTCTGCTTTCTCTCGACGTTTCACATACAGAAGTTGTTCATATCTGCGACAGCCTTTGGATAAATCGCAAATGCTAGTCTTGTTTTTTTAATCAAGTGAGATATGAATTTCGTTTTCAACGCATCTCCATACCTCAAATTTAGACTTAGATTTGATTTTAAATTTGAGTATCAAATTTTTTTAAAAAAATTCCATACTGTCTCAAAGTTCATTTTTTTAATTTTATCCTCTCTCATTTCCTATCTTCATTCCCTCCTCAATATTAAAAAAAAAAAAAGAAAACGCTCCCTAATTTTAAAATTGAAACTTTTTTTTTACAAACTTCACAAATATTAACCAAAAGAAAAATTATAAAAAAAAATTGAAATATCTATTTCCTATCCTACAATTCTGTATGAAAAAGAGAGACGAGAGAGATTTTTTAAGAATGAGAATTTATGAGAGAGAGAAAGTATATATATACCTGTATAATAAAGTAGAATGAAATTTGAATCTTGGAGACAAAGAGAGGTCCAGATCACTTTGAGACAAAACATAAATAAATCTAACGGATAATGTAATCTCAACATAAAAGACGGTTTAGATTATCTCAAAAAATTTGATCTGATGGTTTATAATTAGTCCTATTTTTTTTTCGGCCCATGAAGTAGCCTCTCATTGTATGACTCTACACTCCTATCTCTCATATGTCTCTATCTCTCTCATACAGACTCTCTCTCACGCCTCTCTTTCTGCCCAACTCTGGTTGCTCTCTCACTTTTGCCTCTCTCTCCCAATCTATCACGCCTCTCTCTCATGGAATCCATCTCAAATCTTCTTTCAATCTCAATCTCACTCATAATAGTGGCATTAGGATGGCTACAGTAGAGAGAGACAGACGAAATGCATAAAGAGAGAAGGAGAGGAGAAAAGCAGATAAACAAGGAATCTTAGAAATGTCATTTGTTGGAATCCATCTCAATCTCACTTCAACACTGTTGCCAGGCATGCTTGTATTTCCTTTTCTCTGTGCTTCTATCTTTCTCCACTACTCAACACACATAAAGGACACATGAAAAGGGTTCAACACAATGCCCAGGAGGTGTTCGACCAAATGCTGAAGAAGTAACCAAATGTCCCTAGTCGCTTCCCTCTCGCTACTTCTCTCTCCGCTGCCCAGCTACTGATTGTGTGCGTTATGTGTAATTGTCAAAACTTTTCAGCTTTTTATTTCTCATAATGGTTTAGATTTTATTTCTTGAAAAGTTTAACTTCATAATTCGGGTACTTTTTTTTATTTCTTGAAGAATGATTTAGGGAAGTGAGGAAAGGGGTTGGTGGTGATATTGACAAAGAACGTGTTATCGATTTTTTGTGTATCATTCACATCTCCAAAGCCAAAGCCAAAGTCGAAGTCAGGTTCGCATTGCTATGTTTTCTAATCATGATCTATTATTATTATTATTTATTTTTTTGTAATGCATTGTTAACCCAATTCTTAGCCCATACCGAAATTAGTTTGAGGGTTTTTAGTTATGAATTCAGTTTTGGGACCTTATACGGTTAAATTTGACGGGTCTTTGTGTTAGTATGAGTTTTTTTAACTTTTCTCTTCGACCAAATCGTCTCCGGCCAAGTCCTCTGTTTGAGCAAAGTTGTTGATGCCAATTCATTAGGCTGGATTGTATGTGAGGCATCTTCCATTTGAAACCCAAGAATCCAGGTCCCATTCCCTTGATTTTATTGGATTTATTTTTAATATTTCTTTCTACTGGATATGTTTAGTTCATCATTTTCATATTTGTTCTTCAAATTATCTTCTTTTGATGTATTATTTGCGCTTGAAATTATTATAGCCCATTTGGTGGTAATTATGGTTTTTGTCTTTTGTTTTTTTAATCTGGATTGATTGTTATTGGTTGTTGTAGAGAGTTCTGATTTGAATGTGAAATTCCTTGCTTGATGATTATCATTTTTTGTTCTAGCTAATTTGTTCAAAAAAAAAGAATTGCATAATTCGAGGTTTTCACTTTGAGTACATAGTTCTGACGTGTGTATTTTTTTTAACTGATTTAATTCTTTTTAATTGAAATCATTTGGTGGTTATTTTTTTAGAGGGCACTGCAGCCAATCTGATAAAACTGCTCAAATCAGGTTTGTCTCTATACAAATTGTATATGTAACACCCCGTATTTTTTTCTTATATAATGTATAGATATATGTAATAAAATATTGTTGTGAATGTGTGGATATGTATAATAAGGTAAGGATAAATCATATAGATGTTTAACACTAGGATAAATCCTAGAGACGCATATTGATTGGAGAGTTTGAGTTCCAAAGAAGTTGAAATATGAAAATGGGGATTAGATGAATTTCTAAATGCTTTTAGGCTAAGATAATGTTTCCATTGAATCTGGAAGGTCGAAAAACCTTGGGAGAGGTAATATGAAGTGCATTGGAAACTTGGAAGACGGAGGAAGAATCTGTCTGCTGAGTGGTACCGGTACCAAATGGTACCGGTACTGGATACCCGTACCCCGATTTCCAGAAGATTTTTGGTACCGGTACTGGGTAGCGGTACCCCGATTCCAGAAGGTTTTTGGTACCGGTACTGGGTACCGGTACCAAATGGAACCGGTACCGGGTACCGGTACACCCGATATAAAAAATCTGAATGTTTTAAGTCGCGACCTTGGTCCAATTTTAGCCTTATAAATACCCAAGGTCGTCCATTTTGGTCCTAGTTCGACCACTCCAACATTAGAAACCCTAAGAGAGAAAGAAAGGAAGAGAAAAGAGGAAGGAAGGAAGAGAAAAACAAGAGATTAAGGGTATATTCAAGAATCCAAACCCTAGTTCTTCAAGATTCACGGTAGGGGATTTCTTCTCTTTCTCTTACATTGAGGCTAGGTTTACTTATATGTATTCTTTACACTCTAAATTCTCTATGTATGTTATAAATCATTGATCCTTGATCCTCATGAATATTAACATGTTTTAAACAATATAAGTGGTGGACCAACCATTAAACCCTAGTTTCCAAGAGGGATGAACTTCCTTTTCTAAATTTCGATTCACCCTTAATTTCAAGACCTTAGTGTTTCATATTGAAAAAATAAAATGATGTTGTTGTGATCTCTTGTATTTTACATACTTAGTTATCGAAATTGTTACATGATAAAATTGGGAATTGGGCTTATGAATTGGAGACTCTTGAAATCGTTGGGCCTTTGAGAATATATTGGCTAATGTGTTGCTTGTATGGTGATTTGGATAAACCTTGAGGGTGAGAGGTTCCTTATAAGGATGCTCATGCCAAGAGAGGATAAATTGTAACATTATCAAGAGGTTCCTTATAAGGATGCTTGAATAACTCAAA
>CM042185.1:29013209-29026453 GCA_023539305.1 Ilex asprella
ATAATAAATTAAAAATAAATTATTTATTTTAAAAAATTAATATTAAAAATAAAAAGACCCTCATTTAATATTTTCGCTTTAGATCTCAAATTTTCTTAAGCCACCTCTGTTTGGATGATTCGTTAGTGGTGGGTTGCGACTGAATTGAGCTTCACAAACGATTACGGTGTATTGAGAGGTGATCAAAATAGAAAATATTAATAATAAAAAAAAGAAAGGAGTTCATTGGATTTACTTGTCAAATATTACATACCTTAATGATCCAATAAATCCGCACTCGTCCTTATTAACAAAATATTGTTGAAAAAATGATTTTAAACAAGATTATTAGAACAACTTCATACTTAAATAAAAATGGAACTCACGCCTCGAAATTAGTGGGACGAAGTTTAAACGTGTTTTCCTCTGTGAGGAGGTTAACATGATATATTTATTTGTTCAAAACCGTTTAGATTTGAATGAGAAATTATATCTCAAAATGACCCATTTGAAGTAAACTAATATTGGTGTAATGAAATGAGACTTGTCCCACATTTGAAGAAGATCAACACTTTATGAGTTAATATACTCTTAGTTGGCTTCATGGGTTGGACCCCAAGGGGTGCCACACTTTTGTGAGCAAAGCGAGTGCCTACACTACCTTGGTTATCACATATATGTCGCTTGCTTTGCCACGCCACGACCCGAGCATGGGCTTGGGCCAAAAAGATATTATCTTTTTAGACAAATTTATTTGGGGCGATGCGGGTCATAGGTCAAACCAATCAGATCCGAATGCGGATCGGAATTAAAATTTTAACCAAATTTTAAATTCTATTCCCTTTTTTTTGAATTTAGCGCCAAAATGAGTCTGGTTCATTCCAGAGGTCGTGTTCACTCTAGAAGTGTCTTTACTTGTTCAGATTAAAGAATGTATCTCTTCAATCTGAATATCGGTAACCCATGCCTCTTTAGGCAATCTGAATAGCCATCAAGGTCTATAAATAGATTATCCTATTGTCATTTCAATCCATCCAATTCTGGATTCTAGTTTCATAATTTTTTCTCTTTCTGCAGATTGCTGCATTATTGTTTTAGTTTGGTTCAGGTATAAACACAAGTTGTGTTCGCTAGAATTTTGAAGATCAAAGTGCTACTTCTTCTAGAATATAAAATCCGTTCTAACTTGGGAGACAATTATTTATCAAGCTTGAGCACTGAGATAGAGCAAATCTATCTTAAGGAGATTGTGTTTCACAAGGCTTAGATTATCTATTCTGATTTTTTTTATTAAATGTTTGTCTATATAAACTCAAGCTCATTATTTTCTACATCAATCATTTTCAAAGGTAACGTATACATTGGTACATTATATTTCGGAATTAAGGCGGTTTGCATTTGAAAAGTACATAACATAATTTTTGGTTTACTGGACGAGTAAATTAGAGTGCTACTTCTATTCGCGTGAAAGTCAGCGTATCCTGGGGGTAGATGCTTTGATTTCCGTAATCACCAAGTGTGGGGGCGAAATCTGTCTTAAAGACATAATGTCAAACACTAGCATTGGTCTACAGAAAGTTTAATCTCAGTTCTTGACCTACAACTTGGCTAGTTTTTATATATTGTTTAATCATATATTTATATGTTATTATTTTTGTACATATTAGTGTAACTGGTTCGTATCTGTAACTGTTTCGTGTCTATAACTATTTTGTTCTTCACTATTATTATTTATTCTAATTGCTTGATACAAATAAAAATTTTGAATAAGCGGTTTTACTATATGTGGAATGCCACAAAAATAATCTTAAGACAAAGTTCCCATTTGTATAATTATTTATTATGTTTCTAATACATGTTTTAGTATTTTAAATTGCTCTAAATTATTACAAATTGCTAAAAATTATTTTTTTAACAATATGTGGTATTTTGGTGATACTTGAATTTCTTTTATGAAAAGTTGTATGTTCTGTTTATGTGTTTAAATACAAACGGTCACATTAAACCGTTATATCAAAGTATTACAGTTACATCAAACAGTGACTTTATTTATGCGTATGATTTAAACAACTACACTGAACAGTAACATATGTTGTCTCTGTTTTAATAACTTATTTTGTAAAGTGTTACTGTTTTTCTATTTTGAATATTTGATAATTTGTGTTTATCAGAAACAGTTGTGAATGATAATAATGTTCCTACTACTACAAATCACGTGGTGCCTATTTCTGTATCTACTCATGTGTCTCATGGGAAGAAGCCTGAAAAGTTCAATGAGAACGATTTCAAGAGATGATAATATAAAATGTTGTTTTATCTCACTACGTTGAATCTTACAATTTTTTTGTGTGAAGATGCTCCAGTTTATAGTGAGAATGAGACTGTCGTCGAGTTATTGTTGTGGTGGATGCATGGAACCAATCTGATTTTTTTGTGCAAGAACTATCCTCAATGAATTGGATAACACATTATATAATGTGTATAATCCAATCAAGATAGCTAGAGAGTTGTGGGAATCCTGGGTTAAAAAATGCAAAGAGGAAGATGGTGGAATGAAGAAATTCGTTGTGGGTAGATTCCTTAACTACAAAATAGTGGATTTCAAGACTATCATAAGTCAAGTTCAATATTTTCAAGTGATCCTACATGAGATTCATGCCGAAGGGATGATGCTTAGTGAATCTTTCCAAGTAGCTGTAATTATTGAGAAATTACCGCTAAATTGGAAGGACTTTAAAAATTATTTGAAGGATAAACGCAAAAAAATGACACATCAGGACTTGATGGTGAGATTGAGTATCGAGGAGGATAATAGAGTCTCCGAAAATAAAGTTGGTAATCATTCCATGGAGTCAAAGACACATGTGATTGAAAAATGGACACAAAACCAACAAGAAAAGGAAGCATGTTGGCTAACAAAGGGTCAAGGATGGTGATTCCAAAAAGTTCAAAGGCCACTACTTTGTGTGCAATAAACTGAGGTATCGTGCAAAGGATTGTCGAAGTCGTAAAACACTAGTGAACCACCAGAAAAAGGCTGCCCAAGCTAATATAACCGAAGTAGCAAAACTTTCTGAAAATGTTTCTTACATAAGTTTTTCCTACCGTAGTATCTGAAGTGAACTTGGTGGAAAATATCAAGGAATGGTGGGTGGACACCGAGGCCACTAGACTCATATGCTCGGATAAAAAGATGTTCTTTTCATATGAAATAATTAATGATGAAAAATAACTATTCATGAAAAAAATTTCTTCTTCCAAAGTTGAAGGCAAAGGAAAGGTTATATTGAAGATGACTTTCGACAAAGAACTTACTCTCAATGATGAGTTATATACTCTAGAAATTCAAAAGAATCTTGTGTCTGGATCATTGTTTAGTAAAAAAGGTTTTAGGTTGTTTTTTAATCCGACAAATTTCTACTCACCAAGAGTGAAATTTACATAGACAATGGATATATGAGTGATGAACTCTTTAAGATGAATGTAATGATAATTTTATCTAATTATAATAATAAAAACACATTTTTTGCTTGCATACTTGAGTCTTCTAATGTATAGTACGGTTGATTAGGACATGTTAATTTTAATACTTTGCATAAATTAATGAATTTAGAATTGTTGCCTAAGTTTAATATTGATGCAAATCATAAATGTGAGACATGTGTTGAATCAAAATTAACTAGAGCATCATTTCATAATATTGAAAGAAGTACTGAATCTCTAGAATTAATTCATAGTGATATATGTGATTTGAAATATGTTCAAACTAGAGGTAAAAAGAAGTACTTTATTACTTTTATTGATGATTGCACACGATATTGTTATGTATATTTGCTAAGGAGTAAAGATGAAGCAATAGAAAAATTTATGCATTATAAGAATGAGGTTGAGAACCAACTTGACAAAACGATTAAGCAAATAAGAAGTGATTGAAATGGTGAATTGATGAATAGTTAAAATTACCATCTTACTATGCTTTTACAAGACTAATTATGTTTTGATGGAGTTTAAATGATGACATTTCAGGAAAAAATTGTACAAAAGTCTAAAGTCAATGAATACCAAACTTTCAAGCAACACCCACATGTTCTGGTGGAGAGTTGGAGAAGTTTGAAGCAAGACATCAACATTCGAATGCCAATACACGTTCAAACACTCATCTTGAATTATTTAGGGACCCCCAAGAAGAGTGCTAGGGTGATGGTATATGGCGTGTCTCAGATCTTCACTATGGAGGACAAAGGCCACTTAAATAGGACGTTCAAACTCTAGTCAGCGTTCGAACGCCATCAAAGAAGACATGAGTCAACGTTCGAACGTCAACTAACGTTCTAACGTACTACCCAGACAGAATGCATAGTGGTTGATTTTCTATCCAGACCTTGGGGCATTCACTTGGACATTGAGGACCTCGAACTATTCCTTTACTCTTCTTTACTCCCTCCTCTTTGCCTAGAAATACTTCCATTGTGGGAGCTTCAAGGAGGATGCACACTTGCACTTAGACTTACACTTACTTAGGCTTAGAAATAGATAGACATACATAGAGAGAGATAGATAATCTTTTGGTTCAAGAGGAAACCCTCCAAAAGTGACTAGATTTCTTCTACTTTCATTGTTAGTTTCATTTGCTTCCATTGTTTGAGTTTCATTCTTCCCTTAGAATAATGAAAATATTTCACTTTTCTAAGCTTTACCAAAGCCGTGAAGGGTGGAAAGTAATTCACTCATTCTTCATCGAAGATAGGTTAATTGTGTAGGGTGTTTTACCTTGTAACTTCTCTACTTGGAGGGATGAGAATCACTCACTTTTCTAACTTTTTCAAAGTCATGAAGAATGAGTAGTTTCTCATTGACTCTTTAGTAAGAAGTGATGGACATGTATAAATCGTTCGAAAGTTATATTTGTGCATTTCGTTTATGATTAATGCTTCATCTTTTGCTTGCTTATTGAATGATTGAATACATCTAGCAAAGTTAAAGTACTTTGCACAACCATGAGTCCTTTCTATGACATAGATGACTCTTGGCAAAAGAAGACTCATTGGTCCTTCGCAAGTACTCCAACTAGATCATTATGACTACCTTTCAATCTTCACCATTATTTTGCTTCAACTAAGAATGAAATACTAGCACAGTGGTCGGATGCTCTGTAAAAATACTTGCTTGTTTGAAGACGGGTTGAGTCTCGGCACAGACAATTCTTGTAAATCTCTACAAACACATCGAAATCATGCTCTTAATTCTCACAATCCATCTTTATCCTCCGATTAACTTTATGTTGACACAGGGGTTAATTGAGTTCTCAAACACAAGTATAACAACTGGATGATTAATTACATGTTGTAACACCCCAAATACCCCCTTGGACGACATTACATTCTAAAGACCATTTACAATCATGAGAGCAACTACATAACTTCATATTCAAAAAGAATTTACTTCATCATTCAAGCATATACAATAACATCCAAAAGAATATGCCCAACAATGGCATTTACATCTCCAAAAGAATATCAAAGTAAATTTTTTTGCAGCGCAATACAAAATAAACTAGACTTCTCAGTGTACAAAAGAGTATCATAGTCTAGTGAAAAAGAAAAGGGGTCGCTCTATGCGTCCAACTCGGGATCCACACTCCCATCAATTGGAGTCTCCCACTGGGCGGCCTCCTCCGCTCCTAACTCCTCCTCAAGTACATAATCTGAAAAAGATTAGTAGTAGGGGGTGAGCACGAAGCTCTGTAAAAAATTTCTCCCAAACCCAAACAAGGTTTAGAAAATATTTAAAATTTCCTCGGTCTCATTTCGTAAATATCATATATAACTTTTTGAAGGAAAACAGGACATTTTAAATAGATCTCAAGTTTAATCGGTAGCAATAATCAACGGGAAAGAATAAAATAAATTCCGCAATAATAACCATTTCAAACTTTAAGTCATTTAAGAAGGGCGTCTTCCGATGCATTGTCCCATACCAATGCACCGGCAAAAACGACCCACTCACAATCCCATGTATATTGGTTCATCCCCGTACTATGTATGTTGATTGCTTCTCATGAATCTAACCAACGATTTTACCTAGTCCACCAATCACAATCACAATCACAATCACAAGCACTTTAGAAAAGAGCGTCTACCATCCCAATGGCAGTGACGAGTCCCTTCCTAGAAAAAGTATACTATCCCTCGTTCGAACTCCAGTGAACGATAGTGGTTTCATTACCAAATGACAACCCACTACAAGTGCTAGGAAACCATCTCACCCCCACCGGGATAGACTAACCTCTAACACTCTACGGCATCTCTCGAAGGCAATCCAAGTCCATCACAACCACCATACAAATGAGGAAACCAAACTATACTCAACTCACAACCATTTCAAGGAATTACCAAATTCCACAATTCCTCATGAAATATACCATGGAATAATTAAGGAACAATGCACAAGAGATCATCATAACATCATTTGGTTATATAATATCAAACACTAAATTTTTGAAAGTGGAAACTGATTAGCACACAACTTTGTATATTTTAAGATGCTAATCAACTTAATTCACTCGTTTTTGAGCCGTAAATAATATAAGTTATGATGATTGAAGTCTTAATGTCAATTTGATGTGTTTGCAGTTCAATGGAGATAAATATGGCTTTGAAAGACCCTCCCATACCACTTGGGATAAAAGGAGTTCAAAAGATAGTTTGAAGGTAGCTCGGGAGCAAAGAAATCAAGAAATTCCGATAAGGAAGCAGAACGGTACCGGTACCCGGTACCGGTACCCAAAACCTACTAGAATCGGGGTACCAGTACACGGTACCAGTACCATATAGAGGAAAATCCGTTTTTCTTAAAACCAAGGTTGGAAAATAAAAAAAATAAAAAAAAAGTTTAATAGTTACCCAACCATCAAAATGTTCAAAACATGGCATTTATTGCAAGGATATCAATAATCATGCATTTCATATCATATATATAAGAGTGAAAAACATACATGTATAATATCCTAGCCTCAATGTATGTGAATGGAAGAAAATCTCCTACCTCAATGCTCAAGAGCTTTAGCCAAATACCCAAGCTTCAAAGACTATTTCCTCTCCCTTCTTTCCCCTTTAGAATCCTCCTTGGGTTCCAAAATGTATGGGTGAGAAGGTATGGAAGAGTGTAATGAAAGGTTAGGGGAAGGGTGTTCTTGAAATCTAGGGTTTGATCTTCTAATTTTGGTGTAAATCTCTTGATAGGTGTGTTTTTTGATCCTCCTTTCTTTCTCTCTTAAGCTTTCTAGGGTTTGAAATGGTGTATAGACGGCTAAGGAGGCGGCCTAAAGTATTTATAGGCCCAAAAATATGACCTAGATCGCGATCCTGAATAGTGGGTGTACCGGTACCATATGGTACCGGTATGCTTCAGCGGACAGATTTTTTCTCCTATTTTCAAGGCAGTTTTGACCAATTTTGAGGTCGAATTGGAAAATTTTCATTAGACACACTTTTGTATCTCTAGATGTCTACTATCTACTGTCAAAATTTTAAATCAATTGGACATAATCATAAAAAGTTATGTCCAAAATACTAAGAGGTGTCCAAAATATTTTCTACCCGAAATTTACGTAAAGTGTGTTTTTATTCCGGAGTACTTCCAAGCTTCCAATGCATACCTCTCCCAAGATTTTTCGACCTTCCGGATTCAATGGAGACCTTAGTTTGACCTAAAAATATTTAAAAACTTACCTTTTAACTATTTCCAAGCTCATATGCTTTCGAAACGTAAACTTCTCAAATCCATTTGTCTCCCAAATATTTATTTCTAATGTTTTAACCTATGTGATTCATTTTTTTTACATCATTATATATAAAAAAACTACTAAACTAATATATTACTATATTACTATACGCATGTGGGGTATTACACATGTCCAGATCCTCAAGCTAAATGGTGACTTTTACATTTGAGAGAATATTATATTTTGTCTAGAAAATTCTCTTGGAAAGAATTTTATATTCTGTTCAAGAAAATCCATAAACATTATAATTTCAAATCTCAAGGATTCTAGTCACTTTGGTCTCTGTCATTACTTACTTCAAAACACTAACATTAATTCCCTATGGATTCGACTCTAAACTTAACCATATTATTACTACAACTTGACCGTCTGCACTTGGGTGTACACATTTCGGATCAACTCATGAATATGATGCACCTTTCGATAGGTTCTATAAAAAATAAGATATCATTCATCAAACTTTTGCACCTTATACACCTCAACAAAATGAGATTGATGAATGTAAAAATAGAACATTGAAAGAGATAGTGAATGTCATGTTGATTAGTTTGGGATTACCTCAGAACTTGTGCGGGAAAGTTTTGCTTTCAGCAATCTATATTTTAAATAAAGGGTTAATTGCACTGGAGGTTCCCCAAAGTATAGAATTTGTCTCATTGTGGTCCCTAATGTTTCAATTGCATCGTTTTAGTCCCTGAAGTATTGAATATGTTTCTGAATGGTCCCTAAAGCAAACAATGTCCATATTTCTAATATTTTTTATCATAAAATTATCACATGATACTTAAATATGGACAAAAAAATTAATTTAGATAAATCTTAGCTAAATTTTTACTCAAATTTTGGTTAAATACATACTTAAATTACACAGTTTGATTATGAGCTATCCAAATTTTGATTAAAAACTACTCATATTACACATTTTTTTGTTAAGAGCTACCTAAATTTGTTTAAGAGTTATTAAAATCATTTTTTGTCCATATTTAGCTATTACATGAAAAATTTATGGTAAAAGATTGTTAACAATTTGGATGTTATCTGTTTAAAGGACTATATAGAATCATATTCAATATTTTATGGATCAAAATGATGCAATTGAAATATTAGGGACCAAAATAAGATAAATTTCATAGTTTGAGGACCTCTAGTGTAATTAATCCTTAAATAAATTACCCCACAAGAAGTTAAACAAAATCCCTTATGAATTATTGTAACACCGCAAAATCGCCCTTGGACGACATTACTATCTAAAACCATTCACACCATGAGAGCAACTAACAAAATTCATAATAAAAAAAAAAATCATTCATCATCCATAATATCTGCAATATCATCCAAAAGAATAGGTCAACCCATGGTCATTACATCCAAAAGAATATGACAAACTATTATCTTGCAGCAGAATACGAAATATATTAACATGAACATTATCTCAAAATGAATCTCCAAGTCTAAAACATAAACTAAACAACTCTAGACCTCCCCATCACGATCCACATGTCCATCAACTTGAGCTTCCCAAAGTACCTGCTCATCCACTTCGAGCTCTTTTCCAGACCAAAATATGAAAAGAATGTTGCTTGTAGGGAGTGAGCGCTAAGCTCAATAGGAAAATCCTCTCAAACGCGAACAAGGTTTAGAAAGCCTATAAACAGTCGATCTCTTTTTACAAATATATATAAATTTTAACATAAAACAGTAACATAAAAAGATCTTCAGTTTACACAACAACAATAAATTGAATGAAGAAGTAAAACCAATTCCCAACAATAAGCCATTTCCAACCATAAACCATTTCCAACCAATTCTTGTAATAAACCATTTCCACAACATAACAATAACCCACAATGTATATCAAGCCACAACTATATCTTTCACAACATTATGTATATGTATCTCAAGTATGATGTATGACATCGCATGAATAAACACATCGAGAACACCCTGACCCACACACACAAACCCAATCCTCGTAAGGATATCCAATTTTATGACGAATCCAACTCAGAAATAGTATACTGACACTCAGCCTCGATACCACGTGAGAGAATAGTAGTTTGGTCCTCGCAAGACACCAACCCCACTACGAGTGATAGGGAACCTTCAAACCTACACGGAGTAAGAAACACATCTAACCAATTCTACGATACTTGGTCAACGGCTACCCATGGTCATCCAAACATCCACAAGAGATACAATACAACTCATTTTCTCAAATCACAAGCAAATCCAAAAATCCTCAAATTTTACATTTTTATTCCAATAGAACAATTTAAGAAAATATGCAAGTGATCATAAAAAATACCATTTTATTGTTCAATACAAAGTACTAGAGTTTTGAAATCAAGAACAAAGGAATGTTGAGAGAAAAAACCCATTTTTCTTTCAAACTAGGGTTTTCAAGACAAGAAGAAGAGGTTTCATGGCTATTTCACTATAGCTTCCTTCAAAACATGATAATATTTGCAAAGGGGTCAAGAAATAATGATTTTATAACATATATATAGGATTGAGAGTCAAAACATACATATATTTATGCCCTAGCCTCAATGGACAAGAGTGGAAGGAAACTTCTACCTTCTTCCTTAGTTTTGAGTGAAGAACTTGAGATTTTGATCCACTTCAATGTAAAAATTCTCGTTGATCTTGTGTTTTTTCTCTTTCTTTCTTCCTCTCTAAGACTTTTTAGGGTTAGAAATGTTGAAATGATACTAAATGAGGTGTCCTTAAGTATTTATAGTAGAAGAAATGATCTCTTGTGCGCGATTATGAAACCCAGGTTCGTAACTCATGTTCGAACTTCATTGGTATTCGAACGTTAGTTGCTTCTAGTACTTTTTTTTTTCCATCAAACCAAAAGTACTGGAACGAACGGTCGTTTTTTTCCATCCCAATTTTTATTGCAACTTCCAGTGCAGTTTTTCTCTGTTTAGAGGTCGATTTGAAATTTTTTTGTGAAATACTATTTTGTATCCCTGGAAGTCTAGTATATACTGTAAAAATTTCAGCTCAAACGGACCTTAGGGTAAAATTTTATGGTCCAAATACTAGGCAGTGTCTAAAATCCTTTCTACCTAAATTTTCTTTAAAGTGTGCTTTCACTCTGGAATACTTCCTAGCTTCCCATACATACCCTATTACCTCGCCCAACGTTTTTATTTCTAATTTTACTAATATAATTACATCATCACATATATTAGCATTTCAAAAATATAATTACGTTGCTATATAAAGATAAGAATGTGGGGGTTTACAATTATAGAAAGGTCACAGTCATTCCTATAAATATTTAAAAGTGTGGGGGTGTTTGGCTAAGGTCATGATTCCTATTCCCAAAATAATTAAAATAGGACCTAAAACTACTGATTTTATATTTATTATTTAAACAATAAATAATAGTGCATATCATTTTCTCGTGCATAAATCTGATATTCGTGATAGACATGTTAATACAACCATTGAATTTAAAAATGCATCATTCTTTGAAAATGTCTTTTCTTTATAATAATGCATGTGATGGAAGTTCTCTTAAAAGAACTAATGATAATGCAACTAGTAATATAGATCATAGGTCTATAGATGAAGAAAGTGAAGAGACACTTAGATGTTGTAAGAAGACAAGGACTTCCAAGTCATATGGTCCTAATTTTCTAACATATTTATTAGAAAATGAGCCTCAAAGTTTCAATGAAGCGATGTCCACCCCTAAAGCACCTATGGGGAAAGAAAATGTAGACAGTGAAATTGAATCCATCATGCAACACACCTGAGAGTTGGTAGATCTTCCTTTGGGAAGTAAATCAATGGGGTGTAAATGGATTTTACAAGAGGAAAATAAAATTTGATAGATCAATTAATAAGTATAAGGCTAGAATTGTAGTTAAAGGTTACAAACAAAAGAAAGGTTTTGATTACTTTGATACATATTCTCCTGTCACAATAATAACTTCCATTTGTATTCTCATAACTATTGCAGCATTGCATAATCTTGAGAAACACCCAATGGATGTGAAAACAGCTTTCCTAAATGCTGATTTAAATGAAAAAAATTTTATGGACCAGCCCAAAGGGTTCATTTCTCCTAGACAAAAGAGGAAGACGTGTAAGCTTGTTAAATCATTTTATGGTTTAAAGCAAGTACCAAAACAATGACATGAGGAATTTTATAAAGTAATGATGTCAAATGGTTTCACAATTAATGAATGTTATAAATATGTCTATGTAAAAGAAACAAAAAATGGATATGCCATTGTTTTGTCTATATGTGGATGATATGCTTTTTTAGAAAGCAATAATAATATTATTACAGCTACAAAGAAAATATTGTCCAGTAAGTTTGACATGAAGGATTTGGGTGTTGCAAATGTTATACTAGGAATTAAAATTTCTAGAACATCTGGTAGACTTATATTATCTCAATCACATTATATTGAGAAAATATTTGAGAAGTTTGACAAAGATAAAAACAGTGTTGCTAGAACACCGTTGATATAAATTTTTATTTGTCTAAAAATACTGGTCAAAGCATATCACAATTGGAATACTCTCGTATCATTGACAATCTAATGTATGTCATGAACTGCACTAGACTGGATATAACATACTTAATTAGTAAGTTGCGTAAATATACGAGTAATCCGCGAGTAGACTATTGGAAGGCAATAATTAGGGTTCTTAGATACTTAAGATATACTTGAATTTTGGATTGCACTATATAAGATATTCAGATGTACTTGAAGGGTATAGTGATGTTAACTAGATATCTAAAATGAAGGATACAAAATCCAAAAGTGGTTATATTTTTACACTTAGTGGTGTAGTTGTATCTTAGAAATCCTCTAAGCAAATGTGTATTGACAAATCTACGAAGAAATCTGAATTTATTGCTTAAGATAAAGTAGAAGAGGAAACTGAGTGGCTTCACCAATTTTTAGAGGATATTCCAATATGGCCTAAACCTGTGCCCGCAATTTGTATACATTATGATAGCTAATCTGCAATTGCTAGGACACAAAGTGACATTTATAATTAAGTCTAGACATATACGCTGTAGACATAATATTGTTAGATAATTGCTCTCAAATGGTATTATTTCTATTGATTATATAAAATCCAAAGAAAATCAAGCGGATCCGTTTACCAAAGGTTTGACGAGAGAACAAGTAAATTGCACATCGAGAAAAATAGGGTTAAACCATATCTATATCTATACTACTATAAAATGTCAACAAAAGTGAAAAAAAAAATTTGACTATAATATCCCTATAAAAATGATTAAAGACAACCATATCATTATGTATTTAATTACTCAATACCAACTAAATATCCAAATAACCCTTCATATACTTTCATTTTCACACAAATAATCTATATGAATATCTATATGCATATGTATATCTATACATCTTTCTATACTTCAAAAAATAAATATTCAATGTACATCTAATTTATAATATAGATAATACTAATATAGAAATAACTA
>CM042185.1:29026853-29045007 GCA_023539305.1 Ilex asprella
ATAAATAATAATAATATAACGTTCTCGACACAGAAGAATATATATATATATCTATACTACTTCTAAAAGTTTATTAAACCAAAAAATATATTTTTTTTATCATTACCCTTTCTTATTCTTATAAAGTCAATCAAGTCATCTATCTTTTATCCATTTAATCTTCCAATAATATTCACGTATATATCTACTGTACCTAAAAGCCAAGTAACTCCTTAGTTAATATATTCTTTCATATTCAACCATTTTAAAACAGCAATTTTGTGGTGTATGTATTAGTTAATACATCAGTTGCCATTTTAATAGTGCGAGTGATCCTTTCACATTCTCATTACTTTTCACATTCAGATGCATTAGTTGACACTATAATGATCTCACTACTACGATTTAGTTAGACACTGCAAATTCTATGGAAGAAATTAAGGAGTTGTTTTCCTATGCAGAAAACCTTCTCAACCTCTTCACATATGAATTGGTACAAAACTTCTAATCGATTAAAAGGCTTGTGCCTTCTCTCCTTTTTAACTCCCCACCCCACCCAATAAAAAACCACTTGCACATGCACACGCATAGCAATTTTTTTCATATCATATTAGAATTATGTTGAATTTGTCGAATTGAATGGAAAATAATAATGTAATGGCAAGTAATAGTGATAAAATTTATCTAGTAAAAATTTTGGAAGTCATAGAGATAAATTTTATCTAGCTAATATATAGTGATAAAAAAATAGCAATTTTTTTTACATCATAGTAGAATTTTAGTTGAATTTGTCGAATTGAATGGAAAAAAGAATGTACTAGCAAGTTATAGTGATAAAGTTTATCTAGTAAAAATTTTGGAAGTCAAAGATAAATTTTATCTAGCTAATATATAGTGTAAATTTCATCTAGCAAAATTTTTGGAATATTAGTGATAAATTTTATCCAGCAAAAAAATTGAAAGTCAAAGAGATAAAGTTTATCTAACTAAAGTTTATCTAGCTAATATTTTGTTGACATAATTGTCTTTAGTGTAATAATTAGAGGTGAAATAGGAAATCAAAAGTTTTTCGTAGATGCTAATATAAGACCAAATATGTTAATGGAGTTACTGGAGAGATACAGGTCTATCTTCCTATATATACCTATATATATATTTCTAAAAAATAGCAATTTTTTTCATATCATATTAGAATTCTAGTTGAATTGGTCGAATTGATTGAAAAAAAATAATGTACTGGCAAGTCATAGTGATAAAGTTTATCTAGTAAAAATTTTAGAAGTCATATGGATAAATTTTATCTATCTAATATATAGTGATAAAATTTATCTAACAAAAATTTTAGAATATTAGTGATAAAGTCTGTCCAATAAAAAATTTAGATATTAAGTTTATCTAACTAATTTTTTGTGGGCATAATTGTCTTTAGTTTAATAATTAGAAATGAAATATGAAATCAAAAGTTTTTTGTAGATGCTGATATTTATAAGTAGTATAGATTTATTAAATTTCTAATGTTATGAATTAGATCATAGATCCAAATTATTACAATAAAAAATTTGACTGTATTTAATTTTTTTGGGCCTTTTTTCAGGGTTTAAAATTTAAAAGATTTAAATTTTTTTTCTGAGTTCGCAATGTACTTAAAATTATGGGGTCTTCCAAAAAATTGGGGTCTAAAGTCAAGGTTTTTTTTTTTTAATGTTGTCGAGCTGCCTCTGCATCCAACCAGGCTATTGAGCAGTTACGTGGGCAACGTGAAGATCATGACTGAAAGATGGCGACGGCGACAAACGATGAAGACTCTGTTGTCTTCTTCACAAGAAGTTTGGTTCGAGTTTTCTGGTTCCTTCCTTTTTTTTTCCTACTGTAGCTGCGAGCCTTGTGGCCTTTCAGTACACCAATTGGTTTTGGTGCAGTGGTGGAAAATGATGAACTCGCCAAAATCATGGATGTAGCCTTTATCATAAATATATATTTTGCTTATTTAATTGCCGATGTAACCTTTATCTTTGAGGAGCTGAGGTTCCTTTTTTGTGTTCTTCTACTATTGTTCTGACCATGGATGCGAGTATTAGTTTTCCTTTTTCCTCTTCTATTTTTAAGTTTCTGTTATTTACTTGATTCTTTTTTATATATAGATATTTACTTACTTGATTGCCAATGTTTCTCAAAAATCAACGGTCGCTCCCTCAATTTTTTAAGTATCAAAAAATTAATTTTAAATTGTGTTTGGTGATATGTCTAAATGGTATTCAATGAAATGAAATGTGTTAGAAATTTAACAACACAAGTTCCATTTTAAACTCATGTTATTCAAACACAATACATTTGTTAATGGTGATGATCGACTAAATTGAATAAAATTTGTTTAGTATTAAGGACAATTTGTTTCAAATTCGCACATTGAAATTTAGAAAGTGACAACAAAATTTACTATCTTTTTCATTGTCACTGTGATTTTTACTATGATTGTTTGGCTATCTAATTCATATTACTGTCTAACTCCGTAAAATTTTGACAATGAGAATAAAAATTCATGTTACTTGAATTTTGGACAATGACAAAAAAAATTTACTATCACTATAACTATTTTCGTCTCAATATCAACATCCTATATTACTGTCATTGTCTCGCGGTCTCTATTCATTTAATAATATAGATATTTATGTCATTAAAATTAAATTAATCTCTATGTATTTAATTGTTTTTTAAGCTCCAAAAAATATGTGCATGTCTTTATCCATCTATCTATTCTACTTATAAAAGTGAGTAAACACTAAATATACGCCAATCATCAATTCATGATCACTATATGCATTAAACACATGAAGTAAATCAGTTATAAAATAGAAATTGTGTCTTTTCATCTACTGCTAATGACTTTCCAAATGCTTCCCACTTTTCTCTTCCTCATCATCTCTCTTTGCTATTTTTTTTTTCAAGTGTCTCAAACTCTACAGCTTCATTAAATTAATGTCTAAAGTTGTTATGAATGTATCAATTGGCAATTGGAATTTGATGTCTCCCAAGTTCTTTAACTTCATACGCTTCTCTTATCGCTCTCATTCTCTCCCAAACAATCTGTGTGTGCATAATCAAAGTTATTGCTTCACCTGGTAAGGGTTGAACAACAATATTTATTCCTTTTTTTTAAAGTAATCTATCAATCATAGATTTTGCTTGGTGTTATTAGTGATCTATCATAATTATTGCATGCTGTAATTTTTCTTTAGTGATCTTTTTCTCAATGTCACTGCTCATGTTGTTTTAAATGTCACAAACTTTTTTTCATCATGCGATAACGAAACCAAGCAATTGCATAATTGTTCTTGTTGTCATACGACAAGTTAAAGATCAATGTTTAATATTATAATGAAACCAAATATTTATGCATACGATTCAAGCAATGTACTTTGCAGTATTGTTGTATTGTCCCTAATTGATTGGTCCATCTGTTATAGTTTTTTTAAACAAAAATTTAACAATGGCTGAAGTAATGTGATATCATTTTTTAATTCTAAAAAGTTTAATTATAAGCTTTTTTATTTGGTCTGAAATTTTCTGTTGGTTTGTTTTAAATATATTATTATTAAATGCCAATATTTTTCACTTGCGGGATCAAACCAAGCTCCCCAATCATATTCAATATTAGATTAGCCACACCTGAGCTCACAATTGATGTTGATGGTTTTGCAATTCTTTGAAAGATTTTTAGGTAAATGCCAGTTGTTTTTTACTTGGTTTTAACACTAAACTTGTGAGGTAATCAACTAAAAACTACCTTTGATTTGACTCTATTTCTTTGGATTCTATTGATTTTGATGCAATTTCATTTGACTTTCTTGATATCTATTGACATTACCTAAAGCAACCAAAACATTGAGAGATTTTAATATTCTTTTGTTCTTTCTCTCTACGTTATCTATATTCTATTTTTTTGGTGTAGAGCATTATCTATATTCTAGCAATGTAAAAATTCTTATTGTACCAATATTCTTTATATTGAAATTCAAACTGCTATAGAGTTTCTACACCCTTGATTATAACATTTAAACTTTTTTGGAGTTATATAGTCGTTGTCTTGGTAATTAAGGACGCAAGTGTAATTTAACAAAAACTTGGAAGCATATGCTTAAGCAATAACTAGCTAGCATGTATAAAAGAGAATTCCAGCTCTTTCTATTCTCACACTTGCCTTTTCTCTACACTTAAGTTTGGCTTATGAAGCATCTTTAACAAACCATCTTAATTCAAAAGTCATCATAATATTGTTATATTAGAATCAATAGGTAAATTGTTTTTTGAGAACAATCAAATTAATAATGATATATATATGTATGCTTAGTGATATAGTATCGATCACTAAGATTTTGACTTTCATGGTCACTTATGACCTTTAACCAAAACCTAAAAGAGATCAAATTAAAATTTCACCAACATTATGAGTGAGAGATTTAAATTTAAAGAAGCTTTAATTTATTAACATTTAGTGTTTTGTTTGTGTCATTCCTTGGGATTTCAAACACATCAAAGTCTTGAACCATAGCGAACATCGTTTTCTGGGTTCCACCATAAACCATAACAGATGATATTATCTATCGAAAATAAGTGGGACGTAATAAGAACACATAAAGGTTCCATTAATTTTAATTTTCCGTACTATAGTCTCCTAATTACTGCATTATGATATTTTGAGGGCTTTTATGGCTGCATTTTACTTGAGGGAAAAAAATTATTTTGCGTTCATCATCTCATCGGCTCATCCTCATCTTTCTTATTCCACATTGATTTTAGTATAATTAGTTGCGCAAAGTGTCAACTTCTCATTTCAATCCATGCCTCATCGCAACATTTTCCAATTAATCTTTTAAGTATTAAGACTAAATGAGAAAGAAGTAAACCAGACTTTCATTTCCTTATATATAGTTGGTCAACCCACTTAAACTCTTATCTGAAGCCCTTTCCTCAAGGCTTTTGTATTATGCTATCAACTAGGGGATGAAACACTAAGTTTTCACTAAATTATCCATCACATTGTAAGAGGATTCTTTGATTAAACTTATCAAGATTAATGTCACCATATATTCTTTGTATTAATAAGTGTGTTTTTTTGAACAATATTTTATAGTTTCACTTATTCTTATTTTTTGGAGTTAATTAGTTGCAGATCGAAGAAATGAAAGGAATTGAGAGTCTAGCCACACAACTATATCCATTTTTGCTTGTGGTTTTGCGGGCATATGTGCACATTTTCTGGTTGTATCTCTATAACACATATGAGTGAAGACTACCTCGTTGAGTAACCACATGGTCATAGTAGTCTTTTTTGATCATAGGTCAACGACCGAATAATTGATGCCACAATACACGTAATCATTAAATTTCTAATACTTGATGAAACAATTCCATTTTCTAGGGCAGCTAGATAGTCTATGGAGTTTCATTATACTGCAGAACTTTATTTTTTTGAAGAATGATCTCATGGAGGAGTGCATATTCTTTGGACACATCTTCCATGATACTAATCAAGATGACACATTCCTAGAGACTAGAGTCAATTGAGAGTGTTATGGCTTTGTGTGTTGTTTATACCAGCTTTAATCTTCATTTTTTGAAGGATTATTTGCGATGACTTAATCATTTTTCTTCTAAAAATTTTTGATTTAACATTTCTTTGTCTTTTCCGAATGCTAGACAATTGATTTAATAACAATGCATCCATTAACTATTAGTTTAATCTATACTTTGATTTTGGGTGATGATGGGACATTTTCTGTGATCACAGGGGACGAGACACGTGTCCTCGACATATTGGCCGTGAAGTGTTCTTTGGACGACACGTGTCCTCGGCATCTTGTCCGCGGAGTGTTCTCTGAATGTCCGCGGAGTCCTCGACGTATTGTCCGTGAAGTCCTCGACATCTTATCCATGAACTGTTCTCCGAATGTCCACGGAGTCCACGACAACTTGTCCGTGGAGCACTATTCACATCACATATCACCTCGGCGCTTCATGTGAGTGACACTTGTCTTTAACACTAAAGGCACCACGGAGTCCTCGACATGTTTTCCATAGAGTCCTCGGCATCTTGTCCGCATAGCACTATTCACATGGCATGTCACCTCGGCACTAAGGGCACCTCGGAGTCCTCTATATGTTATCTGTGAAGTACTCGACATCTTGTCCACGGAGCACTCTTCACATGACATGTCACCTTTGCATTAAAGGTACCTCAAAGTCTTCATCACGTGACATTTGTTCTTGGCTCCCAAAGTTCATCACATGTGTCCTCGGCGTCTAGACCTCTACTCCGCCAAGGTGTTGGGGACCACCTTGGGACTTGGGCTATGGCGAATAATGGAGTTCTTAGAAAAGTCAAGAATGGTGTCACCGCATCAGAGGTGGGGGCAGCTCTTAATCATCAAACCCTCTTCCTAAGGTAGTCAGAATGACAAGATAGACAACCTGATGACCAATAGAGAAAGTCCATGAAGTACAAAGTCCAAATGACGTGGCCTCCTAGATGACAAAGGGTGCAAATGTCCCAGTGTATGCGCAGCCACAACGAAGGACATTAAATGATCCCTCAGAAGGATGTGGCGCATTTATTGCTCGATGGACGGAGTGGATTAAATGCTTGGGGATCCGGGCATTAAATGCAAAGATTTCTTTTGGCATGACAAAAAAAGACACTATGCCTTAGGACTGTGCACCATAGACTGCCTTCCGAAAGGACCAATGAGGGGCTTCCTCTCCAAGTGACCCACATGTCCGTAATAATTACCTCAATGGAAGTATAAATAGCTCTCACAAATGCAAAGTAAAGGTACGCAAATGGAAACCAAAATACCAAACAATGTTTTCTTCTTTCTCTCTCTCAAAGAACTGACTTGACCGTCGAAGGGGATACGTCGGAAACACTCTGGTGCCCTTCTAACCTTTCTTTTGAGTGCCAGGATACACCAAAAAATACTCTAGCCCACTAAAATCAATTGGACAGCCTGAAGGCCAACTCATCACCACTCCTTAGGCCACTTTTGATCATTCCTCTGCCATGGGATAGTCAACTTTTGAGGTAAATACAAGTTCACTAAGGGAGAGAATTGTCTTTTTCATTTATTGTACGAAAAACATCCCTCACAGTTTGGCGTCATCTATGGGAAATGACCAAAATTTCCCAATAACAGTGACCATGGTGAATACATGTCAAAAGGGAAAGGGTCCTCTGCAAAGAAAAGTGGATTTATCAACTCCTTCCATGCCAAGAATGGAGGATCGCGTCGAAAGTGTCAACAAGGAATTCTCCGTTCATTCTAGGGCGAAAACTTGCCAAACTAGTCTGAGTATCGAGGCTGGCAAAGGTACTCCCTTAGCCCGTCAACTTGCTGATGTGATTGATGAACGATTTGGAGATCAACTACGACAATTAGAGGACGACAATGTGAACGTTCTAAATCGACTAGATGAGTTTGCACTTTCTGGCATAGGATCTCGAAACTTACGACAGTGCCGAAAGCCCTCCGTCAGCGAGATGGGAGCCAAGGACTTGAGGATTCGTCTGAGTGGCGGAGTAAGGAGCTCTAAGGCTCCGAAGCACCTGAGGGACAAGGGATAGCACTCGGAGGCCCCAGCCAAGAAAACTAGACCATTGGATTAGAATGACCTTTGTTGGATACTGTCCGGGCGAGGGGGCATGGAGGAGTCTGAGAAGGGGTCAACATTCTCTGTACAGAACCCTAGAACTGGGGGGAATACCGAGAAGGTGGAGAAGTGCACCCCAAGCAGGGGGGAGACCTTAAGGTACGGTTAGATTTTACGAGAAAAGATAGGGCCACACCAAAGGAAGACATGGATGACGAAGCTATTCAGCGCCCTTCACTAGGAGTATCGTGGAGATGGAGATACCGAAAAATTTTATGGTGCCACAATTCAAAGTTTACGATGGACATTCAGACTTAGAGGCTCACCTCCGACAGTACAAACAAATGATGTCCCTATAACACTCGGATCACAGACTGTTGTGTCGGGTATTCTCAATGAGCTTTGGTGATATGACCATGAAGTGGTTCGAGACCTTTTCGTCAAATAGCATAGGGTCCTGGAGGGAGTTGACTAGATAGTTCTCCACAAGGTTCATTACGAGGAGCAAGCTTCCCAAGGATGTTGGATTATTGCTAACCCTCTGGTGGAAGGAAGGCGAAACATTCCGCTAGTACGCCACATGCTACTGGGAGGAGGTGAACGATGTGGAAGGATGCTCAAAGGTCATTACTACAGCCTCTTTCAGACTTGGCCTTTCTAGGGATACAGATCCTTAACAAAGAAGACGCCAGTGGACATGAAAAAGTTGATGACTCGAATCAATAAGTACTCCAAGATAGAAGATGTGACCTAATTGGGAAGGACCATACGAAGCCACATCAGTGGGAGGTTCTGGGTCATACAAGTTAGAGGATATGGAAGGAAATACTGCACATCGCCTTTAGAATGTAACAAATTTGAAGAAGTATTATTTTTGAGAAAGAAAGACTTATTTTCACTAAGTGTGTCGTCATGTATGGGATATGGCTCCCGAGGCAAAGTCTACAAGGAAGACTCTTCCCTCCAAAGAAACAAAAGGAGCATGGCTCCAGAGGCAAAGTCTTCAAGGAAGATTCTTACCTCCAAAGAGACCAAAGGAACGAAGCCTCTTGGAAAGGGCATGGCCCCGGAGGCAAAGTCTTCAAGGAAGATTCTGACCTCTAAAGAGACAAAAAAAAGCATAACCTCCTGGAAGGGGCATGGCCTTGGAGGCCAAGTCTTCAAGGAAGATTCTTGCCTCCAAAGAGACAAAAGGAGCAAAGCCTTCTGGAAAGAGTATGACCTCGGAGGCAAAGTCTTCAAGGAAAAGTCTTACCTCTAAAGAAACAAAAGGAGCACAACCTCCTAGAAGGAGCATGGCCACGAAGGCAAAGTCTATAAGGAAAACTCTTGCCTCTAAAGAAACAAAAAGAACGAAGCCTCCTGAAAAGGGCATGGCCCCGGAGGCCAAGTCTTCAAGGAAGATTCTTGTCTCCAAAGAGACAAAAGTAGCACAACCTCCTGGAAAGGGCATGGCCCCACAGGTCAAGTCTTCAAGGAAGATTCTTGCCTCTAAAGAGACAAAAAGAACACAGCCTCCTGGAAGGGGCATAACCCCGAAGGTCAAGTCTTCAAGGAATATTCTTGTCTCCAAATAGACAAAATGAGATAGCCTCCTAGAAGGGGCATAGCCCCGGAGGTCAAGTTTCCAAGGAACATTTTTGCCTCTAAAGAAACAAAATGAGTGAAGTCTTTTGGAAAGGGCATGGCCCCAAAGGCAAAGTCTTCAAGGAGATTCTTGCCTCCAAAGAGACAAAAGGACCACAACCTCCTAGATGGGGAATGGGCCCAAGGGCAAGACCTTAGAAAAAGACTTGCTCCCAAAAGGCCCAAGGAACGAAGCCTCCTGGATAGGACATGGCCCCAAGGACATTGCCCCCAAAGGACCCAAGGATTCGAAGTCTGCAAGAAGAGACTTAGCCCCGAAGACAAAAAAGAAGAAAAGGAAAAGAGCAAACACTTAGTAAAACAAAAGTGTCCTTGCATTACAAAATAGCAGGGCTTTGCGTCCCTCAAGTTGTAGAAATAGAAACTAAGTTACAATGAAAGTGAAAAAATAGTTCTATGGAGGACTAGTGACGTCACTCTCAATGTTTCCTTCGATGTAGACAAAGAACTCATCGACACTAGCAGATAAGGAATTGGCGCTCTAAGGGATAGGAACAATGTCAGCAACACTGGAGCATCGGCAGGAAAAAGGCTATACGAAGGAACAGGACATTCAAGCCCTTTCATCTTCATCTACCACATTATCCAGTCAATATGAAGATCAAGGGCTAGGGGCAGTTGATGGGACATTTTCTGTGATCAAGTGGGACAGGACACATGTCCTCGACATATTGGCCGTGAAGTGTTCTTTAGACGACACGTGTCCTCGACATCTTGTCCGTAGAGTGTTCTCCAAATGTCCGCGGAGTCCTCGACTTCTTGTCCGCGAAGCACTATTCACATAACACGTCACCTCGGCGTTAAAGGCACCTCAGAGCTTCCTCTGAGTGACACGTGTCCTCGACACTAAAGGCACCTCAGAGTCCTCGACATGTTGTCCGCAGAGTGCACGACATCTCGTCCGTGAAACACTATTCACATGGCATGTCACCTCGACGCTAAACGCACCTGAAGTCCTCGATATGTTGTCCGCGGAATCCTTGACATCTTGTCCGCGGAGCATTCTCCATATGACATGTCACCTCGGCTCTAAAGGTACCTTAGAGTCTTTATCACGTGACATCTGTCATCGGTTCCCAAAGTTCCCCAAAGAGACCTCCATCCACCAAGGTGTTGACGATCACATTGGGACTTGGTCTATGGCGAATAATGAATTTTTTAAAAAAGTCAAGAATGACGTCACCACATCAGAGGTGGGAGCGACTCTTAATCATCAAACCCTCTTCCCAAGGTAGTCAGAATAACAAGATAGGCAACCTAGTGACCAATAGAAAGAGTCCATGAAGTACAAAGTTCAAACGATGTGACCTCTTGGATGGCAAAGGACGCAGCCACAACGAATGACATTAAATGATCTCTCAGAAGGATGTGACACATTTATTGCTCGGCGGACGGAGTGCATTAAATGCTCGGGGATTCGGGCATTAAATGCAGAAATTTTTTTTGGCGTGACAAGAAAGGCACTATGTCGTAGGACTGTGCTCCACGAGCTGTCTTCCGAAAGGATCAATGAGGGGCTTCCTCTCAAAGGGACCCATCTGTCTGTAATGATTACTTCAATGGATGTATAAATAGCTCTCACAAATGCAAAGTAAAAATACGCAAATGGAAATTAAAACACCAAACAATGTCCCCTCTCTCAAAGAACTGACTTGACCGTCAGAGGAGATACGCCGAAAACACTCTGACGCCCTTCTAACCCTTCTTTTGAGTGCTAAGATACGCTGAAAAACACTCCAGCCCGCTAGAATCGATCGAACAACATGAAGGTCAACTCATCACCACTCCTTAAACCACTTTTGGTCGTTCCTTTGCCACAAGATCGTCAACTTTCGAGGAAAACACGAGTTCACCAAAAAAGAGAACTGTCTTTTTCATTTATTGTGCGAAAAACATTCCGCACATGTGATTTTCTTGGAACATTATACTTAATTGGAGAAGTGGATCACTTTTATAATATTCAATATTTAATACACAAATGATTCACGTATAATACACGTGGACACGTACTAATAAACCAAAAAGTCCAGAACTGTGGTAATGTTTAAGCTCATCCAAAGCCCGAAACCGATACAAATAGGGCTGACCATGGCTCGTTTTTTGTAGGTCAGTTTTCGGATTTCAATGGCAAACCTAGCCATGGAATGCAGTACGAAGGTGAAGGTGGGATCGGGATTGGGTGAACAAAACGTCGAATCAAGACACTTAACCTTGACCGACATCACAATATTGTCTTTGTTAATTTGCATTATCAGAACAATGCGGCATTCTCGGTAATAAGATCCTTGCCGTTTAAAGGATTCCCCAGTACACTATTCACCAATTATAAGCACCTCCTATCCTGGCTTTGGAAGTTTCACAGTTAGCACTTATAACTTTTTCCTAAAAAACATGGGTAAATGATACTTTAATGTCTCACATTTTAAAAATCCTATTTCATCTCGAATAAATTTTTTTACGTCCAACCCTTTGAGTTTTCAAAAGTATGATGATATGCCCCTAACAATAGTTTGTCTGACTCTTTAATTTAAAAAAAAACACACATATATAAATGATACAACCAGTCCATATATTTTTAAAAAATATATAAAATATTTATTATGTTATATGTATTTATCTTATATATTATATATGTTATATGTATTTATCTTACATATTATATATTGTATAGTATATTATATATATGAGTCTAGTTTGATATAGAACTCTAGCCTTATATTGAGTTTAAGATCGAGAAGAAGTCTTGATGGGTTTGTTTAATTATACTAGCCAAACTTAAGCTTGGACAAAAAATAAACGAGTTACGAACGAGCGTTAGATTAGTTGGTGAGGGACTGTTCTAATTTAACCAAGGTCTCAAGTTCGAGTCTTGGGAACGCAGCTGCGTTCGGTAGGGAGAGCTTTGAGTTCGAGTCTTGAAAACGCAGCTGCGTTCGGTAGGGAGAGTTTTGCCGCCCTTGTGGTCCTACCTGGCTCGAATCCGAATTAGTCGAAGCCCAAAATGGCTTTCGAATACCGGATGATCTGACAAAAAAAAAATAAAAAAAATTTGTCCAACTTGAATAAGGTATTTGTAGCTTGCGAAGGTTAAATCTAAACATACATTTTGTGAATAAACGGGTGGAGACCCAACAAACTGGAAGTTTCTGAATAAGACGTCATCTAATGATTATGACTACTATTTAGGAAGTATGGGGCAATAATAAGATTTTCAATTTTAAAGGAACAAAATTGAAAATCTTAAATCTTTTAAAGGGGCAAAGTGTGATTCGTTCTAAGCATTTGGTGCTGTTATTGTAATCCTCGCAAATGGCCTAACTGCTTCATCACGTAGTCCTTCCCAATTTTGTCCAATTGAGATAATATAAAATTGGTTTGTGCCGGCACAGTGGGAAATAAAGAACACTACATATATAAGTGAAAGATGCAGCACTTCTTGAGCCTGCAGAAGAATGATGACTAAGATTAATAGTCTCTTTCTTCTTCATGTTGCTGCTGCAGTTCTTATCTTTCAACAATGTTGCAGTATGTATCTCTAAACGAATCGAGTTGTTCGAGCTGAGTTAAATTTTAATTTATTTATATTAAAAGTAACTAAAAAAAAACTTAGTATAGTTGTGTCTTAATTTCATTCTACACGTGCACACACTTTTACATACCAATGATATGGTATTGACAATTTTTTTTAACGAATCTTCTCTTATCAACTCATTTAATCCGTCAATTGGTGGATCTCATTGGTCATCCAATGATTGTGAGGGTGTCATCGGTATTATATACATCTATGGCTTAGTTTGAAGGCTTAAATTTTGTTCCACAGAATTATTGGGTTGAATACAAATCTATATAGACTTTGCTTCAAGATCATGTTTTTTCTATTTCAAAATCATGTTCTCATAGGCTCATAACCTTGAATCCATTATGCAGTATTGTATGCATTCTTGTATGCTGTATTGAATTCAAGCCCAGCAGTTACCCATATCAGAATCTAGGATTTGTAATGCTATTCTTTATATCGATGAACATTAACAGAAAATAATCGAAAGGAATCTAGATGCCCGTTTCTACTGCAACTAATGTGCTGGTTTTTATCTTGTAATTAATCATTCATCCTTGGAATTTTTATGAACAAGTAGTTTGGACTAAGCTTGTTCTGAACTATATTATGTTACTCTATGCTCCAGAAGGGAAGGTGATGATGGAGTACATTGGAGCAACCGGTGTTCCAGTAACATTTACCCCTGTTCCCATTGAAGATGGCATTGACTTTCACTTCATACTAAGCTTTGCCATTGATGCAGACTCCTCAGGAAATCCCCAAAATGGCACATTCTCAGCACACTGGGCAACAACCTTAACCCCAGAATCAGTAGCAGCCATCAAGGCCATCCACGCCAACGTTAAGGCCTTGGCCAGTCTCTCCGGCTGGAGCCTAGGCAACAAAGTCCTCCGTTGGTACACCCCACCCGACCCCCAACAATGGATCTCCAATGCCTTCACCTCCCTTAAAAAACTTGTCACCACATACCACCTAGATGGAATTGACATAGACTACGAAAACTTCCCAAAACACAATGAAAGCTTTGCCTATTGCATTGGTGAACTCATCACTCTATTGAAGAACGAAAGTGTCATCTCTATGGCCACAATCGCGCCATTTTACAGCACGACTGCACCCTACATTGAGCTCTATAACCGATATGGAGATGTGATTGACTACGTAAACCACCAATTCTACACCGATAAGGTCAAGACCCCGAGGGGATTTTTGGAATCCTTCAGACTTAGAACTCAGCAGTTTGGGCGAGAGAAAGTGTTGCCTGGCTATGAAGTTAATGGGAGGGGAATTCAAGGGGACGCATTTTTTGAGGCTTTGAGTCTTTTGGAAGAAAATGGGTTTGATGTTAATGGGGTGATGATCTTCTCTGCTGATGCTTCTGCTTCCAATGACTATTATTATGAGAGGAAATCTCAAGCTTTCTTGCTCAATTCTACTAGCACATGATATGATTTTGCAAGTTTGTGACAAGTGATAATTGATCTATTCACATGGTCTTCTTTGTGGCATGTTTGTGACAATAATGATTAAAAAAAAGAGTGTTTTTCAGATGTTATGATTTATAGAATTTGTATGCCAAACATTTTGTTTGGACTAAATCATATATTGGTAAGTAATAAATGGATTTTATATGTATTATGGGTTTTGATTACCATGTAGATTTATATTGGGATGGCTTGGTTAGGGTCTAACAAAGTGAGTCGAGGTGTAAATTTGAGTTCAATTGAATGAACAAAACATTTAACTCAAGATCAACTTGAAACCGACTTTCAAGTTGAACCCTTTGAAGTATTGCAATGCTTAGATTTTTGAAAGCGAGTTGCACAACTCAGACACTTGTAATTCAAATTTGGTTCTTGAGTGAAATTCGAGTTAAGTCTCGAAAAATCGAGTTGAATCCAAGTATTAAAACAATTTACATTGTATATGAACTTTTTCTTCAAACTCCACTCAAATCATAATTCCTGTGCAAGTATTAAGCATTTTTTAATTGAATTTTGATTGATCAGTTCAAATTACACCCTTGAATATTGAAACGCAATGCTGGTGGTTGATCCCAAACGTGTAGTACTGCCACTGTCATGCAGCAACTCCTTTGTTTGATAATTCCAGGCTCCAGCCAAACGTTGGTTATTGTTCCAATAACCAGTAAGTCTTTTTTTGTAATAAAAAAACATTGTCTGGTACAACATTTAAATCCCAACTTTGATAGTTTATTCCACGTTAATCCATAGGTCTATCAATCATGTCCTTATTCCATTTTTACTAATTCTTATTGCAACATATATATTTTATTGTGCATGTTTAGTTTATCCACAAACTAAAAAAAAAAAAAAGAATTATTGCCACCAGGCGTATATGATTTTAAGTTCGACTTTGTATAATATTTTATTTTCTTACAAATCAACATTTATTGGTTAAGCATCATATTAATGGAAAAAAGAATAATTCGAATAACTCGTCTAACTTGCAAACAAAGTTTTTTCTGATACCAAGTTATATTAATAATTCGCTTTATTTATGTATTTTTGAATAACTTGATCATTCGTATAGTGATATTTTCGTTATTTAAAGCTGATGGACAAGAGAAAAATGATAATAAAGTTAAGATTTTTTTGAAATTAGCTTGAAAGTGGAGCAATTAGGTGTCCAGACAGATATTTAATCGGACTCTTTGGGTTTTTTCAACAAAAAAAAATACTTTTTTAAAATTACATTAAAAAATTAGCACTTATTTATACGAGTGAAATTTAATAAAACTCAATGATATTTGTAAAAAAAATAGAATTTTATAGTTATTTTTTCTTGGTTATATGTACCATGCTAAAACAATCAAATGCATGTCAATTAGAGGTGTTCAAATTTTTAATTATCCGTAAATTCTGACCATATTCTATCCTATTCGACTCTATTAATCGGCTACCAGAAAGAATAGGGTAGGCCAATGAAATATTTTTTGATATTCCGCAAAAAATCGGGTAAGAATGCAAAATATTTTCAAAATTTTGGTATTTTTACCCTACCCCTACCAGTGCGTGTGTATATATATATATATATATATATATGCTAATCCCTAAAAATTAAAATTCAAAAATATAAACATATATATATATATATATGGTTTTCTTATATATGATGTAATGATGCTTTATATGGCTTTCTTGTTGTGTGTTTATTGTAACTATTTATGTATTATTGAATTTGTTGTATTTTCGTTAGTGTTATTGGTTTATTATGTTAATTAATTAGTGTACGTTACTTAATTAAATTGTTAAAATAATCTAAAAATTAATAACTAAAAAATATGTATTCATCTAATTTCCTATCGACTTCTTACTCGATTGTTTTAGAAGAAATTCTGGTAACAATATCACACTTGATTGGATATGATATGTCAAAAAAAAATTATTCTGTAAAGTATCGAGTAGAAAGATAAATTACCATAATCTCTATCCATAGAGAAGGGTGAACACCCCTAAGATCAACCAACCAACCCTATGATTTTATTCATTCTTCCACAAGCCAAGCTAATATGTCTTGATTACAATCATCACTCATTATGATATCAACCTGTAGCGCAATATTAACAAAATTCATGTATGCACATCTTCGCCAGTTTGGGCTCAACATACGAGGAAAAAAAGTATGGTCTATAAGCCCCACACTAATTTAAGATGTGAATAAAATAATACAAACCAAAGATTAAAACTTGATACAATTTAGTATAACAAAAATATTCCTTAAAGAGTAAACCAAAAAATAATAATTTTAAAATTTTGGTCTAAAAATCTAACTCACCTAATACAATCACATTTATTAAAAGGATAAAAAGAGTAAACAAGAAAGTCTTGATATTGTCAATCTTTTTCTTTTTACTTTTTCCTGTCAATAATAATAATAATAAGTAACTCTCTCTCACAAAAGCAAAATCAAACTTGATACATTCTCCACTTGTCTCAACCCGATTTTATTGTAATTTAAGCAATAAATTGTCAACTAAACTATTCATTCTAGTAAAAGATCCAAAATAAAACAAATTTAATTTCAAAAAATATTTTTCAATAAAGTTGTTACTCATAGCAAATAAAATATAACAAATATTTAGGTAAAGGTTACAATTATAAACAAGTAAAAGATCCTAAAAAATTAGAAGAGAGTAAAATAATTAAACAAAAAGATAGAAAATGAATGTATTTATAATAATAGTCAATTATGTAAATACCACAATTTCGATGAAGAAAGTACAAAATAAGAACAATAAAAATATTAATGAATTAATAAATTATAATTTTATCAAAATATTTATGATAAAAAATGATATTATCAATTAAAAAAAAATATTAGCATAATTTGGGTCCATATGTAGTTTCAACGATGTATTGTGAAAGGAAAGATGTCATTGCTTCGAGTATTATGTCCTCTGTAACTAGTTGTGGAAAATAGATAAATGAAAGTGCCCAACGTTCCAATTATATGAACACACAATATACTATATCTACTAGTTATTTTTGGTACCTTTAATTAAAAAAAAGTCAACAATAAACATATTTGTATTCACACCCAAAATTAAATTATAAAATAGAGGAGATAGATATAAATTTAAGTATCGATTGTAGTAGAGAATTAGCAATGGTGGGTGGGAGTAGTGGTGGTGGTGGTGGTGGCAATAGGGATAGTGGTGTTGCGGCACTGGTGGGGGGGAGAGAGGCAGTGGTAATGGTAATGCGACAGTAGCGGTGGTGATGGTAAGGAGGTGGTAGTGGTGGTGGTAAAACGATGAGGGTGGTGATAAGGCATGTGGGTGTGGTGGTTGTGGGGGGTGGCGACAGTGGTAGTAGTGGTTGTTATGGCAGACGTGGTGATATGGTGGCGGTGGCAATACTGGTGGTGGTGATAGTGGTAGTAATGATGGTGGTGATGGAGTGGCGACAATGGTGGCCATGGTGGTGGTGGTGGTAGGGTGGTGGGGGTGGCAACAATGATGGTGGTAGTGATGATTGTTATGGTAGATGTGGTGGTGTGGTAGCGGTAATGGTAACAATAGTGGTAATAGTAGTGGTAGTGGTGACAGTGGTGATGGGGTGACAGTGGTGGTGGGGTTCCAAACATTACATTTTTTTTTTTTGAAGTACTTATGAAAAGTAATAAGTTTTTTAAGTACTTTTAAAAAATTATCCCAAACACATCTTTAGGGGGCTTATTTTCACTAGTTATCATATTAACTTTAAAGTAAAATTTAAATAGATCTCAACTGCGAAAAATAAAAATTATTTTATTTATCTTTTGAGATTTGAATTGTACAATACTTTTATATATATATATATA
>CM042185.1:29045107-29089925 GCA_023539305.1 Ilex asprella
TTCTTTAACTAATTTTTGGAGATGTAAATGCCATTGTTGGGCATATTCTTTTGGATGTTATTGTATATGCCTGAATGATGAAGTAAATTCTTTTTGGATATGAAGTTATGTAGTTGCTCTCATGATTGTAAATGGTTATTGAATATAATGCCGTCCAGGGTGTATTTTGGGGCGTTACAAAATCGTCACTTTTCAATAGTAACACTGACTGAAGGGAGACATAGGGGTCTATGTGTGATAAATTTCAAACCTCAGGGGGTCTCTGTGTTATTTATAAAATATTAGCTAGTATTCGCATAATATTGTCAAAACTCAGGGGATATACGTATTTTTTACCCTATTTTTTAATTAGATATTAATTTATTATTATTTTATCTTAAAATTTTGAATTATTGTATTTCTAATAAAAGCAGTTGTTGGTTAGGAATGTTTGTTGGTAGCCAAAAAATAATGTGAGAGTGTGTTTTTGTGTATATTAATATGTGAATGCTTGGACATTTGATAATTAAATTTATAATTATATTGTGTCATTTGGGGTTGAATAGTGATAGTGACGATAAATTCGTGAGTTTTATAAATTAACAAAATTTGATTGATTTTATTTATTGTTTAAAGACTGTGAATTTAATTGTGTTCTATTAGTATTTTTTTTTGCTTGAGGTATTTATTACATGGGTAATAGGGTGGATTAGAAATATGGTCGTTGAGTTTATAATTATGTTATGTTATGTTAATGTGATAAATTCGTGAGTCTTATAAATGAGCAAGATTTTATTAATTGCTTAATAATTGTAACTTTTAATGGTTATGATAGTAATTTTTTTTTGTTGGAGACATTTGTATATATGGTGTTGTTTTGAGAGTTTTTATATATTTTTAAGACAGTTCCATTAATATAAAGGGTATGGTCGGCGATATATTTTGAGTCAATTTATAAGAAAAATTGATATAAATTTTTTTATGCCATTTTTTTTGAATTTGAATAATTGTTTAAGATATTTTTGTTTGTTACATAGTGTCTTCAGACACGGGCAATGACTAGTATATATATATATTGTTAGAGTATTTTAACTAAAAAAATCTTTTTAAGTGTGAGAACTCAATCTCACATCGACAAAAGGTCCAAAGATACTTGAGTATATAAATAGACTAGTGTTATTTAGCCTTTGAATTAAAGAGAGTCTTGAGACTCTCACGTGCTTAGGGGACGGGACTAGCGAAGGAGACGATCCACATGGTTGACTCTAGTCCATAACCCGGGTAGTGGGTCCCACTAGCTCGCCTAAAAGAAATACAATATAAACTAGTATTAAACCCACTAATTAATATTTTATTTTTATTTTTTGTCATTACTTCTGAATTAAAACTTTAGTTGCTGAATACTAAAAACCTTCAAACGACAAATATTCCAACAGCCATATTTTGAGTTATTATCTAATTAAGTATAGAAGTAATTACAGACAATTAAACATGCATTATTTGTGTGTGTGTGTGTATATATATGTATACATTTTCAGTATAGAGATATAATATGATTTAGCTATATTCTTACTATAAAAGTTTCTGGGCAATATTCAAATGTGTGTGTGAAGCTTCTGCTTCATTCGATTGTGCAGATCTGAGTGACGCTATAATTTATAGGCTGAGCTGTTGTATCCTGGGAACGACGCGTTATTGCCTTCTGCGCTGTGATTATCTCATAAAGGGACGTGAATCGTCTTAAGAGAGCGACCTAATCCGCGCCTCACCCTGCCGTTCACTTTATTTGGATCTAATTTTTTTCAACATATATTCTATTGGTTATTCATTATATTCTCAAACGGGATGACATTGGCGCTAGCCGTGCCAAAGGTTATGAAATATTAAATTACAAAATAGAAATTAAAGCATATTGAGATGATTTACGATCGATTATGAAATGTTAAGATTGATCATGGATTACTTTAATTAGTTGTAAATTTTCATTTACAAGGTGTAACTAAAACTTTAAGGGGACTAACTTGATATATGATTGATTTTTTGAATTGTAACTTAAATAATTTTTAATTGTAACCTACAACGGTTTGAATTATAACCTCATCTTTACATGTTGTAATTTTATGGACAATACTAATGTCGATGCCGTTTGCAGTCCTCCTTCTCTTTGTTTATTGTCTCTTTTAGGTGTTCTTTTTCTCGGTCTATTGTGTAAGAGTCATTGAGTTTCATTTAGAGGATGAAACACCATAATTAATTCATAGGGTATAATATCGATCCACTTCTACTCATTATATGGAGATATAGTGTAATTTCAATACAGTTTCGTACCCCAAAATGAAACCAACTATATGCATAATACATGCACACTTCTAACTTGATGGGTAATCTTGAGAGTTTGCCAAGTTTGACCTGTAGATGAAAGTTCAAAAGTTAGATCTTCTCAATTTCAAATCATTGCTAAATTTGATAGGTCCCACAACTATTACCATGACTCCAGTCCAGTGGGATGCATTAAATTTAACATGTTTGTGCACATTTTGCCTCCCTAATAAAACTTATTATGTGCCACATGATTTGCATTATTATTGCAGGACTCTTACTGTTTTCTTATGTAAAACCTTTGACAATGACAATTTTATAGTGGATTTAAGTTTTTCAATTTACTTAGTTACCGAGTTTAATTATTAATGACATGTTATGATTGCCCAAGTTTTTCATGACGATGCTTTACACTGGAGTACTGGAGTGAGATTTATTTTAATATTATTCATATATTTTTTTTTGATAAATCACATACGATAAAAATATCCATATAATGCCAAGGATATCATTCCATTGACAACTTAAGGATTCAAAAATATTTTTTTTTCTCGAGATTTCAATTGACAAGGTAATTTTTCTCACCCACCACCTAACAGTACTTCTGTCATATTTAACAGCTAAATAGATAATAATCTATGAAATTTTAATAATCACAATATTGGGATTAGCTAAATAATTTGACATTGATTACTATTTCATTAATTAATTACAAAATTAAATTCATAATCAATTACCTATTATTCTATTGAATTTTTAACACTTAATAATCATAGAATAATCCATCCAATGTTGTCAATTAATATTTTTGGCATTAAATAAGATATTTATCAATCCATGATAATTTTTGACAACTAATTACACAATTGAATTTGTAATCAGTCACATGATAATCTACTTATTTAATAAATTAATTACATAATAAACTATCCATATACACTAAATTAGTAATAAAGGGATTAATTGTCATGTTTATTTAAAAAAACACTTTTAAAGGGGTGCTAATGTTAGTTTAAGCCTTAACGTTTGTTTTTGGTAACACCGTCATTTTACGCTAGTGATCTTACACCCTCTCTCTGTCTTTCTGCCCCTACCTGCAGCACAGAGGAGGACGACAGCAACTACAGAACGACGTCGTAGAGCAGTCGTACGGTACACTCCTCTCTCTGACAGCACAATCTAGTTAACCCCAATCGATTCTGATCTCTCTGATTTCATCAAGTATACAAGCTTTCTTTTGTCTCTGTGATCATTTTCCGAGAAAATTAACCGGAAAGTGTATCATTTCTGCAGCAGTTGAAATTCAGAATTTCGCTTTATTTATTTTTTTTTTTTGTTCAGAACTTTTTAATTTGATAGGGTATTGAATTCATTCGTGTCACTGTCTCAATTGAAGTAACTAGGGTTTTTTGGAGTATATGTATTGAAAGTTGACAATTAGAGTTTGAATTTGGTATATGTACACAGAGAGAGAGAGAGAGAGAGAGAGAGAGAGAGAGAGAGAGAGAGCTTTTTGGATTGAGGGAAATGAGGGTTTGGGTTTTATGATGGTAGATTGATTGATAATGGTGAGGCTATTGGGATTGACTCGAGGAGAACCAGCTGAATCACCTCGAGAGATTACCCGAACCATACCTACGAGTGAGAGCGTTGGTGAGAGTGGTTGGTTAATTCGCTTCTTTGACTCGGCCTTTTTCTGTGAGTGGATTGCTGTTAGTTATCTATACAAGCATGATCACCCGGGAGTTCGGGACTATCTGTGTAATAGAATGTATACATTGCCCCTTTCGGGAATCGAGAGCTACTTGTTTCAGATATGTTACATGTTGGTTCACAAGCCTAGTCCTTCTTTGGATAAGTTTGTTATTGATATATGCTCCAAGTCGCTTAAGATAGCCATGAAAGTGCATTGGTTTTTGATGGCGGAGCTTGAGGACTCGGATGATAATGAGGGGATTAGTAGGATTCAAGAGAAGTGTCAGATTGCCGCGACTCTGATGGGTGAGTGGCCACCTTTGGTCCGGGCCCAAAATGCACCTACAAGCCCCATGGGGAAGAACCCAGTTCTGAATAAGTTGTTATCTTCCAAGCAGAGGTTGCTTTCGTTGACATCATCGCCGCCCACTCAGAAGTCTTTATCATTCTCGCCTTCATCGGGTAACTCTTTGCAGGATGAGGGAAGTAAGCCTTCTCCAGAAGAGAATAAGATATTCAAGAAATTTATGCCAGGTCCAAAAGTTCGGGATGCATTGCTGTTTAGGAAGTCGGTGGATAAAGATGATGACGAATCGGAAAAGGATGGCTTCTTCAGGAGGCTTTTAAGAGATAGCAAGGATGAGGATGTCAGGAGATCATTGGATAGAGATGACGAGGAACCAGAGAAAGATGGTTTCTTTAGGAGGCTTCTAAGAGATAGTAGGGATGATGATGCTCGGAAATCAATGGATAAAGTTGACGAAGACTCAGAGAGGGATGGATTCTTTCGCAGGCTTTTAAGAGAAAGTAGGGATGAGGATGAGGAATTCACAGCAAGCTCAGAGGGATTTTTTAAACGGTTTTTTCGTGATAGTAAAAATGATTCCGAGGAAAAACACGTTTCGAAATCAGTAGAAGAAGATGAAAAAGAAGGATTTTTCCGAAAATTTTTTAAGGAGAAATTTGAGGACAAGAAGGATGGGAGTGATAGAAATGACGATGAAGAAAAAGTGGCAAAATCTGCTGAAGATGATGAAAAAGAAGGGTTTTTCAGAAAAATTTTCAAGGAAAAAATTGAGGACAAGAAAGATGGAAATGATGAGGAAGGCAATGGTCATGCCAATGGTGAGGAAGGCGAGCCTTCAGATTTTTCGTTGTTTCGTAGATTTTTTCGAGTGCACCCTGAGGATGCCAAGAGTGCAACAGCGAATGAAAACAGCCACAGTGGCAGTTTTCTTGAAAGCAGTCCAGGAACAGAAAATTTTTTCCGCAAATTGTTTAGGGATCGTGATCGTTCTGTGGAAGACTCAGAACTTTTTGGTTCAAAGAAGCACAAAGAGGTCAGTTCACAATTATTGGTTGTTATTGGAATAAAATGTGAAGTCTTTCCTCAACCTTGACTTCTAAATTTGTTTTTAAATCTAAATTATCTTCTTGTTGATCTAACTTAAATGTGTATAATTTTTCCCTAAAGGCTATATATTATTTTATTTGTGAGTGGAAGGCCTCAAAAATAGAAATACTATGAAAATTATATTACCAAACTACAATTATGAGAAATTTCACATTTTACTCAAAAGTAAATTGGTAAAATATTTGGAGAATTCTTATTATATCAGCTCCAAACAAAAGGAGAACTGAAGCTATGATTGAAATATATGACAGGTGCAGCCACAATATACTCAACCAAGACCACAGAATCTCAGTCCTACAATTAAGAAATGGCTTGAGTGAACTTCTAATCTGCACAAAAGTAAAACTAAAAAACTTGGAATGAATGTTTGAAATCATGCCATCCAATTATTATTCGGAATGCAAACTTCTTCTTCTTCTTTTTTTAATAATAAATGGAATGTTAGTAAAAGGGACGAATTATAAAGGCCAAGTTCAGGACACAATAGAGGGTAAGGCATCTTACCAAGTGCCTTACATCAAAATAAAAAGGAATATTACATGTCACATAAAGATCTCCAATCAGAAATCTTATAAACAAGAGGAATATCCTCTGAACACCTTAGTCACTGAAGCTGAAAAAGATGCAAAAATGATCTCTATTGCATTTTAATGATCTCCCAATTTACTTTGATACTAAATAACTTTAGCATTTCTCTCTAACTAAAAAGTGTACACATACAAAAAGTGTACACATACAAAAACTGGCACTCAACCAACCAGAATAATTTCAACAACAAATCCAATGCAACCGGACAGTGAACGATATCAGTGCTCTCATTTTTCCTTCGGACATGAAACATTACAATTGTGACAAGCAAACACATGGTCTCCTTTTCTGAATGAAAGGTTTAGTATTAATCTCGCCACGAGCAATTGTCCAAACACTCAATTGAACCTTTTTGGGCACCTTAACTTTCCATATAACCAAATATGGCAAACAGACTTGAAAGCGAACATAGTGTTCAATCCTAGCTAGCCACATTGTGAGAGTAAGAAAAGGAGGATGATGTTGAGGAATTTGAAGTTCCATAAAGTTAGTGTCCTTATCTTCTGCTGTGAAATTAATTTCCAATTGATAGTGCTTAGCAAATCCTAGCAATTGTTTACATGATAATTGCTGAAGTTGACAAGTGGAGATTTTTTTCAAGAGAAACTTGTCTTTCTTAAACCACTGGTTTTTCAAAGGTTCAACGAGAACGGTGAATTTTAAATTGGGGGCCTCATAACATTGTCTACTGATCATTTTTTCAGGTTAGAAAACTTTAATCTACTGGTAATGAGCAAAACTGGAGAACTCTAGAATATTTGGAAACAAGTGTGCCAGGTTTTTTGTGAGAAATATAGTTCTTTGGACTTATGGAGTGTAAATAAATATCTCCCATTTGTGTGAATTGTGTTTAAGATATTTCCCAAAACTTATGAATGGAGGTTAGACCATCCCAAGTTCAATGCTTCATGCTCAAAGTTGTGAACTGTAGCTAAAAACACACGTTAGTAAAGAAACGATATTTTACATTGTCAATTAAGCAACTGTCTTTACTTGTAAAGCCTCAATATTTAGGCATATTAATCAAGATGTTTGAGGCACTTAACTTATGATAATGGTTGGGCTGAAGTCAAATAATAATTTCATAAATGCAATTAGTCTACTCAATCAATACTTGAGCTCAATATTTTCTGTTAAGTTTCCTAATTGGAACATGCATGCAAAGAAAATCATGAAATAAATGAAGTGCAAGTTGAAATTTAGAGATCTTAAATTTTAAGGTTTAGAGTGGAGAAGCGGTAAGAGAGGAAGAGTTGTGTATTACAATAATACCCCTAATTAAAATAATGCTGACATTCTACACTCTCTTTCTAGTTAGAGAATAGATATATTTTATGCCCAACTTGCATACATTTGAATGAAAAATTCTACTACTAAGCTTTTTACTGAACACATTGGCTAATTTTTCTTTGGACGTCACAAATGGCGTACAAATTAACCCATTATTTAACTTCTTTTTTATCAAATGTCTATCAATCTCAATATGCTTTGTTCTGTCATATTGAATTTAATATTTATGGCAGTCTTATTATCGCAATACAGGCGTATCGTTTCACCATTACCGAATCTTCCATTAAGGTTTTCAGCCACAAAAACTCACAAATACCATGAGCCATGGCACTATATTTTACTTTACCTTTGCACTAGATCTAACGATCACTATTTACTTCTTGTTCTGCCAAGTAACTAAATTTTCACCTACAAAGGTACAATGCCCCTATACTGGACCTTCTATTATCAATTGAGTTTGCCCAATCTGTATGTGTGAAAACTTATAATCTCATATCATCTTGCCTTGAGAACAATATTCTTTTGCTTAGAGATGATTTGAGACACTTCAGTATACGATGAACTGTTTCTTGATGAGAAACTTGAAGAGCATGCATGAATTGGTTAACAACATTCATTGAATATGCAATGTCTAGATGAGTATGAGAAAGGTATATAAGTCTCCCAACAAGCCTTTGATATTTTTCTTTATCAATTTGATCATTTTCATCACTTTTCAGTTTGTGATTTGTCTCAATAAGCTAGTTAGCATGTCTAAAACTTGGCATACTGGTTTCCTTCAGAAGATCAAGGATATAATTTCTCTATGAGATGAAAATGCCCATATCTGATCTAGCCACATGAATCCCTAAACTAGCATAAACACCCCAAATCCTTGATCTCAAATTCTTTAGTAAGGTGGACTTTCAATTTGGACACTTCCTCCACATCATCGTATGTGAGTATTATGTCATCAATATATATATACTATAAGAATTGAGGTCTTACCACTCCCTTGTTTGATGAGTATCGTGTGATCTGCATGACTCTACTTGTACCCAAACTAGACCATTGCCTTTATGGAATCTGTCAAACCAAGCTCTAGGAGATTGCTTTAATCTATAAAGAGATTTTTTTAACTTGTAAACTTTCCCTTCTATAGCTGGAAAAGAAAAACTTAGAGGAATATCCATGTACACTTTCTCCTCCAAGTCCTCATGAAAGAATACATTCTTTACATCCGGTTGTTGTAAGTTTCGTCCCAAATTAACGACACATAAAAGGATGACACGAATTCATTTTAGCCACAAGAGCAATTTTCTCTTGATAGTCAATGCCACATGTCTGAGTGAACTCCTTAGCTATCAGTCTTAATTTATATCTATCTATCCATGGTACCATTTGCATTCTTCTTGACAACGAACACCCACTTACAACCTATTGATTTTTTTTCCGCAACTGGAAAAGACATAAGCTCCTAGGTTTCATTTTTTCCTAGAGCTCTTGTTTCTTATATTATCTTTTATGGGTAGCAACATAGCCAATAAAGAGACAACGCAATGCCCTTGGATCCAACTTTCTCTTGTTTCTTTGATAATCATGTATAAAACACACACAACAAAACACTTTTGAAAGAATAGAGTAATGAGAAACTGACCGTTGAAGCAACCCTAAAACGGTGGCAAAGTCAAGAATTCTAGAAGGTATCTTATTGATGAGATATGGGGCTGTAAGTATTGTATTTCCCTAAAAATACTAAGGTACACCCATTATAAACATCAAGGAGCGAGCCACCTCAAGGAGATGTTGATTCTTCTTCTCTGATACACCATTTTGCTGAGGTGTATCCACACAACTAGATTGGTGAAGAATTTCATGTTCTGTAAGATAAGCTCGATTGTCTCCATTAAAGTATTCAATCCCATTATCTGTTGTGACAACCATAATTTTGGCATCAAACTAAGTAGTTACCGATTTATGGAAATTTTTGAAACAAGTAAACACTTCATCCTTGATATGCAACATATAGACCCAATTAACCTGAGTGTAACAGTCAATGATAGTAACAAATCATCGATATCTAGCTAGAGAAACAAATACGAGATGGTCTCCACACATTATAATGAATAATCATAAATGGAGCAGTGCTTCTATTATTATTACTAGAATAAGAAGTTCTAGTATGTTTAGTAAATTCACAAGCATCATAAATAAAATTTTCTTTATTACATTATTTCACCAAAGTTGGATTTTTTTCTTCTTCTAATACTCCTATTGATGGATGACCAAGTCTTCGGTGCTAGTGATGTAATTGTTGGAGGGCCACAGAACCAAAAGCCCGAAGTGCTTAAGAAGGTTGATCCTCCATAAGATCTACCACTGCAAGCCCTTCTCCCCGTTCCCAATTTTTGAAAGACACAATGAGAAGGAAAGAATGTTACAGAGCAATGTAAAGACTTTGTAATGTTACTTACTGAGAGTAAGTTAGTAGAAAAGTTAGGAACATGAATAACTGAAGATAAAGACATAGAAAAAGAACAATAGATGAAACTTTTCTCAGATACAAATGACAATGAGCCATTTACTACCCTAACCTTATCTTTATCACAACATGTGGAATAAGAGAAGAAAATACTCGAGAAACCTATCATATGGTCATTGACTCTGAAATCGAAAATCTAAGAGTTAGGGGAACAAGATGTAGTAAGAGCACCAACATAAATACATGTGTGAGCAAAGTTGGAAACAACAGAAGTGGAAGCAGGTGCAGAAGAAGTATCAAACCGAGCTATCAGATGCGTGGGAGCCTATACCTCATCTGCAATGAAACTCGCACTATCAGACTGATGGTGGATGGAGATGGACTGCTGGATTAGGGATCAACAATCTCGGTCATATGAGCATGTGAGTGCACTGGACTGATCCTACTACCATCACACGCCCCTTAGAAGGACAACCATGTAGTTTCCAACAATGGTCCTTAGTGTGCCTTGCCTTTTCACAGTAGTCACATTTTAATAGATCCTTTTCAATGTTCCCATTTTTATCATCACCACGAGGTTGGAAGGATCTATTCTCTCTCTATGGAATACCTGCCATAGCAGATTGATCATAAGAATCAGTAAGAAACATGACACTTGTACTCTCCTCCTGTTGCACATAAACATATGCTTGTCTCAAGGAAGGAAAAAGATCTCTACCTAGGACCTATTGCAAATTTAGGCATATCAGATTTTATCTTGATATCCTGCTATTAATATTTATAAAGAAATACTAACCTTGATAATATATAACATAATCCACTTTTAAATAAATAGTTGCATAGTGCAAAACACACCGACTTGCTACCTTACAAAATATACATAACCCAAAATAAAAATATTTTAAAGTGTCATTTACACGCCAAAGAAAAAAAAACATTTACATTATATACAACCCAAGAGGTAAAAGAATAAAAACTGATATGAGTCCTCCCCCGACAACTCTTGACTGGACTTCTAGTTTTAGCAATGGACCTTTGACTTCGCCTGGTATAGTTCACCATCTTTCAGGTCAGGCATGTTTACACTAGAACCCTTCTTAGTAGATCAAGGTTAGTTGGCTGGCGGTGTACCCCAGGAGTGGGATCCCGTTAATTAGCTTCCTGGCGCCTTATAGGTTTACTCGCCCGTTGACTCATACACATGTCAGACTCTTTAGTCTGTGTTTCAAGACGGGTCGAATGGGGAGTCCGCAAGCCGATGCTTGAAGCACGCAGATGCCTAAGCATGCCGATGGTGTGTACTGCCAGCCACAATCGCGGTGACGACGACTCCACAGGCATACAATAGTTTGGGCTTTAGTCGCCCGACTTGTGTACAGATTACCTGAAAAGATTTCAAAGAAATTTTTCAATAAGTTCTCATTAGAATTTCATAAATAGAGCAAAAAGATAACAAGACACAATTATTCATCGGTAGGAATCTATTGTATTTCCTCTTTCAATCACATTTCTTTGTCCTAATAATTATCTTACTCAAGAGTTCAACCACCAAGTAAATATATAAATATTATGTGATAAAATAAACATATTTTGATAATAATCATTCAATTAATCTTGTTCTTAATTCTAACAATTCACATCATGATATCGAATAATCAATACAATATCACATGTACCGATACACATTCATCATAAACATCCATGATTCAATTATTAATGACTATTACAATTAACATTGTAGAAGATAATCCACTTCATAATCCTAATTTTCATCAATTTCAAAGAGTCCCAATTTCATAACCCCATTTTTCATTACATTACTTTCACGTAGAAAGTTTGTTCCAGTAGTATATAATTTCGTTTGTGTTCAAAATTACGTTATCTTCATGCCCTAGGTTCATATAATTTATAACTCTTTTTATATTTTTTGTTTGACCCATATCTCTCTAAAATTACAAAAACAACTTCCTCAATTATAAAGTTATATTTTGATTAAAAAATAATAATAAAGTTATTTGAAAAGTTTTCAAAAATTTGAAAAAAATCTCTAAAATGTGTTATCCGGCGTGTCATGAGTGTGTTGGTCGCGTATCCCCAATGTGTCCCAAGCATGTCGGTTATCTCGAGTGTGTCAGTCACATATCCCCAACGTGCCCAAAACTTGTCCTAAAAAAGTTAAACAATAAAAATAAATAAAACACTCATATTAGTGTGTTTGGGTGTGCTTGGAGCATGTTCGTGTCCTAGACCCTCTGACCAAAATAGAGTGTCTACGCATCCTAGTTGAAACCTATCGTAAAATGTGTATCGTGTATCATACGATAGCCAATAAATATCATTCTTTATAGTAACATATCGTCAATCGTATGTCGTAAGATACTAACAATTATGATGTCCATATAGTTGGAGCAATTGTCTCATTGAGTACCAATCTGTATGGTAGAACAAATTTTAAGTACTGATGTTGGAAGTCCTTATAGGAGTGGTTGGACTGTAATAAGCCAAGTATTGTTTGGCCAAGGGAATTGCATTGGGATCGTCTGGTGGGATGAGGGGACCTCATCTTTTATGTAACTTGTCTTTGTATGCATTATTTTGTTTTTATAGGAAACAAAAACTCTCATTAAATCATGGTAAAAGGGCAAAAAGGTGCATGAAATCCAGCCATAATAAGTACAAGAGAAAAAGGAATATCTGTTTATGGATTATGATGATGCTTCTTACGTTTATCTGATCTTTCAAGAGCCTCAGTGTGTCACGAAGCAACAAAACTACAGCAGAATCATTCCAGCAACATCATGAAGTGACACACAAGCCAAAGCCACTTGATCTTTTAGTACAAAGAAGAGCATATTAAGATGAAACTGTTATGCTAACAAGAAATAGCTTCTTTTGGACATAAACAAGATCAAATCACAGTCACAATAAATTAAAAACAAGACAAAAAGAACTGAAAGTGGATCTGTTTGAATACTGCATAAACTTATAAAGCGTGTTTCGTATCACAGTTTCAGCTAAACCCTTGAAACGAGCACAATGATCAACACATTATATCAACTAAATGTTTATGGGGTGTAAACAAGGAGAGTATTCATCTTTTATAACCTATTCCTTGGAGTTTATGGTATTGGACTTGTGCACGTGTGTGTGAGGAAGATCATATGGACTCATAGGGAGAGAATGATTGAGGGTTTAGCCATGGGTTTTTTCGGAGGTTAGAGAAAGAGAGATATAGTCGTGTATGCATATATCTTCTGTGAAAAAATTGAAGGCAAAAAGGTGAACTTGATGTACGTAGACTTATGGATGAGATTATGGGATTGGTTGAGTGTATTAGCAGTCACGGAAATTAGTGATGAAAGAGAGAAACACGATTATAATTTGATAAAGAGTGGACCCATTTTTTATATGTTGAAAAAAAATTGAATACTTGAAATTATTATACTAAAATCTGGATCTCATAAAGTATATGACAAATTGCAATAAGATATAGAAAGGAGGATGGCCACACCTACTTCGAATCTAGAAGTCTTCATTACCACTTTTTTCAAATGTCAATGGAGTTCGAGGGTCTTTTACTGCATCATGAACTATTAGACTTTACCTTTTTTGGTCAAGATATGGGCCTGAAGGGTTGGACCTAATGCAGGTAAGGATTCATTAATTTCTCAAAATCATGAGAATACCTGCATGATCGTGCCTAATTCAAATTCGCCAAAGGATTATTGGAGATAAGAAGTTTTAAATGAGTTCAGCTGGAAAAAATATGGGGGAAAGGCGAGTGTTGGCCACAATGATAATCTTAAATGGTTTGCTGCCCTGAGAGGGTGTAATACTGAGTCTGGTCTTTTTGTGAGGCCTAAAGAAGTGACCGCATCTTCCAGTGCTACTATTACTTTGATGATGCCTTCTTTCTCTTAGCCTATTGATACGAATTTTAATTCTTTAGAAATCTCAATGATAGGGAGGATGTGTAAAAGGAATGGGGAGACTATTGATAATCTTTTCCTATATTGTCCTGTGACTCTTTTGTTATGGAGAATGTTATTTCTTGGGTGGAGTATTGGGTTTTATAATTCTTGTGTGAACCTATGTTTGTCACCGGGAGTATCAGTACATTTTCCATATCCATTGTGTTTTCCCCATCATAATCCTACTACCCAGCAGTTGAATGACTGAAAGAGAATAGCTTGACATGTGCACACATTCGATAAAAAATAAGAACTCAATAGGTAGAAACTGGTACAAATAAGAAATGTACACTTGTGGAGTGTCAACTTGATGAAGTTGATTTGTGGATTCTCGACACTTCTAATATAGATGCCAAAGTAAAATAGTGCTGCATGAACAGCTGCATAGAAACATTGGTGAACAGTTATAGAATTGTTCTAGAGACCGTCATTAGTGGGGTCTAAACTTCTTATTATTTAAATGCGGAGAGGGATTTAGTGGTATAACTCAAGAAAACTAATCCATCCCTGCCCGTTCTGTGTTTCCAGTAGTTGACAATTATATTTGCTAGTCGAAAAGCTCAAGCATTGTTTTCTTTTTAATAATCCTTAAAGGTGGTTGAGAAGAAGTATACGCAGTTGGCATGGTATTCTAATTTATTTATTGTTAACTAATTTTCATTTGGCAGAAACGCCCTGGCTCTCCGAAGCAGCGAAATGAAAAATCTAATGCCAGACCGCCACTTCCAAATAATGCTGCATCACAGTTTCGGAAAGGGACATATCATGAGTCACTTGACTTCGTCCTATCATTATGTGAGACATCATATGGCTTGGTAGATGTCTTTCCAGTAGAAGATCGTAAGAGTGCTCTTCGTGAGGTTGTTAACTTGCCTCGTCTTTCTTACCTGTTGATTTCATGTGTCATGAACCTCTTCTACAGTATATTAATTTGTGATTCTTGTGGTTTTAGTCACTTGTGGAGATCAACGCACATGTAGCTGCTGCTCAAAATACTGGAGGTATATCATTTTTCTCCATATGTAAAATCTTTCAAAATGCCAGAAACGTGTGAATCTTGAGTACATGAAAGTTATTTATCTTTGACATTTTCTGCTTTTATTTTTTTTGAAGAGCATTTAAAAAATTCACACACTGGAGTAAGACTGTGTAGCAGGATTAAAAGGGGCAAAGGTAGTATTCCTGATATATGTATCAAGAAGGTCTAAGGAATCCTTGAAAGTTTTCATGATGCAAATGAGTGAAAAGCTGAGGAATCCCTATGTCTGTGGTTTCTTTACTTTTTCTTCTTTTACCCTCTCCCTTTGTGGTGAGAATGGGGGAGAGGACTTTTAGCTTTATGAGAAGGGCTCTTTCTGTCACTTTATACTGAGTCATCTGAATTTGGCTCCCTGTTGAGTTTCAACTCCATGAAACTGTTTTCAAATGTAGCTATTTTACATGTTCTTTTATGGGATATTCAGGTCTCTATTTGCTAGAGTATTGGTTGGTGTAGGGGGATATATTTTGATATTTTGTAAGTTGAGTTGTGAAAGCAATATTTAGCTTTCGTGCCAGTTACTGGCCTTCTAAGGAGATGGATGGTCAGGCCTCTGATTTTCAGGTTTCAAAGTAGAGCATTTTGTAACTAGATGTCTATTATCAAGATGCAAATTTGTTTTGATGCCAAGGCGTCTTAATGAAAGCCAGGGTTTTTAGTAATGCTTGTATATGGTTTTTTTTTAATGTTTTCTGCTGGAGTTTGTGATCCCCATATTCAAAAGAAGTTCAAGATAACTATCTTGACTTATTCTCATTACGTTCCTGTCGTATTGATTGCTAATCCTAGTTTTTTTGGTTCTTTCTTTGTTCAATTTTTCCTTTCAGTTGGGATGGTACACTATAATATTTAGTTCAGTAGCCTCATCTCTATTTTTTTTGGTAATATCACAGGAGTGTGCTTTCCAATGGGGAAAGGAATGTACCGTGTGGTTCATATACCTGAAGATGAAGCTGTTCTCTTGAATTCTAGAGAGAAGGCACCTTACCTGATCTGTGTTGAAGTTTTGAAAAGTGAAACCCCAAGGTAAATAGTGGAACTGCTTTACCTATGTTTGAGTGACCAAAAATATATTTTTGAACTTCTATGATTAGTTTAATGGGTTCTGTTTGTGAGATGGTGCGTACCAAAATGTGTTTCCTTTTTCTTCTTCTTTATCTAGCAGCACAAAGGATGCATCCAATACTCAAAAGCTTTCCAAAGGTGGAATTCCTTTGGCGAATGGAGATGTACTATTGCCAAAGCCTCCTCCTTGGGCTTATCCTTTGTGGATGGGACCAGATATGCACCACGGTGGTTATGATAGAATGTCAAGCTCTACTTCTCATGCGATTGACCAGGCAATGGCTCAATTGTGGGAGGCAAAAGTGAAATTTGTTCGGGTGAATCTTTCCATGGAGAAGCAGTTGCCCAATCAGTCAAAGAAAATTGAGGTGGCTAATTCAAGGGGTGGCATCCATTGTTCCAGTCTCCAGTCTGGTTCAACTCCTTTGGAAGTTGTATCAAATATTTGTCAATGCAGGGAGGACTTAAATCCTCCGTGTAGGTCAGAAGGTGGTAATGATTTAGAATGGGTGAGGGTTGTGTTGACAGCAGATCCTGGGGTTGGCATGGATGACATTGAGGATCAAGAACCAACTCGTCGGAAAGAACACCGTCGGGTTCCAAGTACTGTTGCTATTGAGGAAGTAAAGGTTGGCCTTTGATTTTGCAGTCCTTGGTGTATTGGTCTAAAATTGCTGTGGCTTATGTATCACTTTTTGTTAAAACACTCACAATCAAGCCTTTTAATCTGTAAATTTAATAAATAAGTACATAAATATGGATATGTCTAGCTAATAAAACAGAGCTTCCTGCTTGCATAAAGGACAACGATGACCCAAATTGTTTAGATCCAATATATAAATATATATATATATAGAGAGAGAGAGATATGTGCATTGGTAAAGAGCTCCTATTGGTTGGTAGTCTGATGCATTCTTTCTGAAGGGCTTGGAGACTTCTGGGTGGCTGTCATTTTCGAGGTCACGAGGATAATATTGTAATATCTGTCTCTTGGAAATGATCTACTTTTTGTCATCTATCTGTACCCCGGTGATCTATATACATGCATTGTTAACTCACTCGGATAATATCGTAATATTTGTCTCTTGGAAGTGATCTACTTGTTGTCATCTATTTGTAACCTGGTGATCACCTACTCAGTGGTCTTTGGCCTTATTTCACACCTTTAGGTTACCTGTTAAAGGAGTTTTATAATTTGATTATTACTTGTCAAACCAGGAAACTATTTTAATAACTGTGGCTCAAGGTACTATGCCTCACTAAAAAGGAAGGAGATGGGTGGTGGTTGAATGTTCGGATGAACATGACTTATACTATTTTCCAGCTGGAGTTTCTAGTTATGTAAATCTTAGGATGCATAAAGTAAATCTTAGGATGCATAAAGTGAATTGATCTTTTTCTCCTAAAAATCTCCTTCACCTTTTTTCTTCCTACATCTATTTCTTTTTCCAAGAACTTCTCAAGTAGTTCCGTTCTTCTTTTTCTCTCTCTCTCACATCTTCGTAATTTGTATGCCCACCACCTCCCAGAGTAAATTGGCCCAATCCACTGCCTTCCTGGCAAGATAACCTATCTTCTTACAATTTTCACACTTTCTCAAATCATATTGCATGTCTTTTCATTTCAAATCTGTGTTGATTTTTAGTCCAAATAGGTCTAAATCTGATAAACAACCTCACACCTACAACTTATTTGATGAAAATTCCATAATGATCTCGAGCTAGGAAGCATTTAGATATACTAATGGTCTAATCAGTCTACATGTGAATTCGAGGAGCAGTATTGACATTAGCATTTGAGATGTTACAGGATTTGGGTGTAATGACTTGATTTATTTGAGGTGGAGTTCCAATTTTGTTTGCTCTGTGTGTTGTGTAGGTTATGGGTTTGGAACTTAATACATTGGAATCTGGCAATCGTTATCAAAATATCCTATTAACCAAACAAAAAGAAGTGTATTGAAGAACAATTTTGCCTTACATGAAAGTGTTTGAAATCAGGTAGATTATAATGTTGTCTTTCTTTTATCAATGCTATTTTCAGGTAAGCTGACCCTTTTATTAGTGTTATTTTATAAATTTCTGGATGATTTTGTGAGATGAGGAACCAATAACATATACTTTACCAATATAGACCAGCAAGGCTGGAACAATGGTGGGTGGGGCAATAAGAAAAGGCACGAGGCTTTGTGTAACAGTGGATATGGCTCTGAGTTGAGTAAACTTCAAAATAAAGATTCAAGGCCCAAAAAAGCCAGTACTTTTTGATAAGAATGGCAATGGTTAGACATGATTTCTTGTAGTCAGGACCAACACTGGCTGTATAATTGGTAGCTGGGATTCAAGGTTTTGTTGCATTGTGTGACATCCCTTTTCCATTGTTCCACGTTGGTGAAGCTCTCATTACTTCCATGTCAAGGCGCTCGCGTTATGATATCTGTTTTTAGTTATTTCATGCCAGAAATAGTATTTCTGAGCAGAGCAGATGGTTTATTTTATGTCTGGTTAATTTATGTACTTTTTATTCTGGTTTATTCCTTGTTTTGTGCACCCTAGTTGAAGATATTACACCAGATTATCTCGTAACCATTGAGTAATTCTTTTTTGCAACCATATTAAATGAATTATGGACCATTGTAGAGTTTAGAATGTAGCAACTCTACTATTAGGATTCTTGGGTATTTGACTTCTAGGATGGAAATTAAGGGCAGTTCTAATGGGTCCTTTTACTATTGAAGAGCACTGATTACATGGGGGACTTTAGAGGAAAATGATGCACTTTCTAGTTTGGCAGATGGTTTCATGGATTATGATGCAGTACTTTTTTAGTTGTACAAGTGATCTTGCTTGTGAAGATTGCCTTTGGCTTGCTATTCATTCTAATCTCTAGCTCTGATCTATTAGACCTGTTTTGAAATGTTTGATGCATATTCTTAGTAGTGCACAAAGGCTTCCTTTTAAGTTGGAAAAGTCATTCAAAGTTGAGTGGAGGAGTATATGGAGTCCCTACCTCTGACGCGACTGATTGCCTTGACTAGGAGCTTGTCATGGGAGATTTTTTGTTTCCAAAAAGTGGAAAAAAATAGTACCTAGACTTGTATGTTTGATGTGGTGTTACCTTTTTTTTTTTCTCTTTCTAACTAGTAGAATTTTAATTGTACTGACTGGTTTTTTTTTTTCTAAATCCACAGGCAGTTTCTGGGTAATTGTCTTCCCGCTCCCCCCTTTTCCCTGCATTTACGATTCAAAATTTGACTTTACCAAAAGCCTTCTGGTGTCCTTCCAGTTCATATTTTGTAGTGTTTAGAAAACTAGTTCATCCCTGAGACTTTTTATTGGGTGTTTACCACTGTTTTTTTTCTAATTCTTTCAGTTAAATTAACTAGAATGGGTTATTGACAGCAGCAAGGAACTTTAGTCATACCAACCATGTTTTAACAGAAGCAAGGAACTTGATATTACGAAAATGCTTCCAATATATGCTTCTTGTTTTTTTTGGATGTTTTGTAGCCAATGCCATTTTTGCTTCTTAAATACATTGTGAACTAAACAATTCTTACATAGGCCTTCATGTTTGCACTAAGCCCATAGCTAGTTATATTCTGCTATTCTAATTTTTGCAGATTTGTTCAGCTTAGCACAATATGTGGTTCCATTGAGGCATTATGCTTTACAAAGGATTGATCATTTTTTAGTAATCTGAGAACCAATCTGCTTGTTCACTTGTTTTCTTGTCAACTTGCAACTGGAAGTGCTCCATTTCATTTGTTTCTACAGGCTGCTGCGTTAAAAGGAGAAGCACCTCCTGGACTACCTCTGAAAGGGGCTGGTCAGGATTCATCAGAAGCAGAACCAAAGGTGAACACTTGCCGAAAGTTGGACTTTTCTTTTTTAGATATTTAGCATGAAATGTTGCATGTTGAGGAATTGAACTCATTTGAAAAAGGTCGCAAATGGCGATGGTCCCAATGCTGGTGATGCATTATCCGGTGAACTTTGGGAGGTAAAAAGGGAGAGAATACGCCAAGCTTCAGGTTATGGAAAACTTCCTGGTTGGGAATTGCGCTCTGTAAGTTCTTTATTTTTTAACCTTCCATACACCTTCATGATCTCAATACATAAAGTGGATTATCCTTAATATTTATTCTGTGTCTTCATCTTGAATCGGCAATTGTGTCGAGGGGATGCTAATTTATCGGTACCTGTTATTGGCTGTTGGTGCATTATTTATGAATAATAGAAGCATGCATGGTTATTTTAGTTTCATCAGTGGTCAGTTTCATAGACCTCAGACCTAAATTCCTTTTTCCACGGTTCTCATTTCTTGAAAGTAACGAGTCTAATATTTGTAGGTTTCTGCCACAGACAATCTTGTCAAAAGCTGTGGTGTCAAAATGTGATCACTTGTGGTTGCAGCTTGAATAGATCTGTCTATTCGTTTTTTTCCATTAGTTGATTCTGGAAAGAACTTTAAAAGGATTGCAACTTTCGAAGAGATCTTCTAATGTTATGATAGTTGTAATTATGCTGGGGCCATTCTGCCAATATTTTTGACTTTCACTCAGACACCCATTCTTCTCATCGAATATACTTACACCTGCTACCAAACAATCCCCAGTCTAATTTTACACTCAGACGAATCCAGTCATGTAATCAAACAATCCCACCCTTGAGAATGTTTCTTTTCTATCCTCTCAAGTCAAGTGGGTCTCAATCAGCTAATCATCTTCCCATCTCTCTCTCTCTCTCTCTCTCTCACACACACACACGCACACACACACACACACACACTTCCACAGACATGGACTCACATGCATAAAGTCACACCCAACACAAACAAAACATGAACATTCACCACGATCATCACCAACTCTGCTTTTCCCAGTCAAGTTGTAGGAAAATCTTCTTGAAATATTTAGATCTGGGTCTCTGATTTTGGAAGATTCAATTTGAATTGTTCATTGTTGATTGATTCTGTGGGTGTCAAATTTGAACTTCGATTTTTCTTTTTTTTGGTCTCGAATTTCTTCTGCTTTTTGTTCTTGATTTTGGACTAAACTTATATGAATTCATTCTTTTATGGTTGCTTTGAAATGGTTTTGATATAGATGTTTTTATGGCTCCTTTGAACTGGGTTTTCCTATTTTTGTTGTTACAGGCTTTGAATTTGTATAAGATCTTCATTCTATTTCGAATACTTATGCAATACCAAATTGGTTCCTTTAAAGAACTCAATTGGTTTGGAAGCTTTTGTAGCTAAGTCTACCAATTTCTTATATAAAATTTTCGAGGAGCGAGGAGAGGAGGAGGCTAGTTAATGGCATCTGATGACAGTGGCTTGTGATGGCGGCCATTTTGTAGTAATGTGGTTATATGAGGGTTTGTTACGGTTGGGTGATGGCAGTTATGGAGGAGATGGTGGTAGCCTGGGAGGTGGTTGTTGAAGATAGCATCATTTGGTTTGTTGGTGGTTCATGTGGCAAAGAACACTGATTGTGATTGTGATGGAAGCGGTAATGGTGAGCATTTGTTGATGGTCTTGGTTGTGACCGATGGGGGGGGGGGCAGGCTAGATAGATAAGAAGATCTGATTCATGTGTGTCAGAAAATATAAAAATCTTTTTTCCTTCTATTTTCTGATTTCCTGACAGAAGAAAACAACAAATTATAGATTTTCCAAAAAATATAGAACACTGATTTTGTATTCATTGTTCTTAATTGAATAACCTTTTTTTTTTTAATGTATGGACAAAGTTAGTTTGATCTTTTTATTTTATTTTTCATTCATTTAGGTTCTCTGCATAATATGTGACGAAAGCCCTTACCAAGAGTCTGTGATGACATAATTTTGTTCATTTCAGAAGGGAGATGTGTGCAATTTCAGATAATGTGAGGTATTTAGTAACCACACTACCTCTAGGTGGTGTCACGCTTATCTGTTTAAATCCTTAAACTTCTGATACTGAAATAGGCAAACAAATGGGATTAGCTGTGTACGAACTGGAATTAGACACAAGTAATGGCTCCATTATCTACTGTGTCATATGAATCGGATATGCTTCTTGGTGTCATGGGACAGCCTCAGATTTAAGCTTCCAAGCCTGTCATATCTGTTTAGCCCACCTGTAGTATGGTGTCACTAAGTGAACTCACTAACATTTTGTTTAGCCTTTTAAGCTAATCTGGGGATGCCTCTAAGCCCATTAAGTGGACAGTTCAATTGCTTATCGGAAAAGAGAAACATTGCAATGTGTCTTACTTTCTCTTAATATAAAAGCTTGCATGATCTTTGTAGGATAGTTCAGATGATTTATGTTTTTAATTTTTAACTCTATATCATAGACTGCTGATTGTTTCTGGAATTGTAGCCGGGTTTTTAACTCCTTGTAGTTACTATTTTATTTGGAAAAAAACTTATTTGGAATCTTTATTAGGTATGTGTCACCATGTTTTGTGCGACTAACTCGATTGTATTCTTGTTTCACACATAGATTATTGTGAAGAGCGGTGATGATTGTAGGCAGGAGCATCTTGCTGTGCAACTGATTGCTCATTTTTATGGTAAGTTAGCTTGCTATTCCAAGAAACTTGGCTCTTTTATGAGTGTTGTTATCAGTGAGTTAGCTTGCTATTCCAAGAAACTTGGCTCTTTTATATGTTGGCCCTTACTCTTTTCTGGTACCATGGAGTGGCACTTCTAAGTATGATTGTTCTTCTTGTTTAAAAGAAGTATCAGATACAGTACAATGGGTGGGATTCCAATGTGAGGGAGAGAGGGTGTACTAATTGTCCTTGTAATTTCATCTGAGAAGGCTTATTTCCGTTTTTGAAGCATGTACGATATATTGTTGGTAATGGAGAAAATATGATAAGATTTGGGGAAAATTATTTTTTTTCCTTTGGTGGGTCGGTCGGGGGGGATTATTCCTTTGCTTCCTTATTCCCTACTAGTATGGTTTATTCCTTCACATTGCCGATTTGTTAGAATTTTAATTTCTTAAGAAATTTGGATGACAGGGAAGTTGTTGAGTTATCTTCTCTCAGAGTATTTTTAATACTCTTTTTTGGAATCATATTTGTTGAATAAACTTTTGGCTATTGTTGGGATTCCTTGGGTGGTTCCAAGAAGGCGTGATTTGATTCTCGTTATTGATTTCAATGCTTTTGGCTCATGTAATTGGGCTAAGATTTGGTGGAGAATTGCGGTGTTTGGCATTGTCTTAGGTTGGTATTGTTGGAAAGAAATGAGAGGTTTTTGAAGAAAAGGAGGTTCCTTGGGCTTGTGTGGAACAGAATATCATTTTTGGCATCCCTTTGAGTTTCAACATCTAAAGAATTTGAAGGGATCCCATTAGTTTTGATTAAAGATCATTGTGCTCAAGTGTGTGACGAGTCTTGATACACTTCTGTCATTGTCTTTATCTTTGTTTTAATTGGCTTTAGCTTTTCTACATTTCTTTCTCCTTTGATGTAACATTTCGAGAACTCCTTAACCCTTGTCCTAAACACCACAAATACCACCATGAAATTTTGGTCCTGGAGGTGGTTTCGATGATTGGAATCTACTGATCTCATGTGAGCAACTGGGCTGCGATCCGAACTTCGTCTAGAATATTTTTCAATGTTATCGAGTCTCGTATGATTGCTCTGATACCAAATTGAAATAGAAACATGTAATATTAACGTTAGAGAAAGTAAGAAAAGAGAAGAAGAGGCCGGCAAGGGGAGAATAATCTATATGTAGTTTGTGTTACCCTACACCTTATTTATAATAACTGACATGATCAGTAATTACAATATTACCCTAGATTCCTAACAGTAACAAAATATGGGTTCCTTACAAGGTGAAAAGGTAAGCCTCCAGAATAGAACATTCTAGCAATAAATGCATTTAAATGATCATGAGTTTTGAAGTTGAATGCCTTTTCAATAGTCGAAGTACTCCCACTTCCACTTCTAGTTGTCTTTCTTTTCTTTGACTGATAACCCCTTGATCAAAGCTATCCAAATTTTCACCAAATGACACACTAGGAGGCAATGGTACTTTCTTCGGTGCATTTTTCCTCAATCTTTGACTTTCTCCTCTAATTTGTGCATATCTGCAATATCCTGGCTTGTAACTTATGACATGCTCTAATCCCACAATCACTCAATTTGAATAATTGAGCACTTACCCTTGTGTATGTGCTTTTTTTATTTTGATTGCAAAAATTACATTGTCCCGACATATTTCTTTGAATAAATCCAAAAAAATAGGAAATAAAGCCAAAAAAATAGAAGAAAAAACAGAAAATACGACCGTACAACAACTCATGCAATGGTAAAAAATAAGAACAACAAACAGACCCAAAAGAAAGAAAGAATAGCAAACAGTAATAGTTGCAAGCAAAAGCGGGAAGAAATTGTAAAGTTCAATAGTCACAAGCAAAAATAGGTTGAGCAACAGGAACAAGCCAACAATGTTCCATGACCAAGGCTAGAAAAAATAGAATGAAAAACAGAGAATAAGGTTTTGCCAGTTAGGCAAATCAAAAAAACTCTCTTTGCTTGAAAAAGGCAAGTTAAACAGAAGATTTCACAGTGATTGAAAAAAAAAAGTGCAACTTTGATGTGCCTATTTTGCTCTTTAGGACTTTTACTTGTTAGGGTTTTAAAACTTGTTAAACCCTAACTAGATACCCTAATTGGACAAAGCCCTAAAGAGAATTGAGAATCACAACTTATTGAAGAAAACATGTTGTAAATAAGAAGAAAATATGATAGGTAATTCAGATTGAGGGTTACTTGTGATGGAAATACTTGCTAGTTGTTAAAAAGTGGCCCAAACCTAGAATAGGGAATATAGAATCTCTCCTGTAGTGATAATAGCTATTTTGCGACTTGCAGAAGGGAAGGAATGTCAACGTAGTGAATTGCCTCTCCACTCTTGGTTTGACTGAGAAATCCTATTGCGTTGCGTCAATGATTTGATGAGAGAAATTCTCTCATCAGATGATGTATATATTTATGGCAATAATTTTTTTAAAATCTTAACTGTTGGGCCTTTTGTTTTTTGGCCTTTTGACTCTTAAATAATTGCAAAAAAACCCCCGGGTTTTAACCCTCAAATGTGTCCTTCACATGCTCGTTGCATGTCTGAAATTCAAAAAATAAAAAAATAAAAAACTGACACTCTAAATGAGGTGTCCGACTGTGTCAATGTCCTAGATTTGTTAGACACGGATACGTGAGTCAAAATTGAGTGTCCATCCTTCATAGTTGCACATTGTAGAAAGAATTAGTTGATACATTCACAACATACTCTCCACATCACATATTGTTGAGGAGAAAGACAAGCATGAGACCTCATCCTTTGTAACAAGTCTTAAGGTATTAGTCTTACCATAAGCCAATATCTACACAAGCACCACCATCTTAACAGAAACTCTAGCTCCAAATCATCAAATGAGGTTTAAAACCAGGATAATTGGGATCATCAATTAGCCAATGAAGAATGAACTACAAGAAAAGAATTCATATGGATAATTAGAATCAAATGTCCACAATCTTTTATTTGGAACCAAAAGGGCCAAAAACATCGATCAACGATAAAATGGATGAATACTCCCAAATTTCCTGATCACTTAAAAATCTTTAAAAATTGAAGTTCCTTTCCCGTTGACAAGTTGAAGGGTGAACTATACTAGCTGCATGGACATTATGGGAATCGAAAAATCTAAATAGAAGGGGAAACAAGAGAGTTTAGGAAGATTCCTTTCTCCCAATACCTTTCTGGGAATGAACTCCCCTCATTTTTCGCACAAAGCCTTACATGTTTGGTAAAACGCTCCAAGTCTTGAGATTTAAATTTCCAAGGATTCAAAAGGAGCCTCTACCCACCACGTTGGTGTCCCATTGAGGGAGCTGGATTTTGTCCCAACTCTTGATAACAAAATGTCACAGAGAGTTAAGCTCCAAGGGAGATCTCCACAACCACTTAGTCAACAAGGCCACACTTTTCCTCACCAAATTATCCACTCCCAAACCCTTTCATGTAGATCTCAATTACAACCTGCCACCCAACAAGGTGGTCCCTTCATCACCCCTTTCCTATAAAAAAAGGTTTTTTTATTGTATTCTCCACCATATTTGCAACCTTTTGGAGATCTTGAAAAGGGACGAAAAATAGTGGGAATGCCACCCAAAACCAATTGCCAAGTCCTTCTTAGTTAGAAAGCCCTCCTCCCTCTAGCTAAATTAAACCTCCCTCCCTTGGATGAAGAACCCTTTTTCCACCTTTCCAATCTTTCCCTGTATGGTTGGATTCCAAAAATTCATGACTAAAGGATTTCCCCCAAAAGGAAAGCCTAAGTATTTTAGTGGCCAATAACTTGCAACACATCCTATCCCACATAATCCTAGAGGAATTTATTTCTGTTACGAAACTCTTTGGCATATTCAAACTAGATGCCTTCACAACAACCACCAATTTGTGAACATGAGAATCCTTCAACTAAACCATACTCTTTCCTCTATTCCCCAATCTACTTAATCCATCAAACACTTAATTAAAAAGGAAAGGTGATAACGGATTTTCATGCCTCAAACACCAAGACGTGGTGCCTTTGAACTCGTATTTTGTTCATACACAATGAACGGATAACTCACCAAAAAATGTTGCAACGCCCCCAGTAGCACGCTCTTAGTTCTGTCTTCTTCTTTCCCTTAGTAATTGGTCAAATTTGATCCTTTTTCATCTCCAGTTGCTATGAAAAACAAGTAATGAAACACAATTGATTCCTCCATTTAAGCGGTTTTCACTTCTCCTTGTTCCTGTTCCTGACTCCTCAGTGGATAGTTTTACATCTCCCAAGCAGTGTACCATTTATAGTGAAACAATCACAGAGGTTAAACATTCCATAATCCATCTCCTCCATTGATTTTTCAAAACCTTTTAATTTAAAAATAAAACCCATGAAACCCAATCCCTATAGTCATTTACTTTTTCAAAATCGATTTTAAAACAATCCCCTCCTTGCCCTTTATTTTATATTTATTGACCACTTCATTTTCTAACACAATACATCCAAAGTTTGTCTTTCCTTCACAAACTACTATTTCCTAAAATTGTTTCCCATAACACCTCCCTCAATCTTATGGACATAGAGTTGGCTAAATCTTGTCTTGGCTAGGCTAGTAAATAAACTTATTGCCCTAAAATCACCGCTTTGCAAAGAAGTTTGGTTTTTGGAAATCAAAAAATAAAGGTCGCCGACTCCAAAAACGTTGGAACAAGACTTTGTTGAGTTGAGAAAAATCAAGGTCGCACTACTATTCAAATTTTGCTGCTCTATTCTTAAAAAACTTGCTAAGAATATTCATTAAATCTTCCTTTACACCTCCCAAAAATCTTGAAACAAAGTAATCGAAAGACCTATTGGGAGGGAACTTCTCTATTACACTAAAAAATTGCTTCTCTCACCTCCTCATCAAAATATATTTCTATTTCCTACCATCTAGCTTTTGGTTTATAAATGGGAATCCACTCCATTCCTATTAATGGCATCCTCAGATCCACTTAGTATAAAGGCACTTAAAATGGTTTTATATCTCTTACTCAAGCTCCTTTCCTCCTCAATAGTTAAGCATTACCAGTGTTCAATTTTCTAAGTCAGATTCTTCTATTTGCAACTCTACGTTTCCAAATATCCTTCATGCTCTTTGTTTCACATATTTGTGATGATTTGGAAGGCTAAATTGATTATTAAGGTGCATGTTTGTGCATGAACTATGGCTTGGCATGAGCTGGACTTTCTCTTCTATGATTGCTGATGAATTCAATGGGTTTGGAAGGAAAAATAAAGGGATTACTTTTTGGAACTGTGCAATCCTTGCTACAGTATGGGTAATTTGGATGGAAAGAGTGCTAGAATGTTCGATGATTAATGTGAGTGGCTGGACGGATTATGGGAACCGGATGATTGAGAGAGAATTCCGCTCTTTTTCATGTTTGTGGGATGTAGAGCTTTATGTGACCCATAGTTATTAAGTATTGCTTTTTTATGTTTACCCTTTCGGGCAGACTTCATTCCCTTCCGTACTCGAGATCTGATGGCTTTGAGAGGTTATGAAAATGATGTTTAGTTTGCTTATGGATGTTGGGGACACAAGACTTATATATCTCCCAAGATTCTGTCTAGATTATCCTAATGTTTTAAAGGGGGCCAAGAACGTTCTAATTGGTCATTTGAAGTTTGCTCATTTTCTTCCCAAGATTTTTGGGAGTTTTTCTTTCTCAAGGGTTCCCTTCTATAGAAGTCAGTCAACATAACCAAAAAGGGGCCCTGTTAGAATTATATAGTTAATCTCATTGGATATGACTTGTTTTAGTTTACCTTCTTTTGTTCTCATATGAAGAGACCATCTTCTTTATCTTGTATCACATTCTGACTTATCTTCAAGATCTTTTGATCTTTCTGGTCTTTCTTTTTTTCATTACTGAGTTTTGGACCTTGATCTGAGTTGATGAGGGCGGTCCTGGGCTGGACAATGATTTTGTCTTCATTTTGTCTTTTCTTGTTTTTCTAGTAATGCTGTGAAATGTTGATGATCATTTTATTGATGCCAGATATATTCCATGAGGCGGGTCTCCCTCTCTGGTTGCGCCCTTATGAAGTCCTAGTTACTTCTTCTTACACTGCACTCATTGAAACAATTCCAGATACGGTAACTCTGAATGTTCATTTTCTAGGTGAACTTGGAATGTGTCTATGTTCTGGTTTTGTGGTAATGTTCGTGTGTTTGCATGTAGGCCTCGCTTCATTCCATCAAAAGTAGATTTCCGAGTATATCAAGTTTACGTGACTTTTTTGTTGCCAAGTACCAAGAAAATTCTCCAAGTTTTAAGCTTGCACAGGTAAATGATGCCTAAAAAGAAGCATATGTCATTGGCTTTTGCAGTGGTTGTTATATGTTTGTTGATATTTGTCTTCTCCATCTGTCACATTTTTTCCTGTTAAAATATCATATCACTTGCACCTTTTCATTAATATCTTCTTTTTATAACTCCTATTTCTGTTTTTTTTTGGGATTTTTTTTTTGGGGGGGTGGGGGTGAAGGGTGGTGTAGTATTGGGGCCTCAATTGTGAGGTAATATGAGAAGATACATGTCTGCCTGATGTGGATGTTTCACTTGGGGACTTGCTCGCTGGCCCTTTCAGATTCACTCCTGTTTTCCATTCTCAAAAAAGTTTTTTTTATTATTCTTCCATTATTAAATTGCTTTTCATGAGATTTTTTTTAAATAATTTGTATATAGCAGATATATTATTTATTTTCACCAAAAGATATAAGGGCATGGAATTTTATCATTATAGGGAAAAAAGATTGAGTGCCTGGCTAATTTCAAGTTAAATGGACCGAAAAAAGTGTCAGTGATATTTCTTCTTGTTGTTTATGTTCCTTTCCCCTTGTATGGCAATTAGAATTTTATTTGAAAACGTTTGTCAGATGTGTACTTGCATTCAGTTTTGAAATATTAGTTCAACCTGGGAAAAGATTTTGGAGATCTGTGGTATTTTTGGTGAAATTGTTGTTGCTCTGCCACTTTGTTCATACAGTTCTGGTTGCTAATGCTTCAGCCTTCAGTGATGATACATTGGATTTTTGTGTTTGTTAGCTGCCACAATGGTCTTGTTTGCCTTGCTTGTGCTTGTATTGTCTAATTACTGACATTGGTACTACCTACATTGAATTGTTTACGGATGCTCTTTTTATGTGTCATTTATCGGCTCATTTTGAAGGGGAAAGTTTAAGAACATGAACCCAAAAAATGGTAGTAACTAAAGTTGCCAAATCGAGATTTTCGTATTGTGAATTGGAATCCCAATTTTTTGAATAGTGAATTGGTGGCGTGCTATGTTAGAGAATAATTCCCATATAAGTACACACCTTTAGTGGCCTTCACTATCCATAAGATTCAGTATAAAGCTTCAAAGTAGTTTTTTTTAATTCAATCATTTGCAAAATATGATTTGATTAAGAGAAAACAAGGTTTCTTTCTTTTCTCTCTTGAAATTCAAAAAGGGACATAAAAACCTAGAATAGAATAAGAGAATTGTGATTCAAAAAGGGGACCTAGAAACCTTAAAAGCAATAGAATAGGAAGAGGGAAAGAGTGAGTTTTTACCCTTTGCTTTAGACTTCAAAATACTTTAAAATGAGTCTTTTTTGTTTTAAACTTAAACATCCTTACAAGATGTTCTATTTTTGCATTTTTCTCAAAAAAAAAATAAAAATGGATAAAATGGTTCAGGAGTTTGTCAGGTCCGCTGGATCCTACTAAACACGATTCTAATAAGATAAAGGACAACAAACCATGCAAAGGAGTTTGTTATCTTCACCTCAAAATCTCACAGAAGTTGTATTCTGTCATTTTTTCCCAAAACAACAGAAAATGTCTAGAACCCCACCATTGAGTTTATCCCAAAATTGATAGCCACAAAGATACGCATTGATCTCTACATGAATTGTGAATGTTACAATTTTGACCACTGTGGTAGGAACACATCAAACTTAATATTTTCAATGGTTCAAATACACTTCTATTGAATTGTCCCACTTCATTAGCCCTATTTTGTGTTTTTCTCTTTCCTTGTAAGAGGTGAAAGAAATTGGGTGGTTTGGGGATTTTTTTGTGTGCAACTTATGTTTTTCATGTGTAATCTGGGTTTTATGTCACGTATGACCTTGAAGAAGCGGGGTGATCCTCAGGGCTAGGGGTTGGGCCTCTTGGGAAGAAGTAGCTCATGTTGTATCCAATGTGTTTTAAAACGTCCTTACTCATTATTGGTGTCACTAGCATGGGTACCAGGCAGAGTCGTCGCCCAATTAGCTACCACGGCTCTTTCTTTAGTGGTGTTGGACCCTCTTTATTTCTTCTTAAGAGTATTCTTGCTAAGTAAAGAAATTAATTTGGTACTAGAACTTGAAGAGATTAAATGTTTTTTTTACGGACAGATCTTGTGATCAAGTACTTCATTCTTTCCTTTAGTGGTGGAAGTTCTCCAAAGAAGTGCATAAGGTAGGTCTAGTGTTTATAAATAATTGGCTAGGTTTGCATTTCAAGTAAGAGTTTTGTATGCACCCCAATAGACAAGTACTTCTTCGGGAAATAATTCTAGCTAGTTTGATGAATGACTTTTAACAATTTTGAAATCCTTTTGCAGTAAGACCTCTTAAAGGTTTAGTTAGCCTTTTGCAGTTAAAATCCTGTATGTGATGTAAATCGGGGAGGGCTAGAAATCACAGAATAGAAAGAGAAGAAGAAATAAGAGGGGTGGAAAGAGTTTACCTCATCCTCGCAAGGAATCAGTGAAGAAACGCATAAATCTCCGCAGAGAATACTCAATTCTTATTCATAATCATTTTAATCAAAATAGTTGGGATTACACCATTATTTATAGGCAAAGTCCCCTACTAAAATAAAAACTACTTTCCTGCTAAAATACTAAAAGAGTTTCATAATCAAACTCTAAAATTCCTAACCTACTAAAACTCTATAATAATTTCCTAGTTAAACTCTAACTAATACTTCTAACCAAACAAATATTCCTTAACTAATAAAATAATACTAAAACAAATAATAAAATTCAATTCTTCAATTTAAGCTCATTCAATCCCTTTTCGATCTCTATCATTTCTCCTCGGCTGAAAAAAACTCTTCTCCGAAGAGTTGGAAGGCCACAAGTATACTAAAAAATTTGAAGAAATTTGTGTTCTAAAAAATTAGCATTGTAGATCTCCATAGTAGAAAATAATCCCTTCGTACGTTGCATCCATCACAGTCTTATCCACTTACACTATTATATGTGAAGGAAGCATATAATCCAGTGGAGACAAAATAGCAATTTGATTTGTAGTGGCACCCATTGAAACTCCTTTAACTTCTTCAGTATGAATTTCCTCTGAGATTAGCTTATCAAAAACAATTAATGTATGATGAGGAGAACTTTTAGGCTCATCAACGTTATCTGAGTTCATCTCATCATTCAATTGAACTGAAACTTGCAGTTGTGGAGAAATTTGTAGAGGAAAAATTTGTTCAACTATTTGTTGATGATCAATGGATGAAGAAGATGAATCAAACTTTACCTTGTCTGCAAGATCCTTATTTGGGAGCTTAACTTCAAACATGGCAGCCAACTTGTGTATACCTTCATGTATATATTCTATTGATGTTTGGAGCGAATTCACCGATCCTTGGAGCTAATCCACTGATCTTTGGAGCAAATCTAATCACGAATCATATGTTTCAACTCTAGCACTTAACTCGACATTAGTCACCATCTTGATTGGAGTAGAATTTAGAGAATTTTTTTTCTGGAGTATGAACAGTACCGATGAACAGTACTTTGCGATGAACAGTAATTTTTTTTTTCACAAATCGAAATTGGGCTCTGATACCAATTGATGTAAATCGGGGAGGGCTAGAAATCACAGAATAGAAAAAGAAGGAGAAATAAGAGGGGTGGAAGGGGTTTACCTCATCCTTGCAAGGAATCAGTGAAGAAACACATAAATCTTCGCAGAGAATACTCAATTCTTATTCATAATCAGTCTAATCAAAATAGTTGGGATTACACCATTTTTTATAGGCAAAGTCCCCTAATAAAATAAAAACTACTTTCCTACTAAAATACTAAAAAAGTTTCATAATCAAACTCTAAAATCCCTATCCTACTAAAACTCTATAATAATTTCCTAGTTAAACTCTAACTAATACTCCTAACCAAATAACTATTCCTTAACTAATAAAATAATACTAAAACAAATAATAAAATTCAATTCTTCAATTTATATTCATCCAATCCTTTTTCGATCTCTATCAGTATTTTTTCTAGTAAAGTTGGTTAAATTTGCTATGCTATCGGGTTCTTTGTTAGAGAATTTGTCTGTTGTTGTCTTTTTTGGAGGCAATATCATAATGTTTCATATTCCTATTGTTGAGTCGATTCTTACCGTCAAAAAATTAGCTGGAGTCAATATTTTTATTCTCGTAATTATATTGTGTAGTCCATTCATAATATGTTTTATCATTTTGAGAGTGAATAAGGGAGATTGTATTGTGCATATTGAATTTATCTTTCTGGGTTTGAGTGGCAAATCGTCATTTGAGTGGCAAATCGTCATTGCAGAGAAATTTTGTTGAAAGTATGGCTGGATACTCCCTAGTGTGCTACCTTTTACAGGTACTCCTCCTGCTCTCTCTCTCTCTCCCTCCCTCCCTCTCGCATATATACAAATACACATGTACATACACTCAAAGAGAGTACTCTGACTTGGGTATGGTCTGTTTTTGGTGCTTGAGTAGGCATGAAACAAAGTTAACTGTGATGGAGATGTCAATTTCTGTGGGCTGTATAACAGAGAAAATGACATGTAACATATGTAGGCATTTCTAAATTATTTACGTTCCTATAAATCTGTTCTGGGCTTTGTGATATTTTTTCCCAGCAGGAGGGAGTAAATCTTATTACTTTTTTAACATGTTGCTCTTGCTACCTTAAAAATATGGTTTCCTGTTGTTTTCTTCTGTTGCTCTTTGGATTTAGTAAATTTATCTTTTCCATAACATTTTAGAGGGAGATGCTCTTTCACGACATTTTTTCTTGGAACATGTTCTTTCACTACATTGCCACCAAGAAAGATGTGACTCTGAAAATCCATTAGCATCTACAATGATGTGGTTCATTGCTTGCTGGTGTCTATTTTTCTTTTGATGGAGGAATTGATGAAATAAAACTATTCTCGTGTAAAACCACAAAGCCCACACCTAAATTTCCTTTGTTTGTGTACAAGCTTCCTTATGTGGGCAAAAGCAATTGAGGTTTACAAAGATTACTGCCTGATGCTCACACTCAAAGCACTCCCAACAATTGAGTCCCCATCTAGACTTACGACTCTGACAAAAAAAAAATCTAGACTTACGACTCAAAAAAGCGATTTTTGTGTTGGTCCAAGTACAAAATCTTAGCTCAGGTTATTTAAAACAATTTGGGGTACTTTTAGATGCTAAATTCACAAGGACACATGTCTGCTGGATTGAATTTTATTCTCCATATCAGGACTTTTATCTTTGACCCTGCATTTCTATTTCTTTCTTTTTTTTGGAAGGTTATTTCTATTTCTTTCATTTTAGACCTCTTGGGGAAATGTTAAATAATCCATCCATTTTGTCCTTTCAATCTATTGTCACAGAATTTTGGGCTTCTTATTTTCTTGTTTTATGGGGGGTTTATTGGGTATTTCCTCAATAGCTTAGAAGTTCCTCTTCAAAGTGGGGATTATAGCCAGTAAGCAGATTTAATGAAGCCATGTCTCTGATTTTTTAAATGGTCTAAGGTTGTGATAAGGTGTTATGTTTACTCTTTTATATTCCACGTTAGATGCTTTTTACTTCTTTTATTTATCTATTTTTGCACGGATGGGTATGAAGATGGAAAACCAGAATCACGTGTTGAATTTCCTTTTGTGCTTATGCATCTTTTTTTCCATTTCTGGTTCCTTTTTTTCTCCATGACCCTTGTAAAATTAAATGCAACTTTTGTCTGCCTGAAAAACCCTGTTTTTCGATGTTGCTTTCCTCAAACAGGAGATGAGGGAACCCAGATTAACAAGGGCTCTCGTTATCAATCAACACCTTCGGCTTCAATTTGAGTTTGTAATTTGGGACTTGATGTTACTTATGGCCTTGGTGCAATGAATCTGGATTCATGCAAGGCATGTTTAAGTGGCTTCTCTTCCTACTTATGACTAATGAAGGGATTGCCAACTTTTGTGCCATCACGGTCGTCCTAAACTCCTTAATAAACGTTGACATTCTTGAATAATTTCCACCACTAAATCATTAGTCCGATTTTTTGTTGTACTTTTTTGTTTGTGTTTGGTTGTATCATTGTTCATTATTGGTACTTTAATTCTCTCTCATGCAATACACACATTTGCGCACTCATGCAAATGCACATGAAGTTTCCTGCATTTTAATGCCAGCATGCTTGCTGAACAACTGTTATTTAAAAAAAAAATAGTCCTATTTAGACACTATATTTTTACATGCCTCCCATTTTATAACTTTTTTCTTGTTGTCTAGGTGAAGGATAGGCACAATGGGAATCTCTTGTTGGATGAAGATGGCCATATCATACACATTGACTTTGGCTTTATGCTATCCAATTCACCTGGAGGTGTAAATTTTGAGAGTGCACCATTTAAATTGACACGTGAACTTCTTGAGGTAAAATAAAATTATATAATAAGTCTTGAATTTCCTTTATAATCATAAGTTGTTGCTGTTATATTTGCTTCTTAAATTGGTATCAGCTTTGATTTTTTTCTGTCCCTGAAAGGTAAATAAACTTCATATGTAAAATCTTTCATGTACAACCACAAGTGGAATACTCGATTGAGAGTTCACAAAAGAAAAAAAAACATGCAAATGAGGAACACCTAAACAGTCTGTGTAATGAATCTGGAAGTGGCAGCCTGTTTTGGCTACCCAATGCAGATTTTTTTAACAAAACAACATCATGTTATCATATAGCATTCCATCATATTGACTGTTACATATCAAGTACTTACATTGAATTGCTGGACTCAATCTACTGGCCTTTACTCAAACTAAGCAAGCTGCTGAGATCTGTCATATCTGCAGCAGTAGTGGGTTTTGCCTTTTATTTTTGAACTTCAGGGCAACAATCCTATTAATTATGGTCTGCTTGATTGTCTTGATGAGAGAACTACAATCCTTGAACTGGTTCTTATAAACCCTGCCATTCCTTTCCCTGAAAATGCTTTATCATATGGAAGAGTACAATTTTGTTGAACTATATAATTTATTATTATTTTTGGTATCAGAACCAAAACTGATTTAGACACTGGGTTTGTGCCAGGTTATGGATTCTGATGCTGAGGGAGTTCCAAGCGAGTTCTTTGACTATTTTAAAGTAAATATGTCTGTTTCTTGCTGTTTTGCATTTTCTAATATTAAGAGTTCAAGCAGCCCCCATCTTCTTGATGGTCCTTATTAGTTGTTTTTTCTACTATTATTTAGGTTTTATGCATTCAAGGTTTCCTAACATGTCGTAAACACGCGGAACGCATAATTCTTCTTGTCGAGATGTTGCAGGTAAGATTCCACTGGCCCACCCTTCTCCCTTTCTCCCTCCATCCTCCCAATTCCCACTTCAGAAATAGTTGTTCATTTTGTTGCAACATCCTGATGAGGGCTTTCACCCATAAGGTCTGGTGGTAAATGGGATGACCAGCTAGAGCTCTTTGTGGGCTAGCCCCTGGAACAATGTAGTGAAAGTTCAGTTCTAGTTCAGAGAGATATGAATGCATTGTACATATTCTATGAAGATAACTGTGTGTGCAATAATTCTTTTTATGGAAAGCTGCCTTTAACTTAGTTCTGTCACTAGGATGCGGTAAAAAATATGGACCTTTTTGAGATGACAATTGTGAACAAGTTGTGTTTAGTGCATAGAATGCCTTTTAACGTGCAACCAACCTCCATCATGAGGAGCCATTGGAATCTACTGAATTCTTAATTAGTTTACCTTGTGGGTATGTGCCTATATGTGCTTTACTGCTTTTTTTTTTTCTTTTTCTTTTTCTTTTTTTTTTATTGGGTGTATATTGGACGGGGAGTGGGGGTTTACTTACAGGCAGCATGTCAAACGGATTACCTATATACTTCCTTCAAATGGTATGAAAATTTTCAACTGAAGAATTTACTTCTGGAAGTTTGAATTCTGAGAACTCAAGTTCTTGTGCAACAGGGAATTGACATCTCTACAAAAAAAATTGTGCTCTGGATTCTGTTCAAAATATCTTCTTTGGAATTCAAATGCTCTATCTTTGAAATCACCCTGTTACGGCTGTTTACAATATTTTTGTAATACTTCATGCCACAGTTGACTGTGTATCGTCATGTGTTGACATCTGCTGTGATATTGTTGCCTCCTATGCAATAATAAAGCCTCTGATGATTTCTTCTCGAATCCTCTACTGTGAGAGCACCCAACCAGTAGTAGGGACCATAACCATTCACAAAAGTTTAGAATCCTATTCCTAACCCATGTGTGTATTTCTAAGCCATTCTTTTCCTATCTAGAGCAATGAGCTATGACTGTCAAGTTTCTGGTGATCCTTTATTTCCTCACGGCCTTGACACATTTTCTTTCATTCATCTGTGCTTCAGTCATCTTTGTTGCACCTACAGAATCATTTTTGCAGCTTTTCCCACAGCCACTTTCTCAACAACGCATTCCTTGTGATTCCGTCTTCTTCTTATTAAGTTAATCATTTCTAGTAAATATTCCAACCCTTCAACTTTTATTTCACAGCATTCTGTCTGTGCCTGGAAGCATTTACTTTAGATACCAGCACTGGGAAGTTGGTTCAGATTACTTGTAGCTGATTCACACCCATCAACAGAAAAAAGCACAATATCAGCCAGATATTAAGCCTACTGGTAAGGACCTTGTTCATGGTAGCAACACTGGTGATTTCCAATTCTGGGAAACTTTGGGCATCTTCTTGCGGAAGAATTAGCAGCCTCTAATTCCAAGATTGTTGGAAGAGTGTGACATTCATTCAAAGTCTAAAGAACTATTTCCCTGATTGAAGGAGCTTATTGGTAGAAGATAGAATGCCTCGGGGCATCCATCGAATATTGTAACCCAACAGGACTCATAATCTACCGGAACAAGAATTTTTTAGGCAGTGATCGGGTACACCGTACATCTTAGTAGAAAAATCCCAAGAGTAAAAGGATAGAGTTTTATACAAACTTGGAATTGATAAGAAAATTTTAAAATAAATTTAGGAATACACTTTCCCAACATTTAACTTTATTCAAATATATGACTATGAAATGACAAGCTTTATCACCAAACCCATAACCCACACGGAAGTTACCAAACAGTCCTGGCATTTTGGACCACTGAAGTAATTGTCACAATTAGGACTAATTAGGAATGTAGTTGCAATATACTTGAATTGTTTCCCTTGTTGCTCCCATATAACGGCTCCTATCCAAGGCTTAGGTGATTCAAACACAATAATATTTTTGTTTTCTTGGAAATGACAACTTATTAAGGCAGTTACACTTGTTTTTTCCTCTGAACATTCAATTGTATATTTTTAGCATTGTATATCATGGATCACTGTCTGTAATCAGAACAAAATAAAAAATGAAGTTGCACCTATCTGTTCCTTCATACTCATTATACTAGAGGTGGCGCATGTTCAATGCATGTGCATTCAATTTACCCTATTGGAGCCAAATAATGTAGAGAGAGAAGAGAGTGAAACATTAGAGGAAAGAAGAGATTGGGAGGAAATGGGAAATTGTCTACTGAATTTGCAGGTATCTAGAGTAAAATAAAATAGCATGTAGCTAAATTAGTAAAAAATACCGTTCCTCTTCTTTTTATTTTATTTCTTTTGATTGCAAATAAGAGATATAGCAAAAAACATGCAATAACTTGGTCTAAGAACTGCGCCCCAAAAGTAGGAAGACAAATTCTCTTTGTATTTTATATATTGGATTCTATTAAGAGGAGAGTGGTCTCTTGCCTCTTGGATGGTTTCATGTGGAAGAAGTTAGGAGTAACACGTCTAACAAATTGATACATGGCAGAATTTTAAATGAGTCAGAGGCAGGGCCACTGATGCAAGGAGGGAAGGAAAGAAAGAAGAGAAAGGGATTACCAAATCCTCTTAAAGATTAGATCAAGAAACATTTCTCCACTGGGAATAATCAATTTCTGATCATACTCTAATCAGATTAATAGGGATACATCTTTACTGATAAACAAAGTCTCCTATCAAAATAACTATTCTCCTACTAAAACTCTATTAACTCATCTCAAACAATCTCAATCGGGTAAATACTATCTAACAAAAAATTCTATAAATAATAGATATCAAAAAGATAAATCATAATAAATCTACCATGTGGACGTCCTTTTGGAAAAAAAAATTTCCAGTCTTCTACCCTACCTTCCAAATCTGGTCCTTATCTCAAGCTGGACAGCTACATGCAAAATGTAGTTCTTGGTTTTCTCTAAGTTGTAATTGTATTTATTTTTTATTTTTTTACGAGTCTTTGGTTTGGACAACTTGTCTATCTTTCACTAGTTTTGTACTTTCTTTGAATTTTTATGATTAAAACTATCATCGTTTTTATCTTGAAAAAAAAATGCAAAGGCTACGCCATCAGGCACACAGCTGATAGAAGACACTGCAACCCATTAGTATAAGAACCAGGGGTCCAATGCTCTTGAACTGAGCATCTCATGGGGATGTTCCTTATGGAGGATTAAGTAAAGTTTCTCTTTTTTTTTTTTTTGAAGAAAATGATATATCTGCAGACCATTAACATCTTCATGACATCCTATCATGTGCTTTTCTTTTTTATATTCTGACATTAAAAATAGTTACCACACCACTGAATACTGTGCTTGGTTGGCTGAAAGTGACCATTTTGTGATGTGTTGATCAGGATTCTGGTTTCCCATGTTTTAAAGGTGGACCTAGGACTATACAGAACTTGAGGAAACGATTTCATCTAAGTTTAACTGAAGAGGTATGATTTCTTTCATATTACGTTGCATTATTGTTCAGCATTTTTTCGTGTAGAGGTTATAAATAGGATGTTATTTTGTGGCAGCAATGCGTGTCCTTGGTGCTCTCTCTGATCAGCAGCAGCTTAGATGCGTGGCGGACACGACAATATGATTATTACCAGAGGGTTTTAAATGGAATATTGTGAGGTCGGATACAATTAAGGATATCCACTATATGAATCTTTGAGAAGTCACTCAGTGAACTGCTATATAAAGGACTATGAGTTGCGTTGTGGCGCAATAGCAGTTCATTCATAGTGCGATGGGCTTCAGAGATATTTTTGGGACTTACTGGTGCTAACCGCTTGTGTCTTATTCTTTTATCAATGTGAGGAATTTGTTGTATCGACGGACATTACTTGTTGAAGTCTACCTGGCTAAACTCACTGCAGTGGGACTTGGCTTTCAGTTTCTTCGTTCCTCTTTTCCTTTGTTTCAAGAAGGATAAACTCTGCTGGCTGGTGGGGTATTTCAAGTTGACTTGAAGACAATATACAATTTTTTATATCCATCTTTCAACAGTGCATAGTTTATTGAGTGATCCCAACGAGAAGATGGTATAGGAGCATGAGATGGCCATCGGGATCATGTTTGTCAAATCATTTATGCATTCGCTGCAATCAGTTCTCTGGTGCTGCACAATACTCGTCAGTTTGTACATCTATCTCTTCTTTTATTCTTCTGAGAAAAGCATGGACAGATAACTTACAGGAAAGGTGTTCTGCTGTTTTTATCAACTCTCGGATGATCTATCTTCAGGCTGGATTCTTTCTTTTTCGTCTTAGAATGGGCCAAATGCTCGAGTGTAGTGTGTATAATATCTTTTGCTGATCACAGTTGTTCTATAGTGCAATTTGCTAATTTGTACTGCGTTACAGAAAAGGCGCTCTGCTGCTTCTTATCGTCTCTTTATTCATTCACCCGCGGGCTTTGATTTTTCCATTTTTAGTTGCGTTGACTAAATGCTTCAAAAAAAGCACTTGACTGTAATGTGTATATTGTTTTTGGTGGTCACAATTGTTTTCTAGTGCAGTTTGTTCGTTGGATTCTCCATGGTATACAAAGTGGGGAAATTTAGTTGTTTTGATCGGTTAAACACTGTGCTCTGGAAACTATTAAGCCTGTTGTATGTACAATTGTCAAGGTTGCTTCCTGTCGGCTTTCAAGTTTTAGTGATCATTTGTTCAATATATGTGGATTGAGAGTGCCATGAGGTCGGTTAGTAAGTTAGTTATCTTCTATAGGTTGATTATGTTGGGTTTGGTCTATTTTTATGCAAGAACTGTTAGGAGGGGCATGATCTCGATGTCATTTGGCAAATGACATCATATTTCATATGCTGATGAGAGATCCAGTATCTAAATTCCACTCATTACATTTTTTCTTAATTTCTCTCGATGTTTGATCATCCATCATTGGGTTCAATTATTAGAAATCATGTTCGAGGAACAGAAGATTCTCAATGTGTTTGACTAGATGACTTGCCATAATGGGAAGTCATTAATTGTGTGGAATTTATATATATATATATATATAATTGACAGTAATGAAGACATTAAATGTGTGGAATTTCGAATTTGTTTCCATTCTGATTTTCGTAATAGGCAAAAAAAAAAAAAAAAAGCTTAGCGTGACTTCATTCTCAAAGTCTTTTAGGGCATTTTTTTGTGAGGTAGCCAAAGGGAATGAGGGTGGAAGCCCGGATAGGTGGTGGGGGAAGTCGATGGTAGCAAAAGGGAATGTAGATGGAGGAGAAAGAGCGGAGAGGGATTGGAGGTTGGCATCGGTTGCTCCCAATTTCTCCTTTCTCCCCTTTTTTGCTCGTGGATACGTGTCCTCCTTTCTATTTTTAGCAATTGAATTATTGAATTGTAAGGTCATGCTTTATAATTGATTAATTTCGTGAAGTCTATATAAATCTCAACAAAATTTCATGGTCATTAAGTTTCAAATATCAAGATTTGTAAGCGATAAAGTAAGGAAAAGAAATCAGCTTACAAATACTACATCAAGATCACTCTGATGCACCTTGAAGCTTATGATAAATGTAAATATTTTAGAAACTTAGATTCCTTGATTTAATTTTAGATTTAAGATGATTAAGGTGAACAAAATAGAATTTAAAATATTCGAAAATGACTCCTAGGGTTTTTTTATTGAAAATATTTTTCTAAACCTTAAAAGTGTTTTTAAAAGATAGTTTGAGTCATTTGTTGGACACTATTGAAACAAAAAGATTTAATACTCAATAGGTCAAGTTTTGTTTGGTTTTTAGCTTAAAATCCAGTAGGGCCCACTCTTTGGTTGCTTACCTTCAACTAGAGCGTTCTTTAAATACTGACAAATTTGGAGAACCAGTGGAGACAGTTCTCTAGGCTGCTCTCTAACCACTCGAGCAGTCTGCCAGCTTGAGGAATAGAATTGCTTATTTTTTGCTCTAGAAACCATGGCTCTTTTGACCGTTCTCTCACTGCTCGAGCAGTCAGTCGCAAATCTGAGTTTTCATGGACTTTAATTAAACTCTATTTTGTGGCATAAATATGGGGCTATACTTTACACTTTTTTTTGGAAGGGGGGGAGGAGATTTGAACCCTTGACTTCCGGAAGACAAAATCTTCATAAGGTAAGGAGTATTATTAGACCAAAGATCTGTTGGTATTATACTTTACACCTAGGATAAGCCTCTATTAGCTAAAAAAGACCTAAACCTTTCTAGAGAGTTTCAAGAACAACCCTAGATACCTAAATCCAAAGAGGCCAATCATCTTGTTTTTGCCATCGAACCTCACTTTGAAGAAGAATGTATTGTTTGATTCAACCCAAACCCATTTGGAGAAATGTGCATTTTGAGAGTCTTGAGTGTGAAGCTTTGATGATTTCTCTATGCCTAAACGATCCATCGCGGTGGAGGCGTTTAAGCAAAGCTACCCATAACTTAGGAGAGTGACTTCCAAAGGAGAGTTATTGAAGGACACGAGTATCAAGCCTTGTGGATTTGTTGAGATATAAGACTCGACTACTTGTAGATGGACTTTGGGTTAGTGGACTAGGCTTTGGAAAACCCAAGAGAGTTTCCTTGCAATTTTTCTCGAGAAGGGTTTCCATGTAAAGAGTTGCTTGTGTCTCTTTCTTTATTGCTTTATTTGCTTATATATTTGTAATTGATGTACACACGCGCACCATGTATTTGATGATTTGATTATTTATCTCTCAAGTCATTAAATAAGGGTTTTGGAGATTGGGGTTTTGGTTGGACATTTACTTCTTTGTGAAATTGAGTGTTAATCTTTCAATTGACTAATTCATACATCAATTCACATGACGGTTTTGGGTTGTTCAAAAGGCCAATTGATAAAGTAACTTTGAAATTGGTAATTGTGGTAGAATTAGGTTAAAATTAGTATTTGATAAAGTTGAATTGAAATTAAGCTACTCCCCCTCTAGGTCTAACACGCAATTCCTCATGTATAATCGAGTGAAAAGATTCTTCACGTGAAGTGTAGTATTTTCCCCCATAATTGGTATCATGGCAAGGTTTTCCTTGAATTCCACTTAGTGTAGACATTCATTGCATATTTGTCTATTTGACCTAGTTTTTTCCATTTGAGATTTATTATAACGACTAGTTGGTTATTAATGGAGTCGAATGAGAGCTTTTTAAAATCAATTGATGAGCGAGTGTGGTTTTATATGCTAAAGGGATTGACTCCTTCGACGACTACTACTCCAGTGGTAGGTCGTGAGCCGGTCATTGAACCAAAATCTTTAAAGACCTGGTCAAAATTTGAGTACGAGTCTGCAGGGTGGAACTCGAGAGGCTTGAATGTGATATGCAATGCCATGCCACCTACGAAGGATCTCCAATTGTGAGACTTACAACGAGGCGTGAGGCATTTTACAGTTTCCCACAAAGGAACACTTTTTAGTGAAGATGTTTCATCTCCAAATGTACACTTCTTAGTCTGAGACTTTGAGGATGCGAGAGGATGAAACATTTAGCGATTTCTAGACTAGATTGAGTGATATTGTAATTCATCATTTGTATTGGGTACCAAGTATGAAAACTCCGCAACTAAATGAAATTTTTTTAGATCTTTACTAGAGAGTTTCATGCTAAGGTAACAACCTTAGAAACCACAGCCAGTTTGGAAACAGTGTCAATAGAAGACCCAGGGGCATGATTTTCAATACGAGAAGAAGGAGATGAATCCAAGTCATCTTGTTTGGGAAAAGAGAACATAGTCTACCTTACGAGCAAATTTAGGAAGTATATCAAGGCTTGAAGAGTTGAATCCTTAAGGACAAAACGCAAGACAGTAGACCTAAATTTCTCAAGGAAGGAGGAGAAAATAAGGGGAAAAGGAAAGATGAGCAATAACCTCAACACTACAAATATCAAGGGTTTGGACACATGATTTGATAATGTCATAACTAGAAGAAGAAATATTTTATCATACAGAGGTGAAAGGAAATAAACGCCAAAAGAAGAAAAAGTGAGTCTAAGTCGACAATGAGTGAGGATACTTCAAGTCATGCCCCAAATTACACAATCAGACATGAACTAACTATTAACCATCAAATCAAGAGAGTATACTAAAATAAACCATTGAATAAATAAAAACCATACATAATCCAATATCTAACCTAACAAAATCTCAAATCAAACATAAATAACTACTTGATGTTACATCCAAAATCAGAATAATTATTTTGCAACTAAATTATTAAAAAAATATTCATAAATGTTGTCCAATAAACTAGAATTCAAAAAAAAAATCTAAATATAGAAATGCTTTCTCTAAGCCTCAACTTCCAGATCTACACCATGATCTGTTGCCACATCAAAATCAACCTGCTCACCTATGTCAAGATCAGTCTTTACACTAAATTTTGAAAATTTTAAGGAAGGAGTAAGCAAACAAGCCCAATAGAGACACTCTTCCTAACCTAAACAACGTTTATAAAAATATTGAAAATAGTTAAGTCTTGGTTTGAACAAAAATAACATATGTAACTTTGAAGTAAAACCAGTGACAATTAACGATATCAATTTTACAATAATTAAACAATTAAAGCCATAACCATAATGCAATCATTCAAAAATTAACAATGTAAAACATTAATATCTCATGTATGTGATTGAATAACAAGAATCCACATAATAAATATATCTGACATAAAAAACTCCACCTTCTCAATAATAATAACTCGCAGGAAAACAAAATTCAAGAATGGTGTATACTGATGCATCAAGAGTTATGAGTCCTTTCTATGATTATGATATATCAACCCTCAACCTCAATCCTTCATAAACAAATAGTGGTTT
>CM042185.1:29090325-29108455 GCA_023539305.1 Ilex asprella
AAATGGTGAAATCTAAGTTACACAACTAAACTTGAAATAGACTTGAAGTAAATGACATTAAGGTAATAAAATGAAGATTACAACAGTATGAAAGCTTACTACAACAATAGCAAGTGAAAATGGGAGAAGAAAATGCAAAAATAATTCATCATCTTCAACCTTGGAACTTTCTCTCTATATCTACTCCTAAGCTTAGGTAGCCAACCTCCTCTCTTGTTGAATAATGTTGTATATATGGAGTGTATGCCTTGCCAAAAACGTCCATGAGGGTCCTCCCTAGCTGTCTGCTCCATCTCCTATCAACAGGGGGCTGAAATGATGCATTGCACAGGCTAGGGCAAGCCTAGCCTGGGAGCCCACATGCCTGCCCATTCCTCTCCCATGCTTCATTAATGCCAAGCCTTCCAAGTCTTCCAAATGTGTAAGGGAGGCGTGCTCTTGTGTCAGGAAATGTTGGGGGGCAAGTGGGACCCCCAAGCCTCAAAGTTGAGTTACGGCTGTTTTTCGGCCAGAATGTTCGTGGTACCGGTACTAGGTACCGGTACCGGTACCATATGGTACCGGTACCAAGTACCAATACTGTTTTTTTTGCGCTGGACCACTTTTGATAGAAATGACATAACTCTTGATCTAACCGTTGGATTGAGCTGAAATGTTGACACGATATATAAGACATCCAGATCTACAACTTTCATGTTTTGAACTTTTCCAGATTCTAAGTAGATCATGGTCAAAATGAAGGATGACCGAGGCAGTGCTTCCCAGTGATGTGGCAGCTGGTGCCTTTATTCCAAAACACCAATACCTCCTTGATTTCTTCAGTTTAAACCTCCAATTCTTCATGTATTGTGTCCATGCCATTACCACATATCCAACATAGTTGCAAGGTCCTAAAATCCAACATTTAAGCTATCAAAACATGCAACATCGAGAATTCAACATTATTCATAAAATAGGCTAACACTAAGTAATTAAATGCAAAAGTTGAGTTATAATGAATGTAATGAGGCCATGAAATGTGCAATATTATGTGATCATCACCAATCCACTATGAGTGATAAAAAACATTTGAACCCCTTAAGGTATGAAACATGTTTAAACAGTTTGTGATATAGGTTCGCATGCAATATCATCTATTCCAACACAAGAAATATTATTTCATAAAATCCACATTTTTCAAAGTTCATAATTCCACAATTTTCAAAACTGAAGAGTAATTCAATAAAAATATACAAGAGACCATGGAAAAATTATTCAAGTTGAACATAATCAAGATCTAGGTTTTTCATCAAAAACGTGTAATTTTTCCAAGAAATGAATCATGTAACCAAAAAGAATGTAAAAATATTGTACATCTAACTTATATATCACAATAAGAATAAAAAAGATACATATAATAACCCTAATCCTCAATGAGTAGATTTGAGAAAAAACCATCCCTTGATTTGTAGATAATATGATTCTACATGTGTTTGATATAATTTCCTAGCATTAATTCATTGTGATTTAGTTTGTTCCTCTTGTTTTTCCTTTCCTCAAAGTTTCTAGGGCTAAAGACTGATAAAACAAACCAAGTGCAAATGAAGCCAAGTGCATTTGAATATAAATTTACGTTCGAATGTAAATTTATAAATGAAACCAAGTGCATTCGAATTCGAATAGAGATTTACGTTCGAACGTAATTTTCTCCAGTATCTTAGGTTCTATCTAACTTGCGTTCAAACGGAACCTTTTGCATTCAAATGCATCCCAATCTTTTGTACCTTATCTCAATCTTTTAACCCAGTTTTGACCAATTTGAGGTCGATTCCCAAAATATTCTATGAAATACGCTTTTGTAATCCTTGAAGTGTAGTTTTTAATGTCATAAGAATCAATACAATCAAACATCGGGGTAAAAATTTATGGCCAAAATATTAAGGTAGTGTTAGATTCTTTTTTTCCTCGAATTCTCCCCAAAATGTATTTTAACTCCAGAATACTTACAAACTTCTAATATACCACATATCACATCTTCTAAGATTTCTCGATCTTCTAGATTCAATGGTACCCTTATTTTGACCTTAAAGTATTTATAAACTTACATATTTATCCTTCTCAAGGTTAAACATTTCTAAAACTAATTGATCTGAAAGTTAATATGTGCAAAACACAAATTTTATTATAAATTTATCAAAAAGGCTTCAAAATTTCTACCATGCATTTAGTCATCCTGTGAGAACTCTTAAGATGATATTATTCATATTTGATTATAATTCGGGGTCTTATACTTCCTTTCAATAAGATGACAAAGACTTCATGGTTTAGAAGGTTGACACCCCCCCAAGAGAAACTTAAAAGGTGAAGTTAAGAGAGATGAGGAGATTTTAAGGGAAAACATGTATGGGTGAGATGTGAGGACCAGAGGAAACTCACCACCTTAACTAAGTTGGAAGTACCAAGGGCTTTCAAGGTAATTGAGTCACCTAAAAGATAGGCGAGGTGAAAGTGTGAACCTAGGTGCGTATTCATGTAGTGCATCTTATATCTTAGGCCATGCACTGTAAATAATTTTTTTTTTTGTTTGTTTATTTACTTTGTTTTTGGTATATGAAAACCCAAAATTTTTTTTGGAAAGTTTTACAATCCCCAACTCCAAACAACGAAAACTGAGAGAGAGAAAGAGAGAGATCATGGAGTAAAGACAACAATAAATGACACCTGATTAATGGCTACCAAAAGCGGCGAAAGTTCCATCGAAAAAATGATTGACAAAGTTGAAGATTGCCTTGAATGAAGCATAAGGAAGCTTAATGACGTGATGCAAAACATGTATTTGGGATCTAAACTAGATTGGAAGAGTTAATAACCCGATGCGAGATTATCCTACAAAGAAATGGTTCAAACCCAGAAGATAACACAGGATGTAAGGTATGTGAAGGATTTTCATGACGAGGAGCTGCAATTGGATGAGGAAGAGGAAGACTCTTCGTTGCAAGTCCATAATCGACTCACAAAAAAGGATATGGATCCAAAACCCGTGGAAGAAGTCAATCATAGTTAAACATTTTGGGCAGTCGGTGAGCTACACTTTTGTTTCCACCAGATTAAAAAGTATGTTACAACCGGCGGAAATTGCTACAACTTTAGAATTGATCACCCAAGTGCAGGTTGTACGAAGTAATAAATTTCTTATGAATCCGAGGTCGAACCACAGGGAATTATGAAAACAACAACAATCACACAAATACTATAACAAACTTGTGAAGACAATTTATTTAAAAAATTGTTGAGTTGAGAATAACGATTTAAATAATTAAAATAGTAATATAAAATATTAGAGCATCATATCATCCCTTTCAATTTCGTACGATCTTGATTAAAGACTCACAACTCAACTTACAACAAAAATCAGATGTCGGTTGATTCAAGTAATAAATCAAGAATGAAACGTAAGGTTATAACTAAGAAATTATTCAGGAACCGGAATAATCAATCAATTATACTATTTTATGAAATACTGATAATCAACTCAAGCGTGGAATAACCAGTTATTTACTCGCAGGAAAATTCAAGCAATTGATGTACGTGACACAACAACTTAAGAATTTTTACAGAATAAAAACTTTGCTAAACGAATATAGAATTCAATCACCAGAATATCATAAATCAATAAACTCAAAGTCAATAACAATACCGTACTTCCTCGAAAGGTTTTCCCCTAGTCCTAGTTTTGCCTTCTAGCCCGATATGGAAAACACCACAGTAAAATATTAAAATTCGTTTCAAACCAAAAAAGTTCCCTTTACAAGGTCTTCCATTCGTATTTATAACTTCAATGGAGAGAGATTGATTTTCATTAGAGTTCCCATGCTGGCGTTCGCAGATCCCCAGACGCGTGTTTTTCAACCATCCGGACGCAACTTCCAGAATGCTCTTTCTTCTATTCCTTGTCTTTCTGCCACTCGCGTCCGGACGCGCACTTCTCATTCGTTCGGACACAACTTCCAGTGTGCTTCCTCTTTTATTATGCTTCATCTTTCCTTAATCTTCCTTCAATTCTGTGCTATTATCCTGCAAAACAGACACAACTCATCTTTTATGAGTATACCATCAATTCTTGCATAAACTATTATATTTATCACACTTTCATAACTAAACAACCAATCTTCCCCATTAATAAATGTAAATATTGGACCTCAATCAGGAATAATAGAGTTCATTGACTTAGGCATGGGATATTTCATAATTTCTTTTGATAGAGAGGGGGGCTACATCAAGGTGTTTCATGGTGGACTGTGATTTCTTAACAATCAATACCTCTCAATCCGTAAATGGGAGGCTGATTTCAAACCATCCTCGGCAACCGTAACAACAACAGTAATTTAGGCAAGGATTCTTGAACTTTTGATGGATTACTATGATCCACTCATCCTAAAAAAATAGGATCTAAGCTAGGACAATTACTCTGAATCAATACACACACCTTGGAGAAAGATAGAGAACATTTTTCGAGAATCTAAATTCAAATACAGCTGAAAAAGTCACTTATGACAAAGATCAAGATTAAGGTTGAAACATACCCAATTTTGTATGAGAGGATTAAGCTCCTTGTGCTTCTTCTATGGATGAGTAGGACACTAGAAAGAGCTTTGGCCAACGACATAAACAGAGGAACACCAAGGTGGTGTTTGGGTAGTGGGACAAAGGTGGTTATCTACAAGTTGGATAGGATAAAATAGGAGTAGGACCCATTTAACCCTTGTTTGGGAAGCTATATTTGAGATTGGCTACAAATCCCGGGTCATCGCTTGACCCGGTGCTACAGTGGATCTTAACCCCCATACACTGGTTTCAGATAACCCATCTCCCCCTAGGTTACAAGCCCAGGCGATGGGTTACTCCCCTCAAGACGTATTTGCCCCTCTTTCTTTCTCCAGCAATCAGCGATGAATCCCTCTTCTTTCTTTCTACTGTCAATTTAGCTCGTCCAAGGGTGAGCACAGAGGCAAAGATGATCGTGCCGTTGGGGAGGTCCTCCAATTTTCTGCATCTCTGGGTGAGGCGAAGATGATATGTTCAAACTTATTTACCGAAAAAAAAACTCTGTTCAAAATTCTTCCATGTAACTCTCTCTCTCTACACACACACACACAACATCTGATTTTAATTATTTCATAAACTATGATAGTTATGATGTTTATTGGATTTCTCTGTAAAATTTACTAAATCTGTGTTTTTTATAAGATGTTGTGTGGACTCGTTTTATGGGTTGAAGATCTTATGCAAATTTTAGTTTTGTGAAGTTTTTGTTAATGGATTTTTATCAAATTGATGCGGGTATGGGCCGTTTGTTATTGTTCAAGTGCATTGATTTAGAGGTAGGATTTTAAGGTTTTGTTTGGAGAATGGTTTTAGGGTTTGGACTTTCTTGGCAGTGAAATGTTGGGGTTTATGAGTCATTTTTTAGCCTAATTTCGTTGGTTGGATTTTTATTTGAAAGGGGTGTTGAGGGTAATTTACTGATTTTTATGGTATAATTGAGGATTGTTTAACGTTGTTGATGGATGCAAACTGTTAATTGATTACTAAGAGAAATGGCAATGAAGCTCTTATTAGAGAATGTGTATGGTTACTAGAGCACTGATGAGGAATTTTAACGCAGGACCAGGTCAGGATGCCCAATGCAAGGAGGAATAGGTCTGTATTAGGGGGCCATCAGGAAATTGGATAGATGAGTTTTTGCCATTGGTCCAAAAATGTCTGGTCCAGTGGTAATTGAGTTTTTCTGATTGGAAAGCCATGAAGTTGCTCAGATGGAGCTTTTAGCAGTTGGAATTGTTTTTCAGTTTCTGACTGGGGGTTTTGGTCTGAGCAGACAGTTTTGGTTGTAAGCAGTCTCTGTTTGCTGCAGTTGTGCTGTTAGCTGTTGGGGTATGTACTGGAGTTATGCATTGGTCTATCTGGGAGCTGGGGTATAAAGGCAAATTTTGGCCCAAGTCTATTGTTAAAAATGGTTTAATCCATCTTGAAGGATTAAAGCCATTTTTTCCTTTTTTTTTTTCACTTGTTTTGCAAGGACTGCTCTGGGTCTGGTTTGGAATGCACTGGACTGTTTCTGCAACAGATTTTTGGTCTGGTTCTGAGCATGGAACTGGGATGGTTCTTGGGGTGTTATACATTGCTGGCACTACAATACTTCTTGGCTGAACTGCTATGTTGTTTTCACAGCATCTGCAGTACTGTATCAGAGGAGTATGGAGGAAGGTCAAAAATCCAGAAGCTATACAAAGGAAAGGGACAGAAGCTGAGCATGAGTGCCAAATTACTGATGTACATAATTTACTGTTTTGCCATTGTAAAAGTTGCTGCATTATTTTTTTTTTCCAGTCAAGTGTTGGAGACTGCTTTTATATTTTTATTGCTTATATATTTGGTTTCCCTACTACATTTGGAATGGCTCTTGACTGCCTTCTGAGCGTTGATAGATCTACATAAAAAACTATATTGTTTCCTTAATATTTTCCATGTTCCAGTTGACATGTGCATTTGTGCTCATTGAAATAAATGTCTTTGTTTCATCTTTTTCGTATGTTTCTCGATATTGTTTTTTTCTGTCGATGATAACATTTGCTATGTTTAAGGCATGGTTGTTTGCCTTTCTCCAATTATAATCAATTTTTAAAAAATAAAATAAAATGTTGATTTGTTTGAAAAAAAAATTATTAACTTTCCTAAAAAATATATATATTTTATTTTTATATATTTTTGTTTATATGTGAAAAATATAAAATTTATTAGGATAATTCACCAATCCAAACATTGGATATGATTGATTTGGATTGAAATGGATAGAGTCGTGGGTAGAATGGTAAACTACTACAAATTATTTGTGTAACCTATGGGGTCCACTGAATTACACCTTGTTTCCCAAACAAAGGTAAAGATTGGATATATTCTAAGGTTAGAGTTTTAAAGTGGATGAGTGGGTTTGGATTGGATGGGTTGGGATATAAAAAAAGATAACCTATCCTATCCAGTCCAGCTACCCAAACACACCCCAAGGGCCTAAGTCCGACCACCCAATAGTTGAAACTCAAGAGGTAGAGATAGGGGATATATAGCATGGTGTTAAAGATCCAACTAAAGAAACAACCAATGAATCAGGGAGAGATTACAGGAATGGACGATTGTCCAATACATAAAGAAGAACAAAAATAAGGAGAAATCTATAGATCTGAATCAAGTTCATAGCCCAAGACGAAGCCCGGCCACCAGAGTATTACAAGTTTACCAGAGAACAGAAGGAGTCCACACGATAACCCATACTTCATCCAATCTCCAATCAACAAGTGGCAGACAACAATCTAAAATTGGGCTTTTCAAAGGGAAATTGACCTTATGGGTAATAAAGAGACTAAAAAGACATAGGACATAAAGTCCAAGGGAAGTTTGCTCAATCAACTGCAGCAGGTTAAACTCACTTGGTTGCAGTTAAGTATAGAGAAGTGCAATAAAGTAATAAAGCAAAGAGAAAAGAAGAAGGCTATTAAAGAGGTTTCTAAAAATACTAAAAAATCAATTTCGAAGGCTGGCTCAAATCCTACCAAAATCCAATTGACGGTGAAGTTTATTTTTCAAGAAATAACTGACTAGAACTAGACAGATGGAAAAATGACAAAAAATAGCATCCCAATGATGGCTAACCTGTTGCCTGTTAATGCACATGATACTATAGAGGACCAATTTTTTGAAATGGAGATAGATCCAAACACTCTTCCAGACCTAGAACTCTTAGGAAAAGAGGAATCCTATGAACTCAATGGACATTCCAACACTCTCTCTACAGTTGATGCCCAACCCATCAACCCCAATGGTGGCACCACACCCTTGGACAAGCCCAAATATGTCATCAATTGATTCCTCTGGACAATAAATCCATAAACACAATGATTTGGGCACCCCATCGCCTGTGGGGTCGCAAGATCAATAGATTTGGAGAGCATGAGAGGATTTTATGGAAAGGAAATGAATTTGTAGATGATCATGGTAGTAAGGGGGTGAACTCCATTAAGAAACCCTCACTTTTTTAGATGCCCAACCAATGGATCAAGCAAATAACAACAGAGTAGATGGAGAGATACCCATTTGCCTAGGAGAATAGGATAGCACTATGCAGGAAAATGGTAAGGGACTACTTGGAAATGGAGAAGCTAAGGCTATTTCTAGGAGGGAGAAGTATGATCGTTTTAAACCATGAAGTCTTCCTCATCTTATTGAGAGGAAGTGGAAGACTCCGCATTATAATTAAATATGGATAATATCATCTTAAGTGTTCTCCCAAGATGAATAAATGCATGGTATAATTTTGAAGTCTTTTTGAGAGATTAATCATAAAATTTGTGTTTTGCGCGTATTAATAGTAAAACCCGAGTAAATTTAATTTTTTTTAAAAAAAGGGCAAAATAGTAATTTATCACCCTTATGCGTATTTAAAATAGTCATGTTCTAGAGCTCGTATGATACAACGGACTTCGCCGTTGGATTCGTATCGCAAAATCTAGTCATTTTGTCGAATTTTGTCGAATTTTAAAACAGTCGAATTTTGCACGCTGTTCAAGGCAGTTGAGTAGCGGATGATCTCACAAAGGTCCCAAAAAAGAAAAAATTTTAAATTTTCTTATAATTAAATAAAAGTTTAAATAAAATTAACTTAAACTTAAACCGGGATCAAATAAATCATTTCGGGGCGAAAACAGACTCGAATAAGCTAGAGAGAAAAAAATAGTCTTCAAGCTTCCTTCCGCCGATTTTCGAAGTTCCGTCGCTCTAAATCGCTTGGGTCAAGAGTTAAACTTCATCTCCTCGAAAAGGGCTACATTTATGTACAAAAAACAAGCGATTTCACCGAAGATTTGGAAGAGGAACTTTTGGAAAATCAATTTTTTGAGATTTTGGGAGGTGTTCTTGAAGCTTCTGTCTTCGTTTTATGCTCCAAGAGGTAGGGTTTCTCCTACTTTGACTTATTCTGACCCTATGATGTCCGTGGGACAAGAGTTTGGTGTGTATCTATATGTATGTGGACCTATATATATAGATAGTTATGAAATTGAGAAATGAGTCTAGAGATGACTTAAACTAACTTCTTGATTGAATTTGGTACATGAGAGTTACTTAGGTAATTCCTCGATGTTTGATTTTATGTGGGCTATGTTGTATGATTACCTAACTTGGGTGCCTTTAATGTGTTTGACTAAATGCCTATGAAAAAATTATGTATGTTTTGCATAGTTATGTGTAGCATTGTTTGGATATTGTGTTAAGGGAATTGGGAATATATGTTTATTGATATATTGAGAATAATAATGATTTATGGAATTTATATGCACATGATATAAATTTTCATGGAATATGATGATATGTTGTTTAATTTGTCCCTATAACATTCATTATACATGAGACTTGATATTGACAAGAAATGATTCATTTCATTGCATATGCATGAGACATCGCATCACATGGGTGTATGTGCATGGTGGTTGTAAACACCATATTTGGTGATTAACGAAAAGCTTAGGAAAGTTGGGCTGAAGGCCTAGCTGAGCTGTATGATTGCATGATGATTTGGGTTGGAGTTAGCAAGAAGGGGCCAGAAGACCTCTCAGTTGAGAGACCCGGCAATTGGATACGCATTCCATTGGTATAAGAGCTCATAAAGTGTGTCAGTGTACGCGGAACCGTTGGTTGAAGTCCATGAATTCCGTGTCGATTAAGTGTTGTTGGTATAAGTCCATAAACATCCACCCCAAAGAAAGATCCTAAAATTGTAAATGTCATTCGATGCGCAATATGGATGACGGATTTATACACAATGACACTTGCATGTGTTAAGGAGTCGGTAAGGGCTCGGGTTGAATTGCATGAGTGAGTCTCATCTCATTTCATGACATGACATGAAGAATTCTAACATTAAATGCATATTCTTGCTTGGAATATGATGGATTGTTGAATGTTGTATGTGTACATTCCATGTGCATCTAGGTGGGGAGTAGTCCTTGTATGAATTATTCTACTGAGCGTGACTCACACTATACGGGAACACATTTCAGGTGCGGGATATACACCGGTGGATGGCTCACATATAGAGCGTCAAGGGTGAAGAGGCCGACTTGTGGCCCTATTTTTTTGAGTTTTTGTAAAATATTTATGAAATCTTAGTTTTTGACATATAAATTCATGTAAATGATTGTAATAGAACTTATATGGATCAAGTATTATGTGTGTAATACATGTTGTACAAGTTTGGGTTGAAGTTGGAAGGGTTTGGAATGAGTTTGAAATTAAAAATGACTGAAACAGGTAAAATTAGCATAGTGTACCGGTACGCGTACCAATACGCTGATGTCCAGAGAGTTAACCGTACCGGTACGCCCAACTCCAGTGAGCAACCCGTATCGGTATGCATACTGGTACGGTTTCCAAAATTCTAAAATTTTAAAGTCCTTTTGCTATGCTTTTGGACTTTGATTTCTTTAGTTCCAATGATACAAATGAGCCTTAAATGAGGTTTATTGAGGTACATTGGACCTCAGTTGAATTAAAATGATTAAAGGAACAAGGATCACAATTGTGGACAAAAATTCTGGCTATGGGAATGTTATCGACGTGGTGTCGGGTTAAGTGACGTCCACAACTACTTCTGAGGGTTGATGGGTTGTCAACGGTTGAATAATGACCCTGGAATTTTGGGGTGTCACATTAACTTTCAGATCAAATTTAGTTTCGAAAATGTTTAACATTGAGAAAGATAAATATGTAAGTTTATAAATATTTTAAGGTCAAAATAAGGGTACCATTGAATCCAGAAGATTGAGAAATCTTAGAAGAGGTGATATGTGGTATATTAGAAGTTTGTAAGTATTCTGGAGTTAAAATACATTTTGGAGAGAATTCGAGAAAAAAAAAATTTAACACTACCTTAATATGTTGGCCATAACATTTTAGCTTGATGTCCGATTGAGCTGATTTTTGTGACATTTGAAATTACACTTCAAGGATTACAAAACGTATTTCATGGAATATTTTGGGAATCGACCTCAAATAGGTCAAACTGGGTTGAAAGATTGAGACAATGTACAAAGATTGGGCTGCATTTGAATGCAAAAGGTTCCGTTCGAACGCAAGTAAGACAAAACTTGAGATATTGAAGAAAATTACGTTCGAAAATTACGCAAGTTAGGCAGTTGTCCATTTTGTGAATGCAACTAGCTTGCAAAAGGATGATACGTGGAGAAGTGTGAGCCTTTGACCTATTTGAGGCCCATATGCCTGAGGCCACTTCCTTATTTTTGGCCCACGTGCCTGAGATCACTTCCCTTTGACCTAGTGGATCTCCTTGACACACTCCCCTGGTGGCAGTTGTCCATTCTGTGGGTGCCCCATTAAGGGGAATGACAAATTGGGTAGAGGAGACACATGTCATTATGATATTTATCAATTTCATGGGGTAATTAATTCGCTCAAGGTTTTGTTTCAGGAATTCATGGAATTGAATATTTGGCCATTAGTTGTCCACTTAGCCATAAAATGAAAGTGAAATGATTCAAATTTCATTTGATTAAATGACATATTTATTACTAATAATTTGTACTGTCTGTAAAATTACACATCAGTTCATATTAGATAAATGATAAAATGGACTTTATGATAGTTATTAATGACATAATACTTGTATTAATGATGATATATTATTCTCCATAAAATAAGGTTGATTATTGAATTTATCATAAACTAAAAGGTTTTTGAGAAATAAATAAGATAGATATAGAGTCATTGACTTGGAAAATAATAAAAAAAAGTATAATACATGAAACAATAATTTTTGTAGAAATGTAAATATACGAAGAGTCATTTGAATATATTAGATCGTACATATGTGATTTGCACATGAACTTTTTAAATTATGATTTTACTTTTGAAATAATTAAATAAATATAATGGCAAATACTAATTATAAATACAACCTTTTGAATTTTCTTATTATATAATTTGTAATGGACAAAACACTGCATATTTGCAAAATGAATATTAATTTTTATTGTTTTATTTTCTCTTAAATTTTGATGAATTACCTTCTTCTAAATCTGTACCCTTAAATTTTAGAACTTTTCACATGAAATTAATTATTTAGATTAATTTTATTTGCAACACAATATATATTACAGTATGTGGGTATATATAACTAAACAATATTGCAGACACTTATTAAATTATGAAAAATACAGAAGGGAAATATTTTAAGTTATGGTGGCTATTTAATTATAAACAATTGGTTGATTAAATTTAAAAAGTTAAGTTGTGATAAGTGATTTAATGTGAAACTAAACGTATTCGTAGTATTGCTAATCAATATAAATAAAATAATTTCTAGTATTGCCAATAAACATAAGAAAATAAGATTTATTAAAACTAAAACATAAAAGAGAAGAAAATGAAAAGTTAGAGTTTGATAATCTAATCTAAATTATATTAAAATAAATCTTATATTAAATAAGACTCTAGTGCATTCATTCAATTTCATTTAAAAATTCAGAAACTTATCATCAACTAATGAAAATAAATAGACATAAATAAAAGAAAATATAATTATGTTAACAATTAATTTTTGTTTTTTAAAAGAAAGAATATGAAAAAGGCTTGGATATGTGTAATATTAATAAAGTTTTACTAATGAATTTCATATTAATAATGTTAGGATTGCTAGAGTAAAGTTATCTAAGTAAAAGTTTAGCATCAATCAAGTCTTATTAATATGAGTTCTAAATTAAATAAGACTGATATTATCTTTATATATTGTTTTAGGGTTAAAGTAGTCAATCAAAAGTTTTTCTTGATAGTGTACTTTTATTAGTAATATAAATATAAATATAGATAATTAATATTAGGTAATTAAATAAATAAAGATATATGTGTCTTTAATTTTTAATCATTTTTTAATTTAGTTGTCTTTTATTAGTAGTATAAATTAAAAAGTTTCTTAAGGTTGTGTTTGTTAAAACTAAAAGTTGAAATTTGAAAAATTGATAGTTAAATGTTGAATTTGTAGACTGTTTGGTATCCACTAAAATTTAAGTATTGAATTAAACCAAATTATTTAATAACTATACAGAGTTAACGTTTGAAAATAAATTAATTTTTAATTTTACCTTTTTTATCTTCAATTTAAAAATATTTATAAAATATGATTTTATCTAATAAAAAATAATAATATATCAAATCAATTTAATTCATAACATAAATCATAATTACTATTACCGTACTAAATTTAAGTTAACCAACACACACCTTAAATTTTCATTTCATTTGTACGAAGTAAAGTTTCCTAAATCATGTATGACGCAGTTACTAGCTAACTACTAAACGAATACCGTCATCACTAAACAGCTGGCATTTTACCTTTCTGCCCCCTTAATTTTCGGAACTTCATTAATTGATCACATTTAATTAAATAAACCAACCAATCAAATGCCGCGGATTGCCTTAGAAGTTTCCCTCCAATTGACCAACACTCCACTCCGAGTCTCCGACTCTCTCTCTCTCTCTCTCTCTCTACTATTCCTTCTATAAAATGCCTCGCTCCGCCTTAGTTTCGTTCCGATTTCACCTCACGGTTCCCTTTCCATCTTCTCCCTAGCGCTTCGTGTTGGTTCATCTCTCTTTGGGTAATCTTTTCTCAATCTTTTTGCACAATCGGTTCTCTTTTTCATTGTTTAACGGTTGTTTTCTATGTCTTTTATCAGTTTGATTTGTCTTTTTTAGGGTTTTGGGTCATGGGTGATGTTTCTAGGGTTTTTTTTCTGCGACTGCACAACTATTGGATGTATTGAGATTGTTGTTGAGCCTTTTTTTTTTTCGTGGTATTTATGTTTTTATGCACGTATTTGTGGATTATTTGTTGTGTATCACTAGTTTTGTGAGGCGAGGTTTATCATATTGTTTGACTGTTAGTCGTTTCTTTAGATGATCGTCTGTTTAGCTTTGTACGTGATTGGTAATAGTAATCTTATAAGATTTTGATTGATTTTTGTTAAATTTATTAGGAGGGTTGGGAGGGGTACACTTTTTGAAACTCATGCTATTGGGAAAACAAGGGTTTTTGAGGCACTTTTGATGCTCTGAGTCAACATCATCTGTGCTTGTTTTGTTTCAATTACAAGGTCTTACATTTTTGGTGTCTTCTTTATTTTGGCTCTGGGTTTTTGTTATCTGACGGTGATAATGTTGCAAATATCAGGGCTTGTGTTGCACACCAAATGTCTTTTGACTGTCGCACGAAGCAGCGGTGGTTTCTTTGGCTTGATTTCTGTTTCATGTGCCGGGGCAGGTTGTGGTGTTCTCCAAAGATTTTGTTTCGGCATTGGACTTGACAGAGATTGAGAAGGGGTTTCAGTAAACCTTTCCTTTTTTTTTTTAATTTTCCTTGGCATCACATAGTTTATTTACTGGGAAGCATACACATTGGTATTTGTAAAGTTATAGAGTGGTGGACATTCTGTTGGTATTCTCTTTATGGCAAGAACACCTCTTCCTCCTGGATTCCGCTTTCATCCCACCGATGTTGAGCTGATTATGTACTACCTCAAGAGGAAGGTAATGGGAAAGAAGTTCCATGTTGAAGCTATCTCGGAGCTGAACATTTACAAGTTCGTTCCATGGGATCTCCGAGGTACAAATTTTATTATTTATATAATAGAATAGTCCATTTTTTGTACAAGTAGTATTCATTTTTGCGTATTTTATGTGTTTTCCATGACAAAGGCGGTTATTGGTTGACTTTAATTGTGTTTTTGTGTTCACATTCTCTGCTTTGTATTGCATAAGCCCATTCATATGGTAAATTTGGAAACAAAGTGTGTTTTTTATTTATTTGTTTATGAGAAGTGTCTTTTAGGGTGAGTATTGAGAAACCTTCTGTCTTTATGGGGTTTTAACAGTGACACATTCCTATTTTATCCTTCAGATAAATCATGCATGAGAAGTAAGGATCTTGAGTGGTACTTTTTTTGCCCAAGAGAGAGGAAGTATGCAAGTGGCTCAAGATTGAATCGGGCAACGGAAAATGGATATTGGAAAGCCACTGGAAAAGATAGACCTGTTCTTTACGACAAACGAATTGTGGGAATGATCAAAACCTTGGTTTTTCATCTAGGGCATGCACCAAAAGGAGAAAGAACAAATTGGGTCATACATGAATATAGGATTGAAGACGAAAAGTTAGCTGATGCAAGAGTTGTTCAGGTATTTCGGTTGCATCCTTAATGCTGAGGGTGCTAAGTATAATCTGATCATACATAACTTCTGTCACGCTCAATGAAATTGTATGTTAGTTTTTTCTTTTTGCATGAATTTTTGTGCTTGAAAAATGATCCCCATCATGTAACATTGTACAAGTGTAAATTTGATCTGCTATCTGGTATTGTTCTTAGTTTGGGGGGTTGATTTTATCAAAGTTAAAATGATAAGGATTACTAAATTTTCTCTTTCATTTCTTTTTTCCTTTTGTTTTTCCTCCCATGGGGGAGGGTCTGCAAAATTGTGACTGTAAAGAGAGATTGCTGACCATGATGGTTGTACTCTGTGTTTGCATTTGCTGAAGGTTTACAATACTGCATCATCTCAATGGGTCTTGTATTGTCCTGTTTATGAAACAGTATTTGTTTTCCGGTTGCATCATATCATTTACATTGGACCATTGTAAAATTTTCTTGATGAATGATCTTTGAACACTTTGGGAATTCTATACATCGCCTGGTTACTTAAAGTGAGAAACATGTTTGCAGACATTGAATCTCTTACAGCTGTTTTTGTCAATTTGTTTTGATGCAAATACCAAAGTGGAAAATTTGTCCCATCATTTAAGTATTTTTCCTAAGTCCTAACATATTACCAGGATGGCATAAACCTCACAGCTAAGATTCTGCTCCTTATCTAGGATCCAGTCATTTTTAGGTTTATATCTTGTTAAGTGACAAGTATTGGAAAAATGCTTGTGACATTTTGCTAATCATGCTGTTTTTTCTTTGCTGGCTTTGTTCTTAGCATATTTTCCCTCCATTCCAATTCAACTATAAATTTCTCGTGGAATAAATTGTCTGACGAATTTAGCTGAGACTCCCGGTTTCCTTGTTTTGGCAGGATGCATATCTGCTCTGTAGAGTTTTCGAGAAGGGTGGTCTGGGCCCAAATAATGGTGCACAGTATGGAGCGCCATTTAATGAGGAGGAATGGAGTGATGATGAAGAAATTGGTGCCGAATCCATACCATCTGATGGTGCTGCCCTTTCGTTGCCTGATAATGGAACAAATTCTGTTGTGACAAGCACAATTGTTCCTGGAAGTACATGTAGCTGGCCAGTATCTGAACCAGGTCCATTGTCAGTAGTACCTTTGGTGGACAAGGTCCCTTCAGATGTCCCAGATGAATATATTCTTTCATTGTTGGCCATGTTCACAGAAGATAGCCTTCCTATTGAGAATGGCAGTAACGAGGTGAGTAGTTGTTTTGCACCTGTTGAACGTGTATAGAATAGAAATTGTGCTGTAAAATTATTCCTGGAGGTAGAATATTTATTATGATAAACATTTCACATTGCATTTTTCTGATCCAATGCTAGGGATAATGTACAGTTAATCATCTTGTAGGTTTTTGCTTTCCACTGCAAAAGTCTATTACATATCTTCTTCCTCATTCACTTTTGACTAGTCCTTTTTTTATCATATCAGATTTTTAACTATAAATGTGCTGGCACCATGCTTACTTTTTTGTTTGTTGTGGGAGGGGGTGGGGTGGGGAGCGGAGGCCTGTTAGGGATATGTTTCGGTAGACTTTTCTGGTATGTGGTAATAAGTAGTGCTGCCAATGAACCAAGTGAAGATGAGTAATGTCAACCTGACTATCTGTGCTCAATCAGTTTCGGAGTTTCTCAAGCTTGATCCCAAGGCACATAAACCTTCTAAATGTGTGTTCAAGCTCAGGAGTCCTGCTTTGGGCCAGCTTGAGCCTATTCTCTCTTGGTTGCCTTGAGTTATACAAATGGAAAAGTGGCAAAATATTCAAGAAAATACATCAATGGAGGATGGGTCTAGTGTAGATATGTTGGTTCTGATGTGAGGCATGATTAAAATGAACAAGCGAATGAGGCTGTATGGCTTAAGGTCTGACTTGTCTAGGTTAGGCCAGAAATGTCTGAAAAGTGGGAAATGTTAAAATATGCTGATTTTGCCAAAAAAAAAAAAAAACCCATGAGACCCTTGAGAAAAACTAAAAAACTATTCATTCAAATATTTTGACACGAAAAGCCCAAAAATATGAGAGCTGCACTATACAACAATTATAATGACTAGTTTTTTCACTATAATATAAAAATCTCCAAGAAGCTTCCCAACTCCAACTGGCCACCGAAAACAAATTTTAAGTGTTTGTCTTCAACCAGGCATCTCTCTCTCTCCTCTCCCCCTCCCAAAAAAATTTGGAAGATAGTGAGTAGATAATGGTGATTGTTCATTGTTGCAGTTCACCTAAAAATATGACGAGGAAAAGAATATGATTTTAAGTTGAAACATTTATGCCAAAAAGAGAAGAGGGAGGAAGATTGTATGATTTAGGAGAAATTATTCGGTTACAACTTTGGAAGTATATTTTAGTAGTTTTCGCTAGAATTCTATGGATTATAAAGGGTGGCGAGTATTCTGTAATTTGTGTTGCATTTTCAAAGGTGTACCAAACCATTCCATTTCAATGGGTGCTGTAAATGATGTAATATGTCATTGTTCTGGGACCTTGTAATCTCAGAATTGGTAATATTTATAATGTTACATTAAATTTTAGGGAAATTTGGAGGCTGGTCCCCTCCTACATGGACTTGTTTGGACTTAAGTGCGTCAAGAAAACTTATTTGTTATGAAGTTCGTTTTTTGTCAATTTTACCATGATATCCCTTCCCTTTAGAAGTAAAATAAAACTAAAAATTAAAAATTCTTAAATCTTAGGAATTTGACTAACATTAAAATATTTTCTCTCTCATATTTATCTATATCCTTATATAGGTTAAGAGTTTGACTAACTTTAAAATTTTTCCTCTCTCTTATCTAT
>CM042185.1:29113455-29155671 GCA_023539305.1 Ilex asprella
CAGATATATATATATATAGAAAGAGAGAGAGATAGAGCTTTGAATTTGAATTTTTAAATTTATGATGGAATTTTTATTGACATATTTAATTGACATTGAATTAAGGGATAACAATTTTTAAAATAGGAAATTAATTTAACTTCCTTTCAAGGAAGAGTATTTTTGAGATTAAAAAAAAAGTGAACTTAAGTCATTACATATAATTTTAAATATGGATTATGAAACAATTTATTTGATGTTGTCTTTATTTGTGTTTTAAGCTATAACATTAAAGCTTAGAACTAATTAATGAAGAGTATGAGATTAAGCAATTACGCACTAGGCGATTGAGAACAAATGGAAAGCAACAAACTCAACAATCTCGGTTCTTATATGAACCATCTTCCATGAATTGTGGTCATTGGGATTGTTTTCCTTCCAAAGTTGTCATTTTTTCTTTACTTCTCGGAATTCCAGTCTAAGAAGCACTGATACTTGTCGGGAGGTCGACGTGGCAGTGTTGGACACATGCCCGACACGGATATGCGTGGGATATAGCTGGACACGTGTCCGATACTTCTAAAAGTGTTCTGAACAGCGAAATAATTTTTGAGTTGGATACGACAGGGATATAACAATAACTTGGTTATGAATTGCTAGATTGGGTTTTGACTTGGTGGACTCAAACAAACTCGTAATCAAGTCACGCAATTTGTGGTTGGATCTAACAGATCAGTCAAAAATAACAAAGAAGAAAAAGAAGAGTTTGAAATCAAACTTATCAAATCAGCCACATAGAGTTTCCCTCACCCTCACCCTCACCCTCACCCTCACCTTCTTCTTCTTCTTCTTTTTCTTTTTCTTTTTCTTTTTCTTCACCATCTGGTCGTGACTCTTGTTGCTGCTAGGTACGATTGTGATCTTTGGTGAAGTTTTATATCTCTGTGAACCAAAAAGTCATCATTGCTATTATTAGCTTTGGTTGCGATCGTGATCGCCAAGGAAGTTCTCTCTCTGTCTCTTTGAAGAGTTGATGTCTCTTAAGAACCATGGTTCTTGAGTTGTGTACCTTTTTTGTGTTTGAGAGTTTAAAGGGTTTTTTGGGTTCAGAGGTATTTTATAGTATTTTATTCTATTATTGTTATATTGGTAGATTGTAAATAATACTCTGTATTTTTTTTGGTATTGTTTATTTTGAAAGGATTGTATTTTTTATTTATTTCTATTTTTTTGTTCGTATTTTTTATTAACTAAAACATTAATTGGTCTAGTCACTTGGTTGTTGTCAATATTGTTTAATCTATTTTAATTGTAATTATAAAATTAATGTTTGCTAAGCCTTATTAGTTATGATTAATGTTGTTATATATATATGTATAATATTATTTTAATTAGCTGTACTCATGTCTTATATTTTGGAATTTTTTCGTTTGCCTGTATCCGTATCGTATCGGATATGACACCGTGTTCGTATCATTGCTTCTTAGATTCCAGTTAATTGTTTGGGTTTTTTTTCCCTTTATGAACACAAACAAAGGGATATGGGCGTAGTTTGAACATATTTTACCCAACATCAATTGTTTGAGTTGTTATGATTGTGTATTGTTGTTTGTTATCCTTATACTAGAATGGTCATAAACACCTTTTTTTTGGGGGGGGGGGGCGACATTAATGTTAGCGATATTTTGTGGCAAGTGTTGAGCTGTGACCATTCTGCTTGGCTGCCACCCTTGGGTTAGAGTTGATATCCATTGATGTTAAATTATTGTGTTTTGCGTGGTGGCTACTGCATCTTGTCGTTTGTAAACTATTTCAGATTCAAGTTGATTCTGATAGTTGCTTATACATTGTTCTATCATGATTAATGGCTGAACTGCACTATACTCTAAACCATGTATAACTAGGTTGGGCCCCTCTATCAGCAGAGAGCTGATTATAGTGTAACTCTAATTTGTTGCATGTCAGTATTGATGTTTGTATATCTTGGACTTGTTTAAGGGTACTAATGATCGAGGCTTGTTTAATTACAAATTGTGTTTATTTTTTAAATAGGGGAGTAGATCAGATTACTGTTACGGTTCTAAATTGCAGTACAACAATTGCTTGTGTGCTGGTAAATAATTGATATTGCAGTAATATAAAAAAGGTGGATTGATTTTTCTTTGCACTGTTTCTTGGGAAAGTTTATTTTCTGCTTATTGAGTACTTTTCAAATACTTGACTATTGTGGCATAGGAGCCTCATAACCATGATGCTACTCCTTATATATATATATATATATACACACACACACACATACACACACACACACATATGTTGTCCACTCATTCTTTAAGTTTATATCTTGTTTAGATGACAAGGAATTGAAATGTGTGTTTTCTCTCTTGGCCTTGTGGCTGGGCATAAATTTCTTCTATTGCCGTCCAAATATTTCTTGTGGAAGTTCTCTGAATAATTTTAAGTTGACACTCTTTGTCTCCTTGTTTGGCAGGATTCTTGTGTGCCAAATAATGGTTCAGAGTATGGGGCACCATTTAATGAGGAAGAGTGTGATGACATTCGAGAAATCTGTGTTGAATCTTTTTATGATAGAGGTTTCCTTCCGCTGCCTGAACCGGGTCCGTCTTCAGCTGTGTCTTCTGCTAACCATATCCCTCCATATTTCCCAGAATTTGAAAAAATCCATGCTGAAACTTCATCATCCAATGTTGCTGCCCATTCGCTACCTTATAACCAAAAGAATTCTGTTGTGACAAGCACATTTGTTCCTGGAAGTACACGTGACTGGTCATTATCTCAGCCAGGTCTATTGTCGACTGAGCTTTCTGCTAACAATGGCCCTCCATATTTCCCCAAAATTGACAAAACCCGTGCTGAATCTTTACCATCTGATGGTGCTACCCATTGGCGGCCTTACAATCAAAAGAATTCTGTTGTGTTGAGCACATTCGTTCCTGAAAGTACATGTAGCCGGTCATTTTCTGAACCAGGTCCATCTTCGGCTGTGACTACTGCTAATAAGACCTCTCCAGATGTCCCAGATGACGACAACTTAGATTCATTGCTTGCCATGTTCACAGCAGATAGCCCTCCTATTGAGAATAACAATGACGAGCTGGATAACCTAAAGTCATTTTGGTCCTTTTGATCTGTCTAGAGAATATTATTAAGCTTTATAATTGTTAATTGCAATTGAATTTTAATTATGACAAACCTTCCACATTGTATTTTTTGATTTTTGTGATTCAATACCAGCATAATGTTTGGTAATGCTTTTTCAAAGTACTTTTATTTTTTATCTGGAACTTGTTTGAAGTAATGTTTGTTTTTCTGGTTCTACACCTTTACTCCAAGCTTATAGATGAAATCAGCCATGCATGACTTATTGTCTTTCATGAAATAATTGTAGCTGACTTCTGGCGTCATTATTGGTTGTGACTGGGGAGCATTTGTTCCGCTTGATATGCTGCTGATTGTTTTTATGGGCAAGAATCTGCTGCACTACTTAACCTATTTTTGAGATGGAATGTGAATTTATGTGATTATTATTATAATTTGAATTGACAAAGGTCTTGTCTACTGTACAAAGTTTTTGTCTATTAGTGGGATAAGAGAGCCACACTACTATTAGTGGGATAAGAGAGCTATACTATACATAGTAGGTAGTTTTAATCTTAATTCAGGGAGGATGATTTTTGAATTTGAACAAGTATCATATTGAATTTGAGGTATTAATGTGATACAAAGTTTTTTAGGGTGAGGCTATTCCCACTCTTAAAAATATTCATTCTCACCTTATTTAATTTTTTATTAACACAATATTAAACAAATTCTACATATACCCACCTCATTAATAACTAAAATCTACTCATGCTACAGACACCCTTTTAATAAGTAATTTTAAAAACAAGAAAGAAAAATTTATCAAAATTCAAAAGAAAAAAAAATAAAACACAAAAGAAAATATTTGTCGCTGAAAAAATAAAAAAACAAAACAAGCTTTCTAATTCATAAAGACTAAATTCACAAACAACACAATTTTACCAAACAAAACCGATTTTTCTATTGTAAATAACCTTTATTGCCACTTTTTAAAAATAATTTGAATGCAAATACACACATACACACACACACACACACAACAAAAAAAACACACACACACAAACCTTAAATTAAATTATTAAACTTGACAAAATTAACCACACACACAATAATAATAGAAATTCACACAGCACATATAAATAAAATAATGAATAAAACACTAATTTTTAAAAAATATAAAGTGAACTTACTTATTAAAAGAATGTATATAAGACGAGGTGAACTTAATTATTAAAATGGTTTATTAAATGGGATAGAAATGAATATTTGTTGGACGGAAATAGCCCCACCCAACTTTTTTAATGCATATTCTAAATTTTCTTCTCAAAACCAAATAGAAAGGGCTTGAAACAGTGCTTCCATTTAAGGAGGAAAGATATTGAGATTTGTTGTCTTTTTTTTTTGGAAATATTATGTATCCCAAATTTTTAACCCAAATCTTCATGTCAAATGAAGAGAGACTATTTGATCAGTGGATCCCATTAATTTTTTTAAATGGGACTTACTGATCCAATGATCTTCCTTAATTTAAAATAAAAATTTGAATCGAAGATTTGAGATACATAACATTATTATTATTTTTTTTATCTCTGGCTTTCTTTTATACAAGACTTGAATTAAAGACGTCTTGTCTTATTTAATTTTCTGTCTTTTTTAGAGTTACTCAATGATATATCTAATTATGATAAAAAAAATGATATATCTAATAAAAAATCTAAGAAAGAAAGAAAAAAAAACTATTATCCAACAAGTGAAACTCGACATCAGATTTGTGCTTAAATCATAAACAAACTTAAAAACAAGCTCCACAACAACTCACCACCAAAAAATGGAAAAAAAAAAAAAAAACCCTTCATGGCCATTGCCTAATCCATTCTTTCATGTATGCACTAAAAGGATTACAAGAAGAATGAAAAAAATAGAATTATGGAAATGACCATTCTCTATTTAAACATAACATTTGCCCTTAATCAACGAGCTATTAATTAAAATGGTGCCGTTGCTATGTCCTTAAATCTTGGAATCGTTAGATGATGGATCGAGTAGTCTACCTCTTCACCATAGTCCACCGTCGTGCCATTGTTGCCCCTTCCACTGCTAACCACCGGCTCTAAACCCTACAGGCGATCAAGTAGTTGAAAACAATTACACATGGAGTCTGTAGACACCCACACACACATGAATATATACAAAATTGCATCATTACCACCGTGAAAATTCTCACAGCTTCTTCTACGCTCCTTGTAGTCACCACACATAGTGCTGCTTCCTACAAGCAAACCAACAATCGTCAAACTTGTGAACAAATATTCATACTAAAACCAATCTTAGTAACCATATATATATATATATATATAGAGAGAGAGAGAGAGAGAGAGAGAGAGAGAGAGAGAGACTTGCCCTTGCAAACTGGATTTGCTCAATTTTCAGTGTCAGAGGTTCATTCTCAATGGATGAGGCCCTCTCAAGTCCAACCATAGATTCACCCATTTTAGATAACAACTATGTCTAGAGAGAGAGAGAGAGAGAGAGTTGTTATATGGTCGGAGGCTGAGAGAGAAAGCCAATGCTATCAGATGGAAGAAGGTGATCCCAATATGGATGGAAGAAGAGGCATGTATGATATGTATATATAGGTGAGTGGTGATAAGGATAGGGTGAGCTAGTGCACCACGTAAAGTGTACGTGGCAAAATATTCATCAGATATTTGTAAACGTGGCGGCACGGCGGTGCTTGGATTGGACACGTGGCGAAAGATATGATTTGTGTCTCAGATTTGGAAACCCAACGGTCAAAAATATCATGTTGTAGATTTTTAATTCTAAAAGGAGAAATACCAACGGTTTACGTGATTGTGTTGTGAACCATTGAGTAACTGCCACGAGTACCAAGATGGATCGATCCATTTTGTTTGCATGAGTTGCTATCCACACGTGTTTTGTATTGATAGGTTTCTATTAGAATAAACCACAACCCTAAAAAAATTGACTTTAATTTATTACTTTTATAATGTATTTTTATTATAATTATTGGATGAACACTAATTTTTAATATTTGATGGGGTTTATAATCAATCAAATGACTATAACAAATTAGATTAATAAATTAGACTCAAATAACATTATTCTTGAATAAATATTCGGTATATCAGTAATATCACATTATCATTTTTATAAAGTGCCACTTTTTAATAATAAATGAGTAATATTATAGGGATCAAATATATATATATATATATAAAATAAAACAGGAGTGTGTTTGAATTTTATCCCAGTCATTTTCTTCCCCAAAATCATCACCAATCACTTACCTCACCCATCATCTCTTTGTCAGACTTAAATATCAAATTGCATTACTCATTTCTATAATATATTTAATCATTTAATATTTGATTACTTTAAAGTTAATATATTTTAAAAAATTTAATATAGTAGGATCGATTTTTGGACGCTTGAATTTTATATTTTATTGTGTCTTCAGGCACGGGTTATAACTAGTATATATATACAACAAATATTTTTTGGGTAGAAGCCTTCATTCTCCAATGCTTAATTTCTAAATTTTTGAAATATTTAATTTTTTTCACCAAATCAAATTATTCTATTTGACTTATTTAACTACTCTTCATCTTTTGTAATTGTTTCCACAATATTTTTATACTATTTTAAATTTAAATTTTCACTCATCTTTCTTCTCTTTTTAATATATATTTTTTTAAAATTATTTAAACTCATTAATGCATAATTTTGCAATAATATGAGGTTTAGAAAAATATGAAACAATGATGGCGGAAGATACAAATTTTGTGCATTGCACGAGACGCCCACTAATATTTAGCATAATAGTTATATCACCTCATCATTCTCACTTAGTGTCATTCTTAAATAATACATGAGTAATGCTATAGGGATTTAATTTGGGGATATAATTTAATATAATTATTGAATTAATTATGAGTTTCAACTTCAAATGGAGCTCAATTTCAATTCAATAACTAACTTGAATTAGGTCCTCAAATAACTATCTTGAATTAAGTCCCTCAAATTACATCCTTAAATTAGATCACAATAGCATGCTCTATAATAAATTTATCAGTGGGCAAAGTAAATCACATCTCTTCACATGGGCTTCCCTTACATGAATAGATTAATTAATAAATAATGTGGGGTTGACTTAGTTTTAGAGGATTTCCTACTTAATATTGTAGTTGAAGGGACTAGCCCTAAACGACATGTGTCGCAGTATTAATTATGCCCGCGTGATGTTGACAAGACTTAGTAAATGACCGAAAATCTGAAGTCCTTTGCCAACCTTGTTATCTGAACCCACCTAGTCAGTGGTTCGGTAAGATCAACAATAGATCGGCTTTCTTTGCTACCAAGCCCAACGTCAGTAGAGCAAAACAAGACGAGAGCTCGATTTGTACTGAGCTAACTTCTAGAAAGTGTTCGACAAGGCAAGAGAAGAGCTCGGTTTGTACCAAACCGAGGTGATCAACATGTTCGACACATAATGGATGTGTTCGACCTTCATTGTCCGAGCTGTTTCAAACGATAGACAGAAGGATAAAAAATTGCCTAAAAGTTAGGCAATCAGATAAATAAAGGAGAAGAAATCAAAGATATCCAGATAGATTGTAGGAGGAGTATCAGTAACTACCCAAACTCGAATACTGAAAGAAAGGAAGGTGTGCCACTTTGCATCTAAAATAACGGAAACCCTAAAAAGAATACGGTCTATAAAAAGCAGGAGAATCCAAGGTGAAAGAGACGCTGAACCCTCCTCGTCTTCTAGCAATTCCCACATTCTATTACTGACTTAAGCATCAGAGTGCCTTCGATCGAAGCACTTCTATTTTGGGCAGTTTATTTATTTTGCAGAAAGGAGATTTGGAGATAAGACATAGAACTCTTTTTAGAAATACCACAAATCGAGTGCTGGAGGTATTATTTCTCACCTCTACATTTTGGCGCTATCTGTGGGAAACTTAGATTTCTCATTATTCAAACAAAAAGCTACGATATCAAGACTCAGGAGTGCTATCGGATCACCTATCTGCAGCCTTGCTTTGGGAAATTCAGATCTTGTGCCCCCTCCGGCAGATGGCAACAGAAGGTTGCATGCAAGCGGAAGCCCGCCCAAACTCCATGGGGATGATAAGTTGTCCTCAGCGAGTTTCAGGTCCTCCAGGAACAAAATCCAACAAATCGAAGGTCATGGTGAATCCCTCCGTGCCAATGAGGAAAATCATTCACTGACAAAGTTGGTCCAATCATTACAGGATCAGCTTGATGCTCACGACAGCCTGTTCAAAAAATCTTACACTAGGAAGAAAGACCTGGTGAAAGAAAATGAAGAGTTGAAAGCCAAGGTTAGAGAGATGACCGTGAAGGAGATATGGGAAAAAGAGGTTCGGCATAACAGTTTGGAAATGAGACCGAGCAGAGTTAGAACTGCCAATGAAGACAGATACCAACAGAAGAAACCCTAGGTCCAGGAGGACGTATGGAAGCAATACATCGATGATGAACTCAACAGTCGCTTGAGGAGACCGGATCAGAGGTCGGCTGGGGACCTAGCTAGAAGGGTAACCAGAGAGTATGGAGATGGTTTAGATTCATCCCCACTCGCAACATGGATTAAAAAGGGACGAATCCCGAGTAAGTTCATCGTCTCGAACTTCAAATTGTACGACGGGAAAATCGACCCGACCTCACATATCAGGCACTACAGAAAACTCATGACAATTCACAGAAGAAACGAGCCCCTGCTCTGCATTATCTTCCCTAGCAGCCTCGGGGAGTCCGTCATGTAGTGGTTCGACAGACTGCCAAGAGGAACAATTGATGGTTGGGCTCGGTTAGCTGAGTAGTTCGTAGCACGGTTCATTATGAGCAGCAAGCAGCCTAAAGATGTCAGGGCTCTATTAACACTTAAAAAGAAAAATAGCGAAAGCTTGCGAGAGTATGCCCATCGTTATTGGAAAATTATGAATGAAGTCGAAGGGTGCAGTCAAGAGATTGCAGTTGCAACATTCAAGATCGATTTGCTGAAGAAAATCCACTGTACAAGTCACTAACCAGGAGGCCGGCCACAGATTTGGAAGAGCTTATGGCGAGGATTGAAAAATACGCCAAGATCGATGACGACCTAACCAGGGAAGTAGTCAAGGAACCATCAAGCAGGAGACAATTCGACAGAGACAAGCAGGCGGAGTCGAACAGAGAAGGAATAAGAAGGAACGACAAGGATGGTTACCCCCCAAGGACGCCCTTCCTAGGGGTGAACACCTTATTCAACGAACCAATACATAAGATACTGAGCCAGATCAGGAACGAACCCTTCTTCAAGTGGCCAAACAAGCTAAAGGGGGACCCCTCTAAAAGGAACCCGAACATTAGGTGCTCATATCACCGAGATGTGGGCCACCTGACTGAGAACTGCCGGACCCTAAAGCAACACTTAGGAGAATTGGTCAAGGCTGGACACCTCTCAGAGTTCATTAAAGATGGACAGAAAAACAAAGAACCCGAGCCAAAGGGCGATAACAACACACCAGCTGGTGTGATTGATGTGATTCACGCTACCACCAACCCGAATATGTCCATAAATAACTCTGCCCCGACTTATATTCAGAAGACAGCTAAGGAGAGGGAGGTCTATGAGTTGAGGCTAACCCTGGAAGTCACACACAAAAGAATCAGGACGGAAGAGTCGCTAGAAGCAATCTGTTTTACCGAGCGGGATCTGGTCGGAGTACACTGGCCGCATAACGACGCTCTAGTGGTAACACTTCGAATTGCCAATTTCAAAGTTAAGAGAGTTATGATTGATCCCAGGAGCTTGTCAGAAATCATGTATATGGATCTATTTGAGAAGCTCGGGCTAAGGAAAGAAGACCTCAAGCCCTCGAACACACTGCTCGTTGGCTTTAGCGGTAAGACAGTTCTACCCAATAGGAGGATCACCTTGCCTGTACAGACAGGACCAGTTTGTGTTATGACCGAGTTCCTAGTAGTAGATATGATTTCAGCATACAACGCAATAATGGGGCGGTCTTGACTGCATGAGATGAAGGCGGTGCCTTCGACATATCATCAAATGTTGAGATTTCCTTCAACTGATATAATAGTGAACATTCGAGGGGACCGGTTAGCTCGAGGACTTGTCTTTGGCGTCAGTAAAAGCAAAATATAAGTGTCAAGAGTACAGCTCGGTAGCAGAAGTGAAAAAATAGCAATCAATCGTCGACAACTCGGGCGATCTTCACCACCTAACTATCGATAAAAAACCTAAAGTATTTTTAGGCACTGAGAAAGAAGTCACAAACTGAACCATCGAAGACTTGTCTAAAGTACCTTTAGACAAGAATGGGGACGCAGACAAATACTTCATGATAGGAACAGCTCTTGGCCCCTAACAGAAGATGGAGCTCATCGCCCTACTGCAGGAGTACACATATGTATTTGCATGGAGTACCAATGATATGCTCGGCGTACTGCCTAAAGTCGGATGTCATCATCTAAACATCGACCCGAGCTACAAGCTGGTTAAGCAAAAGCTTCGGAGATCGGCCCCTCAACATCGAAAGACGATGAAAGAAGAGGTGGCCCACTTGCTAGAATCGAAAATAATAAGAGAGGTAAAATACCCAACCTGGTTGTCAAACATTGTCATGGTGAAAAAGAAGAGCGGGAAGTGGAGAGTCTGTGTCAACTTCACTGATTTGAACAAAGCATGTCTAAAGGATAACTTCCCACTGCCAAAGATAGATCAACTGGTGGACGCAACGGTCGGGCACAAGCAGATGAGTTTCCTAGATGCCTTCAGAGGATATCATCAAATCCCCCTAACGGAAAGGGACCAAGAGAAGACTACTTTCATAACACCGGAAGGAACGTACTGCTACAGGGTGATGCCCTTCGGACTAAAGAATGCAGGAGCAACATATCAGAGGTTAGTGATTAATCCTAATTAATGCATAATTTAATTAAGTTAATAGGTCAATTGTGTTAGTTAAATAAAGTTAAATTAATCAAAATTGACCTATTAAGGTTAGTGCGTAAATTAGGAATAATGCATTAATTGTTGTTCTTTTCAGGGTATTATGCGTCAAAGCTATAAACTATCGGAGAGCCAATTGTGGCAAAGCTACAAATTCTAAGATGACAATTATTAAAGCTCTAAACAAAAGTAATTCAAATGTCATCTTGTGCAAGCATGTGAATGACATCTTTTGCAAATATGTGAATGACAATAATTGAAAGCTTGTGAAGGACAACTTTTGGAAGCTTGTGAATGTCATCTCTTGGGCTTGTGAATGGAATCTTTGGGGTTTGTAAATATCATCTCTTGGGGTTTGTAAAGACTTTGCCTATAAATACCACCCCTTTGTGGCTTGTAAAACATAAGTTTTTGCTAGAGTTCTTGGTTGTGGACATCCTTCCAAGTTGTTATTGCTTTCTTTGTATGCTTACTAGCTTTTCTCTTGGTTGTGGAAAACCCTCCAAGTTTGTATTACTTTCTTTACATTATTGCTTTCCTTAATAATGTTATTATCTCTTGGTTGTGGAATACCCACCAAGTAGTATTGCTTTCTTTTAATTTAAGTCTTGTTTTATTTTACTTTCATTGTTGGAGCTTCCTTCTTCCCTTAGAGGAGTGAAACTCTTCCACTTTTCTAGAGCTTTAACCGAAGCCGTGAAGGGTGGAACGTGATTCACTCATTCTTTGTCGAAGATCGTTTATATTGATGGATTTCGTTTATGCTTAGTTCTGTATTGCTTTTTTTTATTGTGTTATCATCTCTTGGTTGTGGAATACCCGCCAAGAAATTACTGTTTTTTTTTAATTTAAGTCTTGTTTTATTTTACTTTCATTGTTGGAGCTTCCTTCTTCCCTTAGAGGAGTGAAACTCTTCCACTTTTCTAGAGCTTTAACCGAAGCCGTGAAGGGTGGAACGTGATTCACTCATTCTTTGTCGAAGATTGTTTATTTTGATGCATTTCGTTTATGCTTAGTTCTAACCTTTATTTCTTCATAATGACTTTCCAGTTCATTGTTGTATTTACTTTAACCATGAGTAGCTAAGGTTTTAGTTGGTTAATCTAAGAGAGACCTCCTCTTGGGTATGTCATTTCAACTCATTGTTTTTCCTCCTCTCAGTTTACGATGGTTTGGTTTGACTGGGCAGAGAGTGGATGTGGTTGTGAGTCTTTGATATCCCGTAGGCTTGGTCACGGGTTATGCTTGGATCCTCATTATTTCGTCCCTAGCTTCCCACGAATCAATCGTTCATCTATGCACCATTGGAGGAAGGTTTCGAGTTGAATTGAGATTCCCATTAGAATGACCTTTTTGGATTAGCTAACACTTGTTTTCATTTCATTATCACAACTCAACCCACAACCAAATTTCAAAACAGAATGATTTTACACTTTTCTTCAATAAAAATTACCTTCATGATGGTTCACTTCCTTCTCTGAGGAGATGACCTTGGAATACTTTTTCAAGTAAAACACGATACTTAAAAGACTCCTTGCGCTTGAGGAGCACTTTTGTTCACACACACACACATTTCATTCATCCCATTCTATTTTCTCCTTGACCTTTCTTTTGACATCGTCCCAAGTGAGAGTGACACTCCCCCTCACGCATACATCATACATACATTGTGGGAGATGTTAGTAAGTTAGGAATAGCAGGAAAAAACACCAAGCAGTTAGTAGCCAAGATGTTTATCCATATGATTGGCAATACTGTTGAAGTTTACATTGATGATATGATAGTTAAAATTCAAAGGGCCATTACTCATTGTGCCGACCTCAAGGCCACCTTCGAGGTTCTGGGAAAGTATAATATAAAGTTAAATGCCTCTAAGTGTGCCTTTGGGGTCGGCTCGAGAAAATTTTTGGGATTTCTTGTTACACATAAAGGAATAGAGTGAATCCCGAACAGGTAAAGGCAACTGGAAAACTGCAACCACCTCGGACTGTCAAGGAGGTGCAGAGGCTAACAAGAATGGTGGCAAAACTCGGGAGATTTATATCCCGAGCATCAGACAAGTGAAGACCTTTTTCTAGTCCATCAAGGGGAAGAAGGATACACTTTGGAGTCAGGAAAACGAGAGAGCATTTGTTAATCTGAAGACGTATTTAGCATCTCCTCCTATTTTGTCAAGCCCCTCATCCGAGGAAGACCTTTACCTTTACTTAGTTGTATCAGAGCACGCTGTTAGCGGGGCATTGATGAGGAAAGATGAGGGACAACTGAAACCTATTTACTTACTACGTGAGCAAGATGCTTTTGGACGCAGTGTCCAGATACACTCCATTAGAGAAACTTGCCCTAGCACTTATCAGTTCAGCACGAAAACTCAAGCATTATTTCTAGGCCATCAAATCATAGTGCTCACTTACTAGCAGTTGAGATCGCTATTTCTCAAAGCCGACCTTTGTGGATGAGTTGCCAAATGGGCTGTTGAACTCAGAGAGTTTGACGTCCGATTCGAACCTAGAAAGGCGATAAAAGGTCAAGTAGTCGCCGACTTTATTACATAATTTCAGTCAAACAATAGTGTAAGAGAAGACCTTGGTGGCAACGAAATGAGTGACCTCAGTGGCGGATGGATCCTTTCAGTGGACGGAGCCTCAAATCAGAAAGGTGTTGGAATGGGCATCATTCTTATAAGTCTCGAGGGATGTACACTGGAGAGAGCTATCAGGCTCGGCTTCAATGCATCCAATAATGAAGTAGAATACGAAGCTATGATAGCTGGGGTGAAGTTGGCAGCCGATTTGGGGACAAGGAAGCGCCAAATATTCTCTGATTCAAAATTAGTTGTAAATCAGATAATAAGAGAGTATGCGGCTAAGGATGAAATAATGATAGCATATCAAGCCATTGCGGAGAGAGAACTAAGTAAGATACCCGAGTATTCAATCCAACAGGTGAAAAGAGCAAAGAACTCACATGCCGACGCCTTAGCATCACTGGCCTTCGCAATTGAGCAAGACACTGAAAGATCTATCACTATTGAATTTCAACCAGAACCATGCGTCCGGCCAACTAGAACAGACGAAATATTATGCAATGTACCCGAGCCGAGCAAGATGGACCCAATAATAGGTTTCCTGAAGAATGGTGATTTGTCCGAGGAAAAGAAAGAAGCTCACAAATTGCATTTGAAAGCAGCCAGATTCTGGCTATCTCCGAAAGACGAACTCTACCGACGCTCATTTGGAGGCCCGTACTTGAAATGTGTACTCCCAGTATAGTTCCTAACTTTCTATTTGAAATACACGAAGGAAGTTGCGGAGCTCATATTGGAGGGAGGTCTCTTGCTCACTGAGCTGTTTCGCAAGGTTATTAGTGGTCTTATATGCAGAAGGACGCTCAACAGTTTGTTCAGCGATGTGTGAAATATCAAAAATTTGTGGCAATCCCAAGGAAACCATCCCGTGAACTCCTTCCCTTGGCTAGCCCATGGCCCTTCGCACAGTGGGGGTTAGACATCGTCAGACCCCTACCTCGGGCCTTTGGCAACAAGAAGTACCTTCTTTTTGCCACTGATTGTTTCACAAAGTGGGTTGAGCCCGAGCCATTGGAAAATATCAAGGACACTGATACACGAAAGTTCATTTGGAGAAGCATCATCACCAGGTTCGGCATCCCACATATACTTATTTCTGATAATAGTACACAATTTGATAGTGGTCCGTTTAGAGCTTTCTGCCAGCAGTACAGAATTCGGAACCACTATTCTACACCGGCTTACCCACAGAGCAATGGACAAGCAGAGATCTCGAATAAAACAATCTTGGATGGAATCAAGAAGAGGCTGGAGGACGCTAAAGGAAGATGGGTGGAAGAGCTCCCGAGTGTTTTGTGGACGTACCGAACCACGCCTCGGAGGTCCATTCGAGAAACACCCTTTGCACTAGCTTATAGAATGAAGATTGTCATACCTTTAGAGATCGGCCTACCTACCTTGAGGACCGAACTGGCGAAAGCAGCACCAACCATACCGTCATCACTCGAGATCTTGATCTAGCCAAAAAAAAGAGAGAACAGGCCGCTATAAGAATTGCCTCGTATCGACCCCAGATGTTACGAGCTTACAACAAGAATGTGAACCCTCGATCTTTTGCGATGGAGGACCTAGTTCTCATACGTGTATTGGGGTCAACCAAGAACTCGGTCAATGGGAAACTCGAAGCAAACTGGGAAGGTCCTTACAGAGTGGCTAGAGTTGGGGGCAGCGGATATTATGAGCTCGAGACCATCGATTTCTGGGCAGTTCCTCGCCCCTGGAACATTGCAAACCTTAGAAAATTTTATTTCTAAAAAGGGCCTTTTTAAATAGAACTCCGAAGTGTCTTCAAAAATCTAAAGGGTGCCCCTTAAAATATTCATGTATTTGTTGCAGTTGTAACGAGCCGAAATCATCAATAAAAATACATTGATTCCATCTTGTGGTCCCTTATCAGTATACGTCCTACTGCCAAGGCAGGGAGGCAAAAATCCTGATAGAAGTCAAGAGCTTAAATTAGGCGCAACCACCTGATCTAACCCAGGCCTTCGGCTAGGTACGACAGTGTAAGCCGACTAGGAATGGGTTAGAGTCCAATAAAATTGGCGAGACGGTGCTGAGTAGAAACACTCTTAGACCTCAAAAAGACTATGAGTAAACCTACTGGACTCTTAGTAAACTTACTGTGGAACCAATTTGTGAAGAAAGGCCGAATGAAGGCCAAAACTTCACGAAGCGTTGAAATTTCTCACGAAGCATTGAAATTTTCGTAAGTATAAAAAGGTTCCATAGAACGACCGAACTTACTGAAGAAGGGCCGATCCGAGCCGTATCTTCAAGAGTTATCTGCATTATTTGTTCCATGCTAAAGGACCGAGCTCTGAAGTAGGGCTAAACAAAGGCCTAAACTTCATAGAAATCAGTCTTAGTCTAAATGGGCTCCCCCCTCATTGAGGAGCTGAGCTCTCTTAAGGTGGGCTGAGAAAATCTGTAAGAACAATTATATTATTTCTAAATATTTGGTCCCTGTTTGAAGACCGAGCCCACGAATAAGCCTTATATGGCTTTTTTGTGGGTACAAGTCAATGTTTCCTAGAGAACATAAGATTTTTTGCTAAGCATTGAGTTAAATATTGCTAGAGAACAAAAGTGGTCTTCATTCAAAATAGAAAGATACAATATTACATCAATCTGTGTTACATTAGTAAAAGATCAGTCTGTGTTACATCAGAAAAGGATAAAGAGATCAGGAAGAAGGTGGTTGAGAGGAACTGGGAAGTGAGTGCCTTGAATAGAGCTCGGAAGATCGAGGCACTCCAGCCGCAGCTAGGGCATCCAGCTGCTCTAGCTGAAAAACGCATCTTTAATCTTAGGGATCTGCTGCTCCAGGTCTTCCTCTGCTTTCTCCATACCTTCATTATATGCGGCATCTACCCTCTCCCTTGCCTCGAATTTTTACGGATCAAACTCTTCAAAAAGATTTGAGTAGTCGAGTTGGGATTGGGTAAGCTCCACGTTGGCTTCATGCTCTGACTCCTTTAACTTCTCAACCTCGGAAGAAAGCTTCTTGTTCTCCTCAGAAAGGCTTTGATTTTGAGCCTAGAGAACCTTCATTTTCTCACAGAGCTTTGCGTATTCCTCATCAACACTTTCCTTTTTGGCCAAGGCAGAGGCTCGGGCATGGATGACGTCCTTCATCGCTTTATCTTTATTAGCTATCCGAGCTTCGACCTCATAGACTTTTTGCAGACCCTTAAAGACGGAAGAACTTGGAATTTTTTGGCTTGACGAAAGAAAGTTGGAGAAAGGAAAAGGAAAGACAGAGCTTACCAAGGCCATATGTTGGATTGCTTGACGAGAAACTTCGTCGTCAGTCAGTGCCTCTTTCATTGCTAGGTCTCTGGGAAGGATCACTCCTCTAGCAACTCCGACCGCCACATTAAAATCTTCTATGGCAGAATCTTTAGCCGTAATCTCTCTCCTTTTTGCCCGAAGAACTGGACGGAATGGTGGAACAATCGGGGGTGGAGATGTGTTCGGTTCAGACTCAGCAACTTTTTACCTTTTTGGATTTGGATCTTCGGCGAGTTCAAAGATAGAATCGTCTTCGGGAATTGAAGATACATTGGTGAGGGGATCGAACTCAAATGAAATTGAAGTTTCTAAGTGTTCCACCATGCCTAACTGGTCATTATTGGACACATTGGCCCCTACTTCAACAGTTCTAGTTGGAACCTCGACAGCAGAATCCACCTCAATGACCATAGTGGGCTCGGGTGCTACCTCTGGTGATTCAGTAGATGGGCTAGGGTCCACGGTCGATAAGAAATCCAAGAAATTCTTCACCGTTCTACGACCAGATGCCGCCAGGGAAACTATCTTTTTTCCTCGGGACGTCTTTTCGCGAGCATCCTGGACGGCATCCCTATCTGCTGCGAGCATAATATTGGGTCGACTTGGAATGGCAATGAACGATGTATAGCTTGGAGTGTATCTTAGCAGGGTATGGGCGGCTCGGCAGAACAACGATTCGTTGAAATCCCAAACTTTCTGAAGTTGGTCCAACTTGATAGAGGATTCAAGTACCTTGCCCTTAACAGTTTCACCTGTGAAGAAGGAAACCCAAGTCAGACAAAACACAAAACAAAAATTAACCAATGACAACACATATCAAGTACTTGGCATGCCTTCTTCGTACGGACAGCGATAGGAAAGAGTTGCACTAGCTGCGTCCCAGTTCCTTGAGACGAATACGATATCATTTTCATGGCCTTTGTTAGAGTCTGGGAGGTGGGTCACAAGATAGCGATCTTTCCTTCTCACTGATAGATAGAAGCTATCTCCGGCGGCCTTGATTATGTAACAATATAGAATCTCCCACAAATCGAGATTCAGGCTCAAGATTTTGTTCAAAGAAGATACCCCCATGACAATTCGAAAAAGGTTCAGGCAGCATTGAAGAGGGCAGAGCTTGGCGGCAGAGAGCACCCAAATCAGGAGGAGATCGAGAGAAAACCGCACACCGTCCTCTGTAATGGCTCTAGTGGGAATGAGGATCCTTTCCCTCGTCCTAATCAATGGTTTATCTTTTCCAGTAACTCTCACATCTACGTCTTTAGGGATATTGTATTTGATCTTGAAGGCTGGTACTTCAGAAGGTTGCAGGGGAACCATTGGAGAAGACGGAGTGCAGAGAGGTCCGGTTGTCCTCGAAGAAGAGGGATGTGGGTTGTGATTGCAGAGTAAATAAAGAGATGAAGAAAAGGCAGTTTATGAAGGTAGAGAATATTAAAAGGCAGTTGAAATGCTTTGAATGTGCCGCCAAAACAAGGGGAGTGTCACAAAGTTCAGTATAATGACGATTCAGTTTAATGATTAGGTAGCAAGGAGAAAACGACTGACAGACGAAAAGGAGTGTAAGACGTTTCTAGGGGTAAATGAAGGGACTAGCCCTAAACGACACGTGTCGTAGCATTAATTATGCTCGCGTGATGTTGACAAGACTTAACACATGACCGAAAATCTGAAGTCCTTTGCCAACCTTGTTATCTGAACCAACCTCGTCAGTGGTTCGGTAAGATCAGCAATAGATCGACTCTCTTTGCTACCAAGCCCAACGTCAGTAGAGAAAAACAAGACGAGAGCTCGATTCGTACCGAGCCAACTTCTAGAAAGTGTTCGACAAGGCAATAGAAGAGCTCGGTTTGTACCAAACCGAGGTGATCAACATGTTCGACACATAATGGATGCGTTCGGCCTTTATTGTCCCAGCTGTTTCAAACAATAGACAGAAGGATAAAGAACCGCCTAAAATTTAGGCAATCAAATAAATGAAGGAGACGAAATCAAAGATATCCAGAGAGATTGTAGGAGGAGTATCAGTAACTACTCAAACTCGAATACTGAAAGAAAGGAAGGTGTGCCACCTTGCATCTAAAATAACGGAAACCCTAAAAAGAATACGGTCTATAAAAAGCGGGGAATCCTAGGTGAAAGGGATGCTGAACCCTCCTCGTCTTCTAGCAATTCCCATATTTCATTACTGACTTAAGCATCAGAGTGCCTTCGATCGAAACATTTCAATCTTGTGCAGTTTATTTATTTTGCAGAAAAGAGATGGGAGACAAGACATAGAACTCTTTTTAGAAATACCATAAATCGAGTGTTGGATGTATTATTTCTCGCCTCTACAGTAGTCTATGATGTATATATATAGGTGAGTGGTGATAAGGATAGGGTGAGGTAGTGCATCACGTCAAGTGTACGTGGCAAAATATTCATCAAATATTTGTAAACGTGGCAGCACGGCGGTGCTTGGATTGGACACATGGCGAAAGATATAATTTGTGTCTCAGATTTGGAAACCCAATGGTCAAAAATATCATGTTGTAGATTTTTAATTCTAAAAGGAGAAATACCAACGGTTTACGTGATTGTGTTGTGAACCATTGAGTAACTGCCACGAGTACCAAGATGTATCGATCCATTTTTGTTTGCATGAGTTGCTATCCACACGTGTTTTGTTGTATTGATGGGTTTCTACTAGAATAAACAACAATAACCCTAAAAATATTGACTTAATTTATTACTTGGGCTTTCCTTACTTGAATTGACTAATTTCTACATTATGTGGGGTTGACTTATTTACGTATTAATTTTAGAGCATCTCTAAGAGACTCTGTAAAATAATTATTTAAAATATATTAAAAAATTATATTTTTTATTTTAAAAAACTTTTTTAACAAAGTTACTCTAATCATGCTATTTATTTTAGTTAACTATTACTTATATTTTAAGTTAAAATATTGCATAGCTTGACAGATCATCAAAATACAAAATAGCTATCCCTTTAGAGTGCAAAAAGAGTTATTTGACTCTCCAAATATAAATTAGTTAACCAAGAAGACTAGACAAATATAGAGAGCTATTTAGTCCAAATGTAAAATAGTTAGTCTCTTGGAATACAATTTTGTAGTTAGACTTTTTATTTTAGTTAACAAATGTCAAATAGCTAACCCTTTGTAAATGCTCTTAGATAGTGACATCACACATTATGATTCACATAGTGTAACCATTACATTAAATCTTTTCTCCTATGTTGTAACTATTACATTAAATCTTTTCTCCTGCGTACAATAATGAATCACCTTGCATTTGAATCATATAGTTTTAAAATCAATTATTTTCATGGTTTTTTCTGGAGTGAGTTATATACTGTTAAACACTTAAGTCATGTCGCATTTATTATTAACTTGATTTAAACACAATTTACTTAATAACCGTATTTACACATTGATTTATATTCACATTCAATTAAACTCACGTGTCATATTACCAGCGTTTATATTATAATTGAATTCATATTAAGCGAGTTCGTGTCCATTCACTAATTACATGGTACACCATATCAACTCTAGTATAAAATCCAATTCATTAAGACTAAACTTAAGTCACAACATCTTGTTTAATTCATCCCAAATTGACTGGTAATGATAAAGACTAACCATAATATGTTTTGTCTTTTTACAATTGGTTTGCAATAGTAGATATTTTGATGGGTCTTATGAGACCTTGAGATCTTGAACGGATTCTAGCATTTTATCCACTTTTTGAATTGATCAATTTTCTCAACAAATAACTAAAAGTGATGTGGGGTTAGGCATGAAATGAATCATAAATTCAGATGTTTTAAATTTGATCTTTGTTAGTGTCTTTTAAATTTATTTGAATGAATTCAAAAATCACATGTTTTTCTGAATTGTCATTGTGTACTTTCACATATTCACTCAGAGGAAGATTTTTTCCTCATGGATGACCCTCGAAACCATAATCTGTTGATATACGACGTAGATTCGGATGATTGACGAAAGAAATACCAAACATATCCCAAACTTCAAGGGCTAGGGGTCAATCATTATGCTTTAGTTTTTTATTTTGTGGCATTTGTTAGGAACTCTGCTAGTATTAAAATAATATTTTCTTCCACTTCTGTTAGTTGCTTTGCTAGTTATGATGTTCTCTTTTGAGGCGGTTTGCAATTTTTCGAATTCGTCGTTGCCTTTGTAATCAATTTTTGCTTCTGGCTATATTCTTCCAACTTGGAGACCAGCTCCATTTATAATGTCTCCCATAGAGTAAACAAACTTACGTTGCTTTTAACACGATGAAAACCTTAAAATTTAATAAGAATTATCAAGTGATTGCAAGTGTTTGAAGTTTAACCTGCAAGAGTACACCCAACGTAACTATCTCTTGAAAAAGGTTTTTCATCATAAAAAAAATATTTCTAAAAAATTAGGAAGTTAAAAATAATGGATAACAAAAGGGAGGGGGCGGGGGAGGAGAGAAGAACCATTATTAGGTTTTTTCTTTGATATGCTATTCTTATTCAACTTTGTTTGTTTGCTATATTTTTTTTCTTATTCCCAAAAAAAAAAAAAAAAAACTCTTGTAAGTAATCCTCCTCAATGGGCCGGGCCAGTACATCAGTTGCCATGGTCCAGGCCGGGTAGATCTAAGCTACTCAATGAGTTAGACTTAGTTCGGCTCGCTAAAATATAGATATGCCTACAAGTTTCTTGACGGCCTGAAATTTGGACTGGCACTAGGCCTTAAATGAGGCTTTTATTTTATTTTTAAAATTTAATACTTTTTGTCCAAAAAATTAAAGTGAAAATTTAAAGCACCAAAATTAGACTAAGAAGAGAAACTGCCTAGTAAAGTAAATCGAACTATCCTTTAATGCATGTGTGTATAACTATTATAATTCTGCATCGAAAATATGGTGTCGGTGTCCTATTAGCATGGATCAATCTGAATTCTGTAACTTTTTTCAGATTGACCCATGTTGTGCATGATTTCTGCACCGAGACATTGAACGAGATTTCAAAATTATTGCGAGAATTTTAAGAGAAATGATAGATTTATCATCAGTTTGGCGCCGTCTGCGGGAATCGATTTGATTATCACCTTAGAGTCTTTCTCTTACTCTCAATGACAATCACAACTAGATCCATGAACCACCAAACGAAAAATGACCCACCACATCATGACGAGGTCCTATCACCATTGGCGAACCTCGTCCCTGAATCCCAACAAATGTTGTAGACCATGCAAGACAAGCTGAGTCCTCATGAAAAAGGGAATATGAAAAGTAGACATGAGAAAATTCTACTTTTTCACTAATTTATGGTTAAAGTTCAAATTCAGTGACAAATAAGCATTTTTAGAGAAATCCGGTGCCCAAACAGCCTTTGGTGGTTTGACAGCTGTAGATCTAGAAAAAAAAAATACCCGGATTAAAAAAAAAAAACAATTCTCCTTAAACGAACAACCGAACGCAAAGTTATGGTCGTTCAATATTTTTTCATTTCTTCATAATCTTATAATACTCCAGCCAGTGCTCAGCGGCTCCCTGCCTGCTCCGCAGGAGTTGCCCAGCCTGGCGCCGCCCAACTTTTCCTCAACACAGGCATCGCCCAATTGTTTTTCTTCATGGACATCGCCTACGCCTTGCCTCGCCTGTGCTCCCTCCTCGCCTACGCCCCTTAACTCATGGGTGTCGCCCAACCGACCCTAACCTATGTAAAGAGGAGGCCACTACAGCTAAGGAGTTTGGGGACATAGGTAGAGCTACAGGGAACTTCCTTAGACAAAAATCTCCAATCCAATCCATTCCTAATGAAATGGATGTAGCAGTAGCTTGTTGAAAACCCAAGGTATTTACTTAATTCAGGATATGCTGGTCCTTTCGAACCAGATATTTCAAAACTTGGCCAGTATGGAATAGATCTTTGACGGTCCTAAAGTAGATTAGGAGGCGCATGAATTAGATCACCATTGCTGAGACGAAAATTATGGCTCCAGCAGAAAACCCTAAACATCAATTCCTCAATCAAAAACTTCTTTTTTTTTTGTGCATATCTTATTTGTTCGAGAGTATGAAGATGTGTCTTGGATCTAACAGAGTGATTGAAGGATCTCCCTTGGAACACTAGGTGGAATCAGACATTCTACTCTCTATTATTGCTTGATTACCTATGTAGCTTGCGTTAAACGAGTCAAGTGGAGCATGCATGAAAGAAAGAGATGTTTCTTCTATACTTTTTTCTGCCCAGCTGGGCCATCCTGGATTCGAACCAGAGACCTCACCCGTGAAGTAAATGATCACACCTACGATCCAACCAATTAGGAGAGAATTAATAAATTCCTTTTCGGGAAGGGAAGTCATGTTTAGACTAGGCACGTATGATAAGTAATAAAGAAAGCAATAGCCTGGCACTGCCTCCTGCGCCTAGGTCGTCCATTCTACCTCTATTCTCACACAAATAACCTATGTTTCAAGCTTAGAGCCTCTCTCACGAGTCGCTGTCACAAGCTTGGCCTAATCTCTGCCTCTGCTCTCATGCAAGTACCCTATGTCTCCAACTTAATGCCTTTCTAGCAAGTTGCCACAAGCTCGCTCTAACTCTGCTTCTACTCTTATGCAAGCAGGGGTTATTTTTCAGCTTAACGGCTCTCTCATGAGTTGCAAGCAGCTTGGCCTCTTTCTGCCTTTGCTCTCATGCAAGCAACCTTTGTCTCTAGCTTATTGCCTCTCTTCTAGGTTGCCAAAAGCTTGGCCTAACTTTGCCTCTGCTCTTATGTAAGTAGCCTTAGTTTCCAGCTTAGTAGCTCTCTCATGAATTCCCAGAAGCTCGACTTTTTTTTGCCTTTATTCTCATGCAAGCAGCCTCAGTTTTTAGCTTAGCAGCCCTCTTACGAGTCACTACAAGCTCGGCCTCTTTTGGCTTCATATCTCATGCAAGTAGCCCGAGTTTCTAACTTAGCTGCCCTCTTACGAGTTGCTAAAAGTTCGGCCTCACTCTACCTCTGCTCTCATACAAGCAGCTTATATTTTCAGCTTAGTGCCTCTCTCACGAGTTGGTGTCACAAGCTTGGCCTAATCTCTACCTCTACCTCACGTAAAAAGCCTATGTCTCCAACTTAGTGCCTCTCTCACGAGTCGCCAGAAGCTCGGCCCCTTTCTGCCACTATTCTCACGCAAGAAGCCTTAGTTTTTAGCTTAGTGGCTCTCTTACGAGTCGCTAGAAGCATGACATCTTTTTTCCTTGTTTCTCATGTAAGTAGCCTCAGTTTGTAAGAGTCAGTAAAAGCTCGGCCTCACTCTACCTCTGCTCTCATGTAAGCAACCTATAGTTTTAGCTTAACGCCTCTGTCACGAGTCGCCGTCAAAAGCTTGGCCTAATCTGTGACTCTACTCCCACGCAAGTAGCTTATATCTCCAACTTAGTGTCTCTCTCCCGAGTCACCACAAGCTCGGCCTAACTCTGCCTCTACTCTCATGCAAGCAACCTCAGTCTCTAGCTTAACGAATCTCTCAAGAGTTACCAGAAGCTCAAACTTTTTATGCCTCTACTCTCATGCAAGCAGCCTATGTCTTTAGCTTTGCGCCTCTCTCCTGAGTCTCCACAAGCTCGCCCTACCTCTACCTTTGTTCTCATACAAGTAGCATCAATTTTTAGTTCAACGGCTTTCTCACGATTCACCAGAAGCTTGGTCTCTTTTTGCCTCTGCTCTCACGCAAGCAGTCTCAGTCCCCAACTTAGCAACTCTCTAATGAATAACCAGAAGCTTGACCTAACTCTGTCTTTGATTTCATACAAACAACCTCAGTCTCCAGCTTAGCGACTCTCTCACGAGTTGCCAGAAGCTCGACCTCAGTTCCCATAGGAATCACCAAAAGCTCACCCTTTTTCTACTTCTGCTCTCATGCAAGCAGCCTTGGTCTCTTAGAAGCTCGGCCTCACTCTATCTCTACTCTCACATAAGCAGCCTTAGCCTCCTAAATGCTCTGCCTCACGAGGTGTTGCTCTCACATAAGCTAACCTCCACTGCTCCTTAGTAGCCTAGTGCACCCGTCTTTATTTTGTCAAAGCTCTTGTCACCTTATCAAGTTTGAGCATCCTCAAAGGCACGAAAAAGCCACATCCATCTGCGAATATCTGAAAGCAAGAATGTCAATATGACAAAAACATACATAAGACAAGGTTCCACAGAAAAGAATTGTACCATTGCAAAGCCCTCCATCGCGGTGTCGATGATACCTTCAAGAATCCAAGAGCCGACCTCTCTAATATCTAAGGGTGTCACAAATCTCTAAAGTCTCTCCTTAGCCAAATTCACATCCTACAACATAGACACCAGGCCACTGCTAGAAGCCTGACAATTATATGAAGCACTAAGGGAATCAGACCCTACTTTCCAATAAACAGTATGGCCATCAGACCTCAATTGGAAAACACTGGGAAACTTGTTAGATATCACCTTCTTAGGAGGAGGGAAACTTGTTATCCTAACGACATATATAAGACAAGGGAAACTTGTTAGATATCAATCGCAGTATCACCTGTGGAATATGAGTGAAAGAGAGAATTTTTTAGAAATCAAAGACATCATCAGTTTGCCTATGTCCTCCATGGTGTTGCCCATGATGCCGCCTAGCCTTGTGCCTCCCCTAGCATCACCCAACTTTCTGGAGTCGCCCCTGGCGTCACTCAACCTTGCTCTGGTGTCACCCTCCCTAGTGCCGCCCAAGCTCGCGCTTCTCGTGGTATCACTTAGGTTCATCTCAGCACTACCAAAGGCTCTCTCCCTTTACCAAAGACTCTCTCGCCAAAGCATCTCCATCTCCTCGTGTAGAAGCATCCATGTTTCTCTTCATCTTCTCTCTGTTGCTTGTGGAAGGAAGAAAGAGAATGACACTTTCTTAGCTCTAATCATAAATGGGGATTTCTAATGTGAAGGAATGAAGCTTTCCGAAATCTAATGAGAGACCCAACAGAGGAATTTGTTTGCTAGCACAGTGAGTCTTCAACAATGGCGCTACCAAATGGAGAAATAATTTTAAAAAATGCAATGAAGTGGAAGGCTGAAGAAGCTTCGGTATGGAACAAGATACCTTAGTTTACCTAAATAAAAAGCTCACTCATGCCCTCAACTCCCTATCACTACTAGGGCTTGGGACATGAGGGGCAAGTGATGAGCCCAAATTCAGACCAGGCCTTGGCCTAGTTCATGGGTTGAGCCCAAACTATCAAAAGGCAGACCAAACTTAACTAATGACCTTAGTCCAATCCAAAGTCCAAGAGTCCAGCAAGAGTCAAAGCACGTGGAAGAGTAATCCTAGGAATAACTATTACTTTAAGATAGTGCTCATCCCAAACTGTAGGTACTCTTCCTGATAAACTAGTACCTTGACCTTCACGTCATCGCCTTAACTAGGGCTCTATGCCTATAAATTGTAAACTCCCTATACATAAGGGTAGATCTCATATACCTTATGTGAGATCCTAAATTTTTAGAAGTAGTTTAAACATAATTATGTGGACGAAATTCTTTTAACGGAGAAAGAATGTAAAACCCGAGAAGATGTGAGCTTTTCCAAAAAAAAAGGCAATATGGTAATTTGTCACTATAATACAAATTTAAAATAAGTATTTCTTTATAGATTGGATGATACAACAAAATTCATCTTTGAATTCGTCTTGTAAAATCGAGTCACCCAAATAATTTTTGTTGAATTATGATATAGTCAGATTTTGCACGTATTTCGAGGCGAATGGGTGGCGGTTGACCTCACAAAGGTCCCCACAAATAAATTTTATAGAATTTCCTTATAATTGAATTAAATTATAAATAAAATTATTTTAAACTTAAATCGAGATAAATTTAATTATTTTGGGATGAAAACAGATCCTTTAGAAAGATTTAAAAGGTTCTAAAAGATTTTAGAATATTCCTATGATATTTCACGTTTTAGAATATTCCTCTAGAATATTTCTAAGAGTCCTGAAAGCATATAAATAGGGGACTTGGTTATGGAATTAAGAGAAAAACACATTGGTGACCTCCCAAAGAGAAGGCAAGAGAAGTTGGAAAAAAGAGGAAGAAAGTTGAGTTCTAAAATTCAAACAATGATTTTGAAGTTTGGGGTGGCATGCAATATGCTCTTCTTAAATCTATTTGCAACTAATATTTCTTTGATTATCCTATGATTTGTATTCCAACTTGTGCTATCGTTATTTTAAAATTTTAATTGAATATCGTTGAATATCTTTGTCTCATTGATCGTTTTACGCGAATATTGAGACAAAATTGTGGCAGCCAATAGCCGATGCATTGCCAACTTGGAGACCCGTGGAATCGGGTTGAGGTGAGTTGATTGGTGAGGTGTCAAATCTGTGTTAAGATTCTGTAAGACGTGTGATATGAAATTTGATATTGGTATTTGTTGATTGAGATACTTTGTGATACTCAATTATTGTAATTGAGCATATTTTTTTCTCGTCATATTATATACTTTCCCGCTTTATTTAATATTTTCAGGCTAATTTTAGAGAAAAGATCAGAACAAGATAATCAGAAAAGTAAAGACGAGAAAATGTCAATGTAATTGATGTTTTAATTATATTGAGAGATTTATGTATATTGACGGATTCATTTGTATTGGGAGATGATTTTGATAAATGATTTTTTATTGGGACAGTTAGCTCTCTGTTATTTTATTTGGGTGTATTTATATCAATTAATGTCTCCAAAAAGAAGAGAAAAATTGGGGTGTTACACCTTATCTCGAGCATACTCTTGCTCTCTCTCCACTATTACCTTGTATTATCTCATTAAGAGAGTTCTCAGGTCACCGTTGCCGCCTTTAGTGGTCAGGTCACTCAGACCCAACCATGCAATCTTTATCTCTTAGTATTAACTGTTTCATTATTTGCTTATACACTCGATTGATTTGATTGCGCATAAATCTACTTTTTGCATCATCAAGTATAGTTTTGATTCTATTTTTTTCTATTATTGATTCATTTTATTTGTTCAAGATTAAAACATTTGGATATGTTGTGATAGTCGAATTACACATGCATTTAGATTATTGACGGGAAGGTGCAAGATTTCTTATAAATAGGTATTATTCAATGCAAATGATAAACAATATGGTTGTAACTTTTTTGTCCTGCTGCCACAAAAATTCATTTCTAGTTTTACATGTAAGGATGTCGGGGCTTGTTACACACATCCTTTGTTAGGTAGTATACTATTCTTGACATATTATTATAAGTTGAGTCATTTAACAACACATTCCACGTTAAAAATATAGGTTGTTAATATATTTCTACACATATTGATGACTTTTTGAGTGACACTATAATTATGTCAGATGAACTCATATAGTAATGCATATGTCCCCGGACAGATAGCTTTTGGTCATCTTATTGAGATGGTCATTATTTTAAAAAATATTTACTGTAATACCTCTTACTATAATTAAATGGGGAGTGTATTATCTTAAGAATTCTTCTAAAATAAATAAAATGATGATAGAAACTTCGAATAAATGTTGAAAGATTGATCATGAAATTTAAGTTTTGCACATTTTGACTTTTATGCCAAATTTAGTTTCAGATACGTTTAAATTTGAGAAGGGTAGATAGATAATTTTTTAAATATTTTTATGTCAAAATAATACTGCTATTGAATCTAGAATATTGAGAAATTTTGAAATAGGTGATATGTGGCATATTAGAAGCTTAGAGCTAAGAAGGAATTAAGCACTACCTCGGTAGTTTTTTGGCCATCTATTTTTTACCCTGATGTCCACTTGAGCTAATTCTTGCTGTATTGGAAATTAGACTTCAAGAGTTAAAAAGTGTATTTTATGAAAATTTCGTGAATCAACATCTAACTAGGGCAAAACTGTCTTGGAAGTTTGGACAGAAAGTGAAGTTTGTTCGAACAAAAATACTCCCATTTGAACACAAGTCTGATATGAAAATCCTGATTAGGGTGGAATGTGATACTAAGAGCAAGAGCTCTATGTTTGAACTCAATAGCGATTTTTACTTGATCAGCTTCTAGGGTTTCTTCGTTTTTGGAACTATAAAAATTAAGATTTGTGGGAAAAGGAGTTTTGTCTCTTATAGACTAACTCCTAGCTTTACTTTATTATATATAGGAGTCCTTGAAGTACAATCAATAGAAGATAAAATAGGATATTTCTATTCTAATTAGAATTGATAAATCACATATCCATAACTAAGGATCAGACTTGTGAATCTTCATTCTTATTGGTATCGTCATCCTTATCGGTGCCAATGCTTATCAATAAATACCCTAGTGCTATGTTTTAGGGTTTCTATATATGTTTTTCAACCATTATAAGTCGAGGAGAATTTGCAGATATGAAAAGGAGGAAAACAGGTTGGATCTTGAAGGGACAAACACATAGTAATCGCACAAAACACGTTATGATCTACTGTTTACAGGTTAAGGTAGGGTTTCTTTTCTATTCTTATTTATTGAGGCTAGGGGTTAAAAATATGTATCTTTTTTATTTTGATTCTAATATATATGATAGTTCTACAATGATTTTACATTTTTTTCATTTATGTGATGAGTTTTATTGGAAAAATATGTATTTTACATCTGATTGTATGATTTTGATTAAAAAAAACCCTATATTTTGATCTCTTGAATGTTTTAATTGAAGTATTATTCTATTATGTAAAATGTGGAACTATGAATTGTGGTATAAGTTAATTTAGTGAAAAGTATCAGTTTTCTCTCTTATATGGGCAGATGTGATGAACATGGGTTACACTTTGCTTAGTTTATTTCCTTGTTGTCCCTAACATCTGGGCATCCCACTCAATGTATGTATGATGTATGTATGAAGGGGAGTGTCACTCTCCCTTGGGATGATGTCAAAAGAAAGGGCAATGAGGAAATAAAATGGAATGATGGAAATGTTGAATGTGAATGAACAAAAGTGTGTACGGACAAAAATGCTTCCTAAGCACAAGAAGACTTTTGTGGGTTGTGTTTTACTTGGTGATATTCCAAGGTCGTCTCCTCAGGGAAGGAGGTGTATCATCAGGAAGATGATTCTTATTAAAGAAAAGTGTAAAATCATTTGTTGTTGAAATTGATTTGTGGTTTGTTTTATGATGAAGTTTGAATGGGAAATAAGTGTTGGCTAATCCAAGGGGTCACTACAATGGGAATACCAATTCAACTCAACACCTTCCTCCAATAAAGCATAGCTCAATGATTGATTCGTGGGAAGTTAGAGATGAGATGAAGTGAGGATATAAGCATAAAACGTGTCAAGTCAACAAAATATCAAAGACTCAAATCTCATCCACCCTTTACTTAGTCAAATCGAACCACCGCACTCTGAGGGAAGGTAAGAAAAAGAGTTGAAATGGCATACCCAAGAGGAGGTCTCCTTTGGATTAGCCAACTAAAAACTTAGCTACTTATGCTTGAAAGGGAAACAACAATGAAATGGGAAGACATTATAAAGTCATAAAGATTAGAGCTAAGTATAAACGAAATGCATCAATATAAACAATCTTCGACAAAGAATGATTGAATCACGTTCCACCCTTTACAGCTTTAGTAAATCTCTAGAAAAGTTGAAGAGTTTCACTCCTCTAAGAGAAGAAGGAAGCTCCAACTATGAAAGAAAACCACACTTAAATTAAAAAATAATAATAATACAATAGAAGAAAGCAATTATATAAAAGAAAGCAATAACTACTTAGAAGGTATTTCACAACCAAGAGATGATAATACCATAAAAGAAAGCAATAATACAAAGAAAATAATAAAAAATAAAGCAATAACAACTTGGAGGGTATTTCACAACCAAGAGAGATCTAGCAAGCATACAAACAAAGTAATAACAACTTGAAGGGTATTTCACAACCAAGATCTCTAGCAAAAAATTGTGTTCTTTACAAGTCACGAATGGGTGGTATTTATAGGCAACCAAAAGATGCCATTAACAAGCCCTAAGGGATGACATTCACAAACCTCAAATATGTCATTCACAAACTTTCAAAAATTGTCATTCACAAGCTTCCAAAAGATGACATTCTCAAGCCCCAAAGATGCCATTTAGATTACTTTAATCTCTCTTTGTTTTGGGTTTTAATAATTGACATCCTATAGTTTGTAGCTTTGATAAATAGCTCTCAAGTAATTTATAGCTTTGTCACAATTGACTCCTCTGTAGTTTGTAGTTTTAACGCATAAAACCCTGAAAAGAACAACAAGTAATGCATTATCCCTAACTCACACATTAACCCTAATAGGTTAATTTTGATTAGTTTAAATTTGTTTAACTAACACAATTGACCTATGTTATGAGTATTACAGTAGTATAAGTAAATTTTTAATAGTGTTAGGATAATATGTGTAATTCTTATTATTGTGAGTTAACTATAAATACAAGTAGTGTATGAGATTTAGGTTAAGTTTTTAACCACTCTCTGTTCCTCTCTGAATATTGTCACTAATATTATGTTAATCCTCCAAACTTAACATGGTATCAGAACATTTACGATCATAAATATATTCTAAATAAATTAACTCTCCATTGTGGTGGTAGTAGTACTATTGTTGTGGTTGATATCCGTTGGGTGGTGGTGATACTGTTGTGATGGTGGTACTGTTGATGTTGTGGTGGTGTTGTTGCTAGTGGTGGTGATCTCCATTGTGGAGGTGGTATTGTTGTTGTGGTGGTGGCATTTACTGTTGGTAAAAGCCATCTTCGAGTACATAGTGATATTGTCCCTTGTGGTGGTGGTGTCGTCGGAGCCATCGTCGTACTGTGGTGTTATCGCTAGTGATGGTGGTGTGTTAGTGTCGTCGAAGCCATCATGGTACTATGGTGGTCCTCTCGCCGTTGTTTGGTGGTCATTATGTTGGTGTGACTGTTGTGTTGGGCCATCGTTCATCGTCGTGGTGAGGCACAATCGACTAGGGTTTACAGAAACCCTAATCAACGAAGAATAAAAATAGGTTCAGACTCATGAAAAAGGTCTAGACCCGACTCCAAACTACAAAGGGTTTAAAATCCTTAAGAAAAAAAAGGGAGGCCCAGCTCACATTCCAAGTCCAAAGTCTTAAATTATTTTGAGTTCAAGACCCTGTCCAGCCAAGACCCGATCCAGCTTAGACCGGTTTCATTTTGGTTTAGCGGTTCAGGTGCTCCAGCCGGTCCGGTTCAACCTCCAGTGGTCCAATTCGGTGCTCCTGTGGTCTGGTTCAGCTGTCCAGCAGACTCTAGTGGATCGGTTCAGGCTTCTAGCAGTCGTAACAGGTTCGGTTCAATCCCGTTTTGATCCATTCTAGGCCAGTTCAGTCCTAGTTTGGCCCATTCCAGTCTGATTCGGTTAACTTGGCATTAGTTTAGACCGGTTCAGACCATTGTTGTTGTGGTTCAGCAGTCCAGAGAGTCCAACTGGTTCGGTTCAGTGGTCTAGCCCGATTTAGTGGTCCAGCCTAGTTTTCTTGCCCGGTTCAGTATTCCAATAGCTTCCTTTCCTCTAGTTTAGTCTTCTAGAAACTTCTTTTCCTCTAGTTTAGCATTGCAGCAACTTCTTGGTTGTTATGTGCTGCACTTATGGAACCCGAGCAAGACATTGGATTGGTTACTATTACACGAGAGGAGTATGCTCAGTTACTGTTCCACCAACAGGCTGTCCCATCTTCCTCCACTGCTACTTTTGTCGAGTCAGGTATCGTTTCCACTTGTTTATTGTCCTCTACTCGCAGTTTCTAGATCATAGACTCTGGTGCATCTGACCACATGACTGGTGCGTCTGATATTTTTTCTACTTATCAGTCTTCTACTTCTACACATAGTGTTACTCTTGTTAATGGTACTTGTTCTAAAGTTTCAGGTTTGGGGACTACTCACTTGAGTCCTGATATGTCCCTATCTTCGGTATTATTTGTTTCTCAGTTTTCTTTTATTTTACTTTCTATTAGTAAGATTACCCATTCTCTCAATTGTTCTGCAATATTTTATCACTCTTATTGTGTCTTTCAGGATCTTAAGACGAATAGGAAGATTAGTACGGGGCATGCAGCTGGTGGCATATATTACTTTGATTTTGATTCACCTACTCAAGCTCTACAGACCTCATTGTCTCCTTTTCAATAACATTGTCGTCTTGGACATCCCTCTCTCCAGAATCTGAAGCGCCAAATTTTCAGTCTTAGTGGTGTGTCGTCTTTATCTTGTGATGCTTGTCAACTTAGTAAGCACCATCGTGTGTTATTTCAGTCTAGAGTCAATAATCGTGTGTCTAGTCTATTTGAGTTGGTACAATCTGATGTGTGGGGTTCAATAAGGAATATTTCATCTAATAAATATCCTTATTTTATATCATTTGTGGATGACTATTCTCGTGTGACTTGGTTGTTTTTGATGAAAGTTCGGTCTGAATTATTCTCTATATTTGAGACCTTTCGTAAGGAAATAAAAACTAAGTATGGTTGTCGTATCCGTATTTTACGTTCTGATAATATTTTGGGAATATGAATCTGATCCCTTTTCAGCTTATCTTAGTAAAATTGGTATTATTCATCAGACTTCTTATGTTTACACATCTCCACATAATGGTATAGCTGAACGCAAGAACCGTCATTTGTTGGAAGTAACCCGTGCCATGTTATTTCAGATGAATATTCCTCGATATTTTTGGAGTGATGCTGTTCTTACTGCTTGTCACCCTATTAATCGAATGTTATCTTCTGTGTTAAATGGACAAAGTCCATATTCTGTCCTGTTTTATGGTAAGCCCTTATTTTTCCTCATTCCTAGGGTTTTTGGATGTGTTTGTTATGTTCACAATTTGAGTTCTGTGTTTGATAAACTTGACTCTCGAGCTACCAAATGTGTATTTCTTGGTTATTCTCGCACACAAAAAAGGTATCGTTGCTACAGTCCTTATCTCCAACGATACTTTACTAGTGCCGATGTCACGTTTGAGGAATCTGTTCCATATTTTTTTGCACCTTCTCAGTCTTTGGATCTAGACTTCGGGCCATCTCTTGTACTACCATTTCTTCCATCATCTTCAGATATTTCGATGTCCACTGTATTACCATCTACTTTACCTCTTCGGTATACTCTCGTCGTCCTCGACTATCGACTGAGGTGCCCGTACCGTCTTCCTTGTCGTCTGCTGATCTTGGTCCATCAGCTAATTTAGACTCTCTACCCATTGCTCTTCAAAAAGGTACTCGTTCGTGTGTTACTAATCATCTCATTGCTCATTTTGTCTCAAATGAAGCCTTGTCTCCTGTCTTCTCTTATTTTACCTCTCAATTATCTACTATATCTATTCCTAAGCGTTTACAGAGTGCATTATCTGATCCGGGTTGGAGAAAAGCTATGGTGGATGAGATAGATGTCTTAAATCATTATGGGACTTGGGATCTCGTTCCTTTACCTTATGGTAAATGAACTGTTGGTTGTCGTTGGGTGTATATTATTAAATTTCATCCGGATGGTTCTGTGGAGTGTCTCAAAGCCTGACTTGTTGCAAAAGGCTTTATTCAGACCTATGGTGTTGATTATGAGGAGACTTTCTCTTCTGTTGCCAAAATTTTCTCTGTTTGTATTTTGATTTTTTTGGCTGCTAATCTTGATTGGCCTTTGTTTCAGTTAAAAGTCAAGAATGTCTTCCCACATGGTGACTTGGTTGAAGAAGTATACATGGAGTAGCCACCTGGGTTTACTGTTCAGGGGGAGTATGGTAAGAGTGTGTGTCGACTAAAGAAATCCTTGTATGGTTTGAAACAATCACCAAGAGTATGGTTTGGTAAGTTTTTAGATGCAGTTTTAGAGTTTGGACTTCTATGATGTCAGATAGACCATTTTGTGTTTCATAGACAGACAGATGCTGAATATGTTCTATTAGTGGTCTATGTAGATACTATTATGATCAATGAAAATGATTCTGAGGGGATTGCCAAGTTAAAAATCTTCTTACAAGATTGATTTCACACTAAGGATTTCAAAAAACTTAGGTATTTCTTGGGAATTGAAGTGGCTCAATTTAAACAGGGTATTTGTTTATCACAAAGAAAATATGTACTTGACATGCTAGAGGAAACAGGTTTGCTAGGTGGCAGACCGATTGACGTTCCTATGGATCCGAATAAAAAACTATTGATGGATGATGGTGCATTGTTTGAGAATCTGCAAGCTCAATTATCTCAATATTGCTCGACCGAATATTTCCTATCCAGTTAGTTCATGGGGTGTCCTAGAGTACCACATTGGGAGCTAGTTACTCGTATTCTACGATATATCAAACGAGCTCCTGGGCTTGGATTGTTATATCAAGATAATGGACATGTGACGACTCAAAATTTGGGGGTTCGTTGATTACCCATAAACCCGCGAAATACCAGTGGATACCGAATAACTCAACATCGTGCAGTTATACCCCTCTTATCGGGGTCCATAATTGAACAAAAAATGGACAGAGTCTCCTTTGTATGGGAAGCTCTACCCAAAACACAACCTCTGCATCATATAATAACAAGACCCATCTGAGGTCCAATATTTAACTACGACCACACCGGGTCTATTTATGAGTAAATATAAACCACACTAGGTCTATTTAACTATATTCATATAAAACATACACAGTTATATTAAAACAGTCCATATAAACTCTGTTACAATTCCTTTACACATTACATGTCAAAATTTAATTATAAGTCTAATTTTATAAAAGAAATGGATTGAAAGTCACAAGTCGGCTTTTCTTCCTTAAGTGCCCGAGTGAGTGCCGTCCATCGGTGTACAACCCGTACCTAAAATATTTTCTTGTATAGAGTAAGCCACGTCCAGTAAAGTAATTCCTACAAACACTACTCCCCACTTATGTGCACATGCAATGTTTATATACAACATTTATTCTCATCGACATTCCAAGTAAGAATATGTAACTATATATTAGAATTTACCATGTCATGCTATGAAATGAGATATGACTCATTCATGCAACTTTAACCCGAGTCCTCACCGACTCCTACAACACAATGCAATACACTTGTGAAATGAATCGTCATTGGACGAAAAATCCATCAAATGATCGTTTGAAATAAAAGTTGTTTCATTATAAAATCAAATCATTGATGGGTATTACTCATTGAATGAGTACTTTTACAAAACAAAATCTTGTTTCTGGTTGGGCAACGAATTTTGATATCTCAATCACCTGTCCCGTAAACAACAACACTTTTCTAGAATTTCACCGGCGGAAAGTGCTTGAACCATGTGACTGGGTTTTGCACCCGAGGGAGTGTCCAACTCTGCCTGCTATACCTGACACAAGTTTTCTTCCATGCAACCATACAACTCAAAGGAATCTTTGATCCACTTTTTCCTGAGCCCCTATATCAACCACCAAACAAGGTGTTTGATTAACCATACATACCACACACCCACACTCATGACTTATGCCCATAAATATGATGCTAACGACATGCCCAACATGCAATGAATGTCAAATAGACAACTTAAACAACATATTAACATATATCATGAACAATCATAACATATACATATAATCTCCATAATTTCATAATAATGTCAAAACATCAGCTAGCATGTATCAACATTTATATTCAACACAATTGACAAGCATGTTATTATATAAACGATGTCAATAACACACTTAAATCACTAAGCGCATGGTAACACATAACAACTCACAAAAATCAGCACAAAACATCCCATGTATAGCCCACAAAATAGCCCGTATATGGTCCCAAAAAATAGTCCCTAATTAGTGCACAAAATAGCCCTAATTAGGCACCCAAAACAGCCCCAAATTTAGTCCAAAATACAGCCACTTAATAACCTATATTTCATCCCAAAAATAGTCCATAACAATTTCTAAAATTAGTCCATAATTCAACCCTTTAATAGCCCATATTTCAACCTCAAAACAGTACATAAATCAGTCTATAACAGTCTCTAAAATCAGTCCATAATTCAACCCCTTAAACAACCCCAAAGGAGAGGAATAAAACCAAAGTAGGAAGAACCCTACCTCACTTGAAGTGTACAACTTCAAGAACACCAACCCCAAGCCTAAAAAATCTTGATTTTTTTCAAAGTCTCCTCTTGGATCTTCGGTGAAATTCCTCATTTTTGGTGTGGTTGCATAGCCCTTATTGCATAAAGAAATCTTGGTTTTCTCCCTTTTCTTTCCCTCTTTCTCCCACATATTTCAGATTGATTTTCAGCAGATATATATGCTGAAAATCTAATTTTTGAGCCTATTTATAATTTTCAAGGCTTGACTCAGATCGCGCCAAGTGTCATCCCCTTGTTTGGGTTTGTTTTTGCCCCAAAAAGATTTATTTGATTCTAGTTTAAGTTTAAATTAATTTTATTTTTGAAAATCTTTGAAATGTCAATCGCCACGCAGTCACCTCGAATGACGTGCAAAAGTCTGACTATCTCAGAATTCGACAAGGTGACTAGATTTTGCGATACGAGTTCAACGGCAAAGTCTGTTTCCTCATTCGAGCCCTAGAACATAAGTTTTTTAAGTAAGCATAAGGGTGGCAAATTATCATTTTGTCATTTTTTAGAAAAAAATTCAAATTTACTTGGGTTTTACATTCTTTTCCCCTTAAAAGAATTTTGTCCCCGAAATTCACACATACATACACATACAGTCACATGCATATGAAACAGTCATTTAATACCAATTGACTATAAGAAAATACCTCCATCCTCAAATAAAAAAGGATAATTGGTACGTATAGTATCTTCACGCTCCAATGTTGTCTCCTCTACTCCTCGGTGCTGCCACAACACCTTCACTAGCCTCACGATCTTGTCTCACCAAATCTGATCCCGGCTATCTATGATACGCACAAGTCCCTCCTCGAAAGTCCCATCCGCATCAACAAGTTCGCCCCAATCCACCACATGAGTAGAATCCGGGTGTATTTTCGAAGCATGGAGACATGAAATATCGCATGAACACTTGACAGATTTGGCGATAACGCCAATCAGTAAGCAACTGTATCCATCCTCTCGAGTACCTCGAAGGGCCCGATATACATCAGCGACAGTTTTTTTCCACTTATCGAACCTGACCACTCCTCTTTTAGGCATCACCTTCAAAAAGACATGATCTCCCACCTCAAATTCTAGAGGTCAGCATTGTTTGTCAGCGTAACTCTTCTGTTGGCTCGGAGCCGTGAAAAGACGCTTTCGTATCAAGTCCACCTTCTCAGAGGTGTCCCTAACCAAATTCAGACCAGTAGAAGGTCTCTCTCCTATCTCTGTCTAACAAACCGGAGATCGACAGGCCTCTCATATAGTGCCTCATAAGGTGTCATATGTATGCTCGTCTGATAACTACTGTTATAAGCGAACTTCACTAAGGGTAAATGCTTTTACCAGCTACCCTTGAGATCTAGGACGCATGCCCGTAGCATATCCCCTAAAGTCTTGATGGTCCTCTCTGACTAACCGTCCATCTGAGGATGAAAAGCAGTGCTCATCATCAACTGTGTCCCCATGGATCGCTGAAAACTTTCTGAAAAATGAGTCATAAACCTGAGATTCTTATCTGATACTATAGATACGGGTACCCCATACAACCGGACAATCTCCCGTATATATAACCTACAGAATTTCTCTAGTGTGAAGGTCATCCGCACAACCAAAAAGTGTATCGACTTAGTAAGCTGGTCCACTATCACCCACACTGCGTCATGCCCTCGCGATGTTTGTGGCAAGTGAGTCATAAAATCCATCGTGATATGCTCCCACTTCCACTTAGCTACCTCCAAAGGATAGAGTAACCCTGCTGGTCTTTGGTGCTTAGCCTTCACTTGCTGACACGTGAGACATCTACTAACAAAATCCCCAACATATTTTTTTATTTCGCTCTAATAATACTGACGATGAAGATCATGGTACATCTTCGTGCCACCTGGATGCACAGTAAAACGAGAGCAATGGAACTCTCTAAGGATCTCCTCTCTCAGCTCTGCAGACTGGGGAACCACAATCCTTCCCCTATACCGAAGACTACTATCTGAGTGAATGGTCCAACTATCATCACTTGTTCTCGACCGTACCTGATCTAAGATGGACAATATCTCCGTGTCCCGCCCCTGGACTCGATTATTCTACTTAGTTGGGAAGGATTATCCACTAAAATTTCCAACATACCCTGAGCCTTCCCCATGTAGCATAGCTCGAACTGTCCCACAGTCTTGGGCGTATGCCATTCCCTGGAAGCCACACTAACCAAGACTCCCTGTGACTTTCGGCTAAGTGCATCAACTACCACATTTGCCTTACCTGGATGGTAATGCAAAGTGAAGTCATAGTCCTCCAGATACTCCATCCACCTGTGTTACCTCATGTTAAAGTCCCGCTGTGTAAAGATGTATTTCAGACTTTTGTGGTCTAAAAATACTTCAAACTACTCACCGTATAGATAGTGACAACAGGCCTTCAAGGCAAAGACGATGGTCGCCAACTCCATGTCGTGCGTAGGGTAACTCTGCTCGTGATTCTTTAACTGCCGAGAATCATAAGCCACTACCCTCCCGGACTGCATTAACACATAACTAAGTTCGTCCTTAAAGGCATCATAATACACTATGTACCTCTGTCCCCTTTTCGAAACTATCAAAATAGGAGCTGAAGTAAACCTCCTCTTCAACTCCTGAAATGTCTTCCCACAAGAATCATTCCACTCAAACTTGACCTTTTTCCTAGTCAATCTCGTCATAGGTGCAACCGGTCGGGAGAAGTCCTTAATGAACCGCTTGTAATATCCTGTTAATCCTAAGAAACTGCGTATCTCAAACACTGACTTTGGTCTCTCCCAATTCATGACTGCATCAACCTTCTCCGAGTCCACGAATACACCCAAAGCGGACACAGGAGTGGCTCAAGACAATTTGGGGCCTAAAACGATACTTTTAAATGAGGCCTTCTATGTTTAGTGTTAATATTTTTTATTTAAAATTAATTTTTCTTGCTTTTTGAGTTGCAAAAGTATTAATTAAGGTTTTATATTCAAGTTTTGCAACCATATCTTTTTCAATTGACAGTATCGCTAATCCAGTTAATCTTTCTTGTGACATAGTCGATCTTAAGTAAAATTTTATCAATTTTAATTTTAAAAAACTTCTTTCCTCAGAAACAACTGTTACAGGAATTGTTAATAATATTCTATAAGCAATGCATGTATTTGGAAAATAATCTAATTTTCTTATATAATTTAGTATCTCAATTGGAGCATTTTCTTCCGTTTGTAAAATTTCTTTTAAAACATTTAGTTCTAAAAATAAATCTAAGCCATCAATATCGAAAAAAAATTTGTGTTTTAAGAAACATTCGAGATCCAAACAATATTGTTTTAAAGTATCATTGGTCAATGATTTTAATTTTTCTAAGTTAAATAAAAACCATATTTTTGTACTTTTGTAATTGTTCAAGTCTATTTTTTAGTGAAGAAATAGCTTGATCAAGTATATATGTAAAATAATCAATTCTAAAAGATTTTTCAATAGATTGTGTTACCTCATCATCAATATTTTCATCAAATTATTTTTTTCTACGAGCTTTATGTTTTTCACGAAATATAGGTTCTATACCTATTTCACATGAAATCTCTTTAGATTGATGTAATCATAGCATTTGTAAATCCACTTTCTCTATATTTTTCAAAAAAGAAATGAGACCTTTTAATTGATTTATAGCAATATCAATATGCATGTCTTTTGATTGTAAATATTTACTAACTAAGTTGACGAAAAATAAAATATCATACCAAATAGTCATGCCCAATAAGAATTCAAAATTCTCAATCTCATATGTAGCTAAACAATTAGCTTCACTCCTTGTTTTAGGATCTTCACTAGTTTCCGCTAATTGCAATAATGCATCTCTTATTCTTGGAGCTTGAAATCTTATTGCTTTAACACTTTTAACATTACTTTCCCAACGTGTTTGTGATAATGTCTTAAGAGTTAAACCTTGAATATTATCTTGTAAAAGTTTTCATCGTTTTGTGGAAGAGAAAAATAATGAATATATACGTTGTAATATTCCAAAAAATGATATAGCCTTGGGACAAGAGTTAGTCATATCACAAAGTACTAGATTTAAATTATGACAACCATATGGTATGTAAAATGCTCTAGGATTTATATTGGGTAGCCTTTTTGTGCACCTTGATGTTTTCCTTTCATATTAGACCCATTATCATATCATTGTCCTCGTACATTATTAATATCTAGTTCAAGATTACTTATTACATCTATAAGTTTATCCTTTTCCACTCGTATCATCTACTTTAATAAACTCTAAAAAATATTCTTCTATTTTTATTGGACTTATTGTAATATCTACGCATCGTAATATGAGAGACATTTGTTGTTGATGACTTACATCAGGAGTACAATCAAGTATGATTGAATAATATTTTACTTCTTTAAATTTTTTAATAATATTGTTTCTTACTTCATTTTCTAACAAACTTATCAATTCATTTTGTATGTTATGTCCAATATAATGATTATGAATTCTATCTTGTTGAATACGATGAACGTGTTCTTGCATTATCGGATCAAATTCCACAATCATTTCAATTAAACTTAAAAAATTGTCATTATTTTATTGATATATCTTTCCATTTTTTCCCCGAAAAGCTAAATTATTTTTACCAAGATTCTTTACAACGACAATAATTCTTACTAATACACTTTGCCAATATTCTTTCTCTTTATTAATTTGTTCTTGGATACTTTTATCAATTGTTTTATTTACATGCAATCTTGTTTCTAATTCAATCCAAGTATTCATATTAGTTATATGCACATTAGTAATTTCATGATTTTTAAGTTTAACACCAATATTTCTCCAATCTTTGTTCCTTCATTAGCTAGTTTACTTGTAGAATAATTCATATTGAATAGTTTGTAACAAAAATAAAATACTTTATCTAAATCTTTTGAATATACTAGTCATCTTCTATCAAGTGTTTCCCCATTTGTTAATTTGGTAATATAATGTGTAGTGAAAAAATGTTTAGAGTGTTCATCCCAAGGAAAATCTAAATTATTATATCTAATTGGACCATTTTTTACTAATAAATCTCTTAATTCCGTCTCAATATTTTTCAATTGACTTGGATCATAAATATTTATATGACTATAATCAATTGTTCCTTAAGATTTT
>CM042185.1:29156071-29193720 GCA_023539305.1 Ilex asprella
AGTGATATGTGAGTGAGTATTGAGGCTTGACCGCTTGAGAGCACTGTGTGAGAGAGAGGGGAAGAAAGAAGAGTTTTTTTTTGTTTCAGACTAGTTTCGGTTTAATGTGTGTGTGTGTGTGTGTGAGAGAGAGAGAGAGAGAGAGATTGTTTGTTGTAAAAGAAAGATATGATTTGACTTTTTTATTTTTTTTGGTGGTTTTGATTTGACCTTTTAACTTTTTTTATTTTGTTAATTTTTGTAGATATTTAATATTTGGATTGAATTATGGGCCTATTGATTGGACTTATATTTTTATAAGTTTTTTTTTACATGGGTTATTTACCATGTTTAAAAATTTGGGGCCTAAAGCCCAGGCTTTTTAACACCTGCTGTTGGGCCGGCCCTGAGCTGACACCACATGCCCTAAGAATTTTACCTCAGTCAGCCAAAATTCACACTTGTTGAACTTGACGTACAACTGATGGTCTCTCAAGGCTTGAAGAACAATTCTCAAGTGACTCCCATGCTCCTCCTCAGACTTGGAGTAGATCAAAATGTCGTCAACGAAGACCACGACAAATTGATCTAGGTAGGGTTGGAACACCCTATGCATGAGATCCATGAATTCCGTTAGAGCTTTCGTCAATCCAAAAAGCATGACTATGAACTCGAAATGCCCATATTGCGTCCTAAACGCTGTCTTATGGATATCCTCCTCCTTAACTCTCAACTGATGGTAACCGGTGCGGAGATCTATCTTAAAGTAGATCTGAGCCCCCCTCAGCTATCGAACAAGTCATCAATCTTCGACAAAGGGTATCTATTCTTGATAGTAACCTTATTCAACTGCCGATAATCTATGCATAGTCGAAGGGTCTTGTCCTTCTTCTTTGAAAATAACACCGGATCGCCCAAGATGAGGAACTTGGTCTAATAAAACCCCTGTCCAACAATTCTTGTAATTGGACCTTGAGTTCTTACAACTCTGCAGGTGTCATCCTATGTGGAGTAATAGAAATGGGCGATGTATCGGGACGTAACTCAATGGTAAAGTCTACATTCCTTTGTAGTGGCAATCCCGGTAGTTCATCTAGAAAAATATCCTCATACTCACAAACCACCCAAGGCAGACCCAACTCCTGTCTCGCCTTATCCTCTAGTGTAAGGCTTGCTAGTCAACCCATCATCTGCCCGTGCCATCTAGAGTTGTACATGACTTGGGGCAAAACATCATGCTTATCTCCTTGAAACATGAAACAAATACCGTCTAATGTGCAGGCAGTGACCCTGTTACGATCATAATCAATGACAACTCAGTATGTCGCCAACCTGCCCATCCCAAGGATGACATCAAACTCTGACATGTCCTTGACCCTAAAGTCCACGGTGAGTAGAATTCCTGAGATCTCTAACTCACAATCCCGATATATCTGATCAACCCTCACCCTAGCACCTAGGGGAGAACTCACATGCAATGACTTTTCTAAGGTTTTAGCCTCTAAGCTCAAGTCTTTCACACATGATGCAGCAATAAAGGAATGCGATGCACCAGAATCAAATAACACATTTGCCCATAAGTGAGTAAGTAGAAATGTACCTTGGATAACCGACTAATTTGTCGACTCAGTGTGAGGTGTGATGGCATAGATACGCCCTTAGGTCCCTGAAGTCTCGACCTGAGAGCCCTGTCCTCGGCCTTGACCCATGCCCTGACCCATCTGACCTACTTACGGGATCCCTCCACGTGAAGTAATGGGGCCTTGTGCGACACCCTAAAATGGATACTGACTTCTTTGGGCCATGGTGGGGGTATGAAGGAATATAGTGAGACTGTGAATATCCCACTGATGACTGGGACTGAGACGCCCCCTAGCCCTGGGATCCCTGCCTGTGAGAATAATCCCTCTTTATATGCCCCCGGTTTGTGGCAATGATAGGAAATCTGTTAGCCTACCAGAAAAGGAGGCCTCTGATTTTCCCTACCTTGGGAGGACTGACCTTGGCTTTGGCCTTGATAGCCGCAACCCTACCTTGATGCCCATTCAGAGTAGAAGTCCTCTGCTTCTTCCCCGCACCAGAAGAAGAGGATTGACACTCTTTCTTCTTGTCTTTATCACCCATTTCTCGGATGTTCCTTGCATCATCAACCTCTCTCTCAATGGCCATAGCTGTCATAACCATCGTGTCCAATTTTTGTAGAAGAAGACCCACAATTTTGCCCCGGATGGACAACTTTAAGCCATCCTCAAACTTCCTCACTTTGGCCATGTCTGTGGCCACATAATCATCAACGAAATGGGCTAATTCTATGAACTTAGCCATGTATTCAAGTACCATCATTGTTCCCTGCCTCAAGTCTAAGAACTCCTGGGCCTTTGCATGTCGAGCAGCCGCCGGGAAGTACTTACCTATCAAGAGTTCCTTGAACTCTACCCAAGTCATTGCCTCAAAGTTCTTGGAGTTTTTAACCCAATCTCACCATACTTGGGATTCTCCATCTAGCTGGAATGTAGCTAGTGTTATCTTAGTGGCATTGGAGGTGATCTCCATAGCCCTTAAGATCTTGTCAGCCTGCCGAAACCAATGATCAGCTACCATCGAATTTGCCCCTCCCAGAAAGACCAGAGGATTTTGGGCCTTGAACTTCTGGAGGTTACTTGATCCTCTTTGACCCACATTTGTACCAGTCCGTGCAATAGTAGCAGCTGTAGCACCAGCTTGAGCAATAATAGCAGCCGCAGTATCAATAGCCTCCACGAAGGCTTGTTGGTCAAAAGTCAGTGGCGGTTGGTTGTTGTTCTGTCCACCCCGACGTTCCTTTCCTCTAGTTGTCATCTACACACATATAAGATAGCAATGGACCAATAATTTAGTATCCCAAAGTTAGGGATCAAACACAAATGCTGAGAATTCTCTCATTATCCCCTAGTAGAACATGTGTCACATACTAGTAGACGTTTAACCCTTGAACTACCCCGTTCATCCCTTTTCTGAACCCAAGGTGATGTTCTCTAATCCTAGTATTCCTCTTTTCCATATACATTCTATCATGTATATAATTTCACACAACAAGTAATACATAACATGTAGCAAGTAAAGCACATAACATGAAATGCGTATTAATGAGTGCGTGAAAGTGCATTCTAAATACTATATTATTGGATTAAAATGCTAAAATGTGAATAAAAATAAGTAGATATAATTTATATTATTGAATTTAATATCTATTCACATTGAGATATATTTAAGCATGATTTTATAGTATTTTAAATCTTAAATATTGCATTGTTGGTTGATGAGAGATAATTTACAAATGAGCTTTATATTTAACATTTTTGGAACTTTATTATTGGACTTTTATATTTGTTTTTATTTTGATGGCAGTCCATGGAGTAAAAAGACTGAAATTGATGTAGCTGTTAAGTGGGCCCAACACTTATAATTTTTATTGAGCTTGATCTTTCTCAAATTACACAAGATTTGGACTTTAGGGGCTGAAATAAAGGTGTTGGAATCAAGGAGGCATGAAAATGACTTTTCTCAAGAAAAAAAAAGAGATTGACTTTAATTAAAACCTATGCTTTTTCTTTTTAAGGGGGGCGGCTGGCTAGTTCTTTTTTTTTTTTCCCTGGCTTGGTGTGGCGGCTGGAAAAGAAAGCAGAAGGAGGGAGGCGGCTGTTCTGGGCTGGGAGCAGGCGCCGATCAGAGCAGAAAAACTCCAATTGCTGCTGTTATGTTCTATTTCTTTGAGAGATTTTTGTTGTTCATTATATTTATGAGTAACTAAATTTCTAAGGTAGGGCAAGAGATGAACTTGCACACTAGATTGTATTTTATTTATGCCTTTGAATTTAAATTAGTAAGACTCTTTTGTTTTATCATTCTTAATTTATTATTGATGTTTTCTTCTCTGAATAATTATAGAATTTATTTTATTTATGGATTTAGTCAGACTTTTCTATTGAATGGATTAGTTCTTTGATTATGTTTGGATCAATTATTTATCTATATTGATTTAATTCTTTGCTGCAATATTGCTTCTTGAGTATATTGTCGTCGTTGAATTTTCTCAATAGTGAGAATAATTTACGTATTTAAAGTGGTGAATAATTTTTCAAAGAGTTACATGTGGTTTAATCTTGATTAATAAATCTATATCTTCCGGTTGAGAATTTTGGGAATTGAATATACAATTGAGTTATTCAATGAATTGAGAATAATTAAAATACCGGATTTGTGCAAGGAATTCTCGACGCTTTACCGTTTCTCAAACTTGAGTACTTTTTTTGTTAGTTACTTTGATTCACTTTAATTTGTATTTTAAATTAATTTTTGTTCTCTAGTGATCAATTAATATTTTTTTTTAGTTTCTTTGTTCCTTCTACTATTCTTTTAGTTTTTCTCTCTGTAGAATCGACACCCCAAAGCTGTGCTATAATTACCGAGTTATTTTTTGGACGTAATCACATATGGAATGCAATGGTCTAGACCCATGCCCATCAAGCCCTAGGTTAATTGTATACCTAGGTTATGATACCAAGATGTGACGACCTAAAATTCGGGGGTCCGTTGATTACCTATCAATCCGTGGAATATCCGTGGATACCGATTAACTCAACATAGTACTGTTATGCCCCTCTTATCGGGGTCCATAATTGAACAAAAATCGGGCAGAGTCTCCTTTGTATGGGAAGCTCTACCCAAAACACAACTTGTGCATCATATAATAACAAGACTCATCCGAGGTCTAATATTCAACTATGATGACACCGATTTCATTGATGAGTAAATATAGACCACACCGAGTCTATTTATCCATATTCATATAAAACGTACACAGTTATATTAAAACAGTCCATATAAACCCTGTTACAATTACTTTACACATTATAAGCCAAGATTTAATTACAAGTCTAATTTTACAAAAGAAATGGATTGAAAGTCACAAGTCGGCTTTTCTTCCTTAAGTGCCCGAGTGAGTGCCGTCCATCGAGGTACAACCCATACTTGAAATATTTTCCTGTATAGGGTGAGCCACGCCCAGTAAAGTAAATCCTATAGAGGCTACTCCCCACCTAAGTGTACATGCAATATTTACATACAACATTTATTCTCATCGACATTCTAAGGAAGAATATGCAACTCTATATTGGAATTTACCATGTCATGCTATGAAATGAGATATGACTCATTCATGCAACTTTAACCCGAGTCCTCACCAATTCCCACAACACAATGCAATGCACTTGTGAAATGAACTGTCATTTGACGAAAAATGCATCCAATGATCGTTTGAAATAAAAGTTATTTTATTATAAAACCAAATCACTGATGGATATTACTCATTGAATGAGTACTTTTACAAAACAAAATTTTGTGTTTGGTTGGGCAACGAATTTTGGTATCTCAACCACTGGTCCCATAAACACCAGCACTTTTTTAGAATCACCGTCGGGAAGTGCCTGAACCATGTGATCGGGTTTTGCACCCGAGTGAGAGTCTAGCCTTGCTTACTATACCTGACACAAGTTTTCTTCCATGTAACCATGCAACTATAAGGGGTCTTCGATCCACTTTTTTCAGAGCCCCCATATTAACCACCAAACAAGGTATTTGATTAACCATGCATACCACACACCCACATTCATGACTTATGCCCATGAATGTGATGCTAAAGTCATGCCCAACATGCAACGAATTCCAAATGGACAACTTAAACAACATATCAACATATATCGTTGACAATTATAACATATACATATAATCTCCATAATTTCATCACAATATTAAAACATCAACTAACATGTATCAACATTTATATTCAACACAATTGGCAAGCATGTTATTACATAATCTATGTCAATAACACACTTAAATCACAAGGCGCATGGTAACACATAGCAACCCACAAAAATCAGCACAAAACAACCCATGTCTAGCCCACAAAAAAACCCGTTTATGGCCCCAAAAACAGTCCCTAATTAGTGTACAAAATAGTCCCTAATTAGTGCACAAAATAGCCCCTAATTAGTGCACAAAATAGCCCCTAATTAGGCACCCAAAACAGTCCTAAATTTAGTCCAAAATACAACCACTTATAACAACGCATATTTCAACTCCAAAACGGTCCATAAATCAGTCCATAACAATCTCTAAAATCAGTCCACAATTCATCCCCTTAAACAGCCCAAAAAGAGAGGAATAAAATCAAAGTAGGAAGAACCCTATGTCACTTGAACTTTAGAACTTCAAGAACACCAACCCCAAGCCAAAAAAATCTTGATTTTTTTCAAAGTCTCATCTTGGATCTTCAGTGAAATTTTTCATTTTTGGTGTGGTTGCGTAGCCCTTATCGCATAGACAAACTTTAATTCTTGGCTCGACGGATTCAGACCGACAGAACTCCGAGAATCAGAGAAAAGAAATCTTGATTTTCTCCATTTTCTCTCTCTCTTTCTCCCACACGTTTCAAACTGATTTTCAGCAGATATTTCTACAAAAAATCTAATTTTTAAGCCTATTTATAATTTTCAAGGCTTGACTCAGATCGCGCCAAGTGTCTCCCACTTGCTCAAGTTTGATTACGGTTTAAGTTCAAATTAATTTTATTTAAAATTTAACTTAATTTTAAGGAAATTTTAAAAAAAATTATTTTTTAGGACCTTTGAAATGTCATTCGCCATGCAGTTACCTCGAATGACGTGTAAAAGTTCGACTATCTCAAAATTAGATGAAATTTGATAGGGTGATTAGATTTCGCCATACGAGTCCAACAGTGAAGTCCATTTCTTATCCAAGCCCTAGAATATGAGTATTTTAAATACGCATAAGGGTGGTAAATTATCATTTTGCTCTTTTTTCGAAAAAGTTTAAATTTATCCAGATTTTACAGGACATCTTAGAGTGGAAGGTTTCTCAGATGCTGATTGGGTTGACTCTCCCTCTGATCGGAAATCAACCATTGGTTATTGTACTTTCTTAGGAGGTAACATTGTCTCATGAAAAAGTAAGAAACAATCTATGGTGGCAAGATCCAGTGCTGAGGCTGAGTATAGGGCAATAACACATACGACGAGTGAGTTGACTTGGCTACTACAATTCTTCCAGAAGATTGAGTTTCCAGTTCAACCTCCTTTACAGTTGTTCTGTGACAACCAGACAGCTATTCATATCGCTGTCAATCCAGTGTTTCACGAGAGAACCAAACATCTTGAGATTGATTGTCACTTTATTCGAGACAAGATAGTAGCTGGGGAGATTACAACTTCATTTGTGAAATCTGAAGATCAACTGGCAGATATGTTTATCAAAGTATTGAGTCGTACACGTTTTACAGCGATTTATTCCAAGCTTGGATTATATGATATATATAGCCTAGCTTGAGGGGGAGTGTTAAGAGTATTGTGTATAAGTAAAGTTTTAATAGTGATAGAGTAATATGTGTAATTCTTATTATTGTGAGTTAACTATAAATACAAATGATGTATGAGAGTTAGGTTAAGTTTTTAACCACTCTCTGTTCCTCTCTGAATATTGTCTCTAATATTATGTTAATCCTCCAAACATAACAACCTATTAACTTAATTAAATCATGCATTAATTAAGATTAATCACACTCCAACGTTTATTGTAGATGAGTTTTTTTTTTCTTGAGGGGTTTGAAGGTTCCCAATCACTTGTCATATAGTTGCTTGATTCCTTACGAGGTTCTAAGAATTTTCACTATTCGCTCACGTTGATCGAGTTTGGAGGTTAGTAAAACATTTCTAAAAATATTTTGTTAAATTCTAATGTATCGGTATACGCACTTCCTAAAATATTATGGCCGTGTGGATTGATTGGATGATTTGTGCGTGTGTATGGGCCAAATATAGTCGTAGTGTGAATCCTAGTTAATCAACTTGTGTACATGAGATATACTTGTTATTATCTGTTGCTTTGAGAATTATTCTATAGATAAGGATTATCTAATTGGATAAGGATTACCCAAATGTTTGAAGGGATCGCAAAGGGTTTGGTCAAGTTTACAAATATAAACTAACCATACATACATGTCCTCCGATTGTATATTTTATATTGTCTAACCTAACAATCCATCCTTCTATCCAAAAGGGGAGTTTAGTAATTAAACAAATATGATACTTGAGCTAAGGTCAAGTTATATGTCCACATTATCTACTGACTTGATTAACAATAATTTCTTTTGTCTATCTCCCAAATATTCATTCACAATCTCTAAGCTTGACCTAGAGTCATCAAAACCTGTAATCAATCCCTAGCAGCTTTCACAAACCTCTTCATTTTGTTCCCATTACATATAATCTTGCATCCCCGTGATTCAATTTGGCACAAATATATTTCTTAAAATATATCATAAGTAAAGATAGACAGCAAATGATCTCAATAATCTTTCTTAATTTAATACCACATGATTTCTTATAATATAATCAAAATCAAAATTAGATTCCCAATGATTCAACTATTGTCTCTCAATTTAACAACATTAGCCACCATAGCCTTAAACATATTGCATAATCTCCAAGATGTTAATGATCTTCTTTAGTAGTATAACCCTAGTCTTTTATTCCAAAATTTGCTTAAAGTTTCTCTACTCATATCAAAACCAAAATAATTAGTTATCAATATTGATTCCTTATATTACATCCTTCCAATCATCCCCAAGAACTGTAAATATATCTTTTTCAAAAGTTATAATCTTCAATACTCATAATAAAAATCCTCAACTCTAACATATTTATATCTATCTTAATGACTTTTGAGAGAGAGAGAGAGGAAAATGAATTCCATATTCTCACAACAAAACAACAATAACATTAAAAGATCTTACACCATGATAAAAGTTCGCACCAAATATTGAATATCATATTGTTCTAATAAATTTCCACTATATTTGATTTTGAGTTCTTGACCATCTAGAGTCTCTAGTCTAATAATATTCAACATTAAAGATAACTGGCAATAGTTAGTTAAACTTCTTAAATTTCTTTTTCATATGACTTCATATTTATCCATACCCTTGACTTTAATTTTCAATCAACATTTGTGAGAACAAATCAATTGTAAACTCCATACTCAACCAAGTGATTTCCGATGTTACTAAGTTTAGAGAGTTTGAGCATAGTGAACTAAGCCCACAACGAAATAAGATTACCTAAGTACATTGTCCTTAATGATTATTCTACTTATGACATCTCTAAACAATTAATACTTCCAAAACAACCTTAGCAAACTCTCCACAATGATTCCAAATTAATATTTATACCACAATTCATACCCTTGTTCTGAACTGGCATCCATTCATGATTATTTTATCATACCCCTTCAATTGATAATAATTGAACATTATACTCATGTTAGAACAAGATATATGACTCTTAATTTTTTTTACCATAAGACAAAAATCCTGATCGTTTCCCAATTTTCTAGTTTTTCAAGTATTTCATATAACTTAACACTTTCAATACTAAGTTTTAACTGTCCTAAGGATGCCCTAGTTTACTTTGTCTATACACAAAAAATAAAATCACTACACTTTGTTGTTTCCAAAAGTTTAGTCAACCCTAAAAGTCTAGTAAACTCCAAAAATTGACCTAACTTGGAACAATAACCTCAGCATATTCCATAATCCAAACATAGAATAATCACCAACCTCAAATTCAACCATCCTATAGGCAAAATAGTTCTCAGAATATTTAACCATAAGATTTTTTTCATCTTATACTTACTACCACCCCTGGAAGTTAATCCTAGAATATTGAATTTTGAAGAGTTGAACTTTTTAGCAGATTTCAATGATTGTGTATTTCCCTTGTTAGTGAAAGGATTGATGAATTCAAATGAGAAGTTATATTTGATGAGTAGACAATTAAGTTGATGATCTAGTAATTATACAGGGTAAGAAATTAGTCCAACAATTACATAGAATTATTGAGTATAATAGATAGTTAAAAATTGAGAATAGATGTAATAAATGAATGTTAGTGAATGAAGTTAAGCTTGCTGACTTTTAATAACTACAATGATGGTACAAACATGGTGGGATTGTCAATACTATGATGAGGTGATAGTAAGAATGGACCACCGACAACTTGAGGGGGATGACGACTTACATATATGATCTATTTGGGTACAAGTTGGAGGGATGGATTATAAAAAAATTGAATATAAAAAATATATTTTTATCATTGGATTTGATGAGGTATATCAGAATTTTGGATATATTTTGAGGATTAAACATGTTTTGGGGAGAATTCGGGTAAGATGAAATTTGACATTCTCTTCGTATTTGACTATAATTTTTACCCTGATATTTGATTGCACTGATTCTTGCAGAATTGGAAAATAGCTTCAAGAGTTACAAAATTGTATCTCATGAACACTTCGTGAATTGAACTCTAACTAAGCTAAAAATGTCCTAAAAGTTTGGGCATAAAGTATAGTCCATTTGAAGAAACCTCTTCATGTTTGAACGCAAATCTGATATGAAAATCCTAATCTTGGTGAAAAGGAGATACTGGAAACAAGAGCCATTTGTACGACTTTCTCTGTTCGAATGCAAGCGCGATTTTGTCTTCGATCAACTTCTAAGATTTTCTTGGTTTTTGACCCCATAAATATCCTAGGGCCATGTTTTAGGGTTTTGTACATGCTTTTCAACCTTAAGAAGCTGAGAAGAATTTGGAGAGAAGAAAAGGAGAAAAATGGGCTAGATCTGGAAGACACGTTAGGATCTTCTATCTATAGATTAAGGTAGGCTTTGTTTTCTATTCTTATTCATTGAGGCTAGAGTTAAGAATATTCATCTTTTTTACTCCAATTCTACTATATGTGATAAATCTATAACAATTTTGTATTCCTTTTAGTTAAAGGATTCAAACGACTATTATTAATTCTTTTTAGTTACATGATGCGTCGGTATATGTGCTTTCTAGAATTAACTGGTGTATTGAATACAAGCATACTATCTTCACGTCTTTGCACGGATAGTGTATCTAGTGGGGAGGAAGTATTCTCCCGCGGGGGGGGGGGGGGGTTAGCATTTTTGGTTTCCATGTCTAGGCTCTCAGATGAGATCCATAGGTGTTGTATGGATCTGTTGGCTGTGCAAATTTACAAAGTGACTTATCATGGCCTATTCTACCGCATCTATAGTACAAATGCCCCAATCGTTTATATTTTGGTGCAATGAGTTTGCGTTGGCCTTCGACTAGAGAGAGCTAGAAGAAATTGCGGAGTGGATTGTTGAGACCTAGTATTTTTCTAGTTCGAAGATAGCCCTTCCATAATGAACCTTGCTTGATTTCTTGTTCAAGGTTTTCAGGATCAACAATGACTATTCCAAGCTTCATAGCATTCTCAGGAGTGATTAAGTTTAGTGGTAGACAGTGTGCTTGGATCCATAAGGGGGTTTTATCAAAATTAGAGTTCAAAAACGGTAGAGGTTTTGTTCCATTGTTTGAAGCTGGTCCTTGACTGTCCATTAACTCATTCGAAAGACTCGTTGTTTGATATCTTCATTGGTAAAGATGAATATGAATGTGTCCATTTCACCATCTTGGATTTCCAATGGTTGTTGCCTGCATTCTAAGCTTTGAAGAGTATTGTCTTTATAACATTTCTATTTATTATTTTACTGAGAAATTTTTTCCTGAGTTATGTTTTTTACACAAACGCTGTTAATGCATTTGGTTGCAGCTGTATGGTGAGTTATAGGGTTTTGAGTTGGGTGCTCAGGGTTCGAATGCCCTTTGTTGGGTAGGTTAGCCAAAGATTTTGATGTTTGCATATGAATTTTGCAAGTTATTGGTTTCTGATAGGTGAGATGTTGATATGTTAGCGGAAGTTAGAGGAGAAGTAGGGATGGTGAAGGTTAGAGATTATGCCTAGTGTTTCTAAAGGAGCGGAGACGAAGAATGGATAGACATGTGGTTGATTGGGATAAATGAAAGTAGGCATAGAGATGGAGTGCTTGAGGCAGAAGGAATAAGTAGAGAACTCAAGGAAATGGACACCATTGGAATGAGAGAGATGGAGCTCTACTAGGAGAGAACGGATCCATTTATTTAGGAATAATGTTGTGCATCACCTCACTTACACCATTTGACGTGAGATAATCATAACTATTGAATATTTGATAAATTTTGTGAAACCTAATAATCTAACGGTATATGTTGAGGTGGTGCAAGGTATGTGGTGTGTATAGTATTGTTGTTTATTAATATTTATATTTATATTACTTATAAAATATCAGCATTGGAGATAAACTTTTAATTTTATATTAAATCTCTAATTTTTATTATAAAATCAATGATACCCATATATGAGCTTCCTCTCATTTTTTTCCCTTTTACCTATTTGACGTGTAACTTCTTTTGAACTATTTCATTAACATTATTTGACTTATAAATTTTATATTATTTTCATTCAATTTTTTTTATTTTCTATAACTATTTGACTTTTAAGTTCTTTTAAACTCTTTTATTAATTGTATATGATTTTTAAATTCTTTTAAATTTATTTATTAGTAGTTCACATACAATTTTCTATATCTATGTCCATATTTATATGGAGAAATAAAATTCAATTTATATTCTATTACTCTATAGTCTAATATATTTTATAGTTGATTTTTTGGTACACAACAATATCATATTATTATAATATAAATAATAGTATTGTAATTTAATTAATTTCTTTGACAAAAAAATATAATAAATTTTAAGTTTAATTAGATGTGTAAATACTCAATAATAATAATAATCTTATAATAAAATTTTATTATAAAAAAAATGAAATATCTAAGGAGTCAGAGAGATATTTAAACATCAATAATTAAAATATAAAAAGAATTAAAATTATATAATTTATTATTTAATTTTATTATTCATAAAAAAAATTTATTATTTAAATATATTCACATTCACGCCTAACTAATTTATATTGAATTTTAATTCACACCAAATGGTCTATCCTAAAAAAATTAAAAGGATTACACTTCACTCCAAATAGCCACACAAAAAAAAGCTCATCCTCATTTTCGACACCTGCTACTGAACCACACCGAGCTACACGCCAAATCTTCCTCACTCATATCAAGAAAACCCCCCAACGCTTAACTCCTCCTACCCTAATACCACACCTAGTTTTCTCCCTCTACTTTCTGTCTCTACCATTCTTGTCTGACTGTCCCTCTGCCCCTCCCCACCTCGGATCGCAATGTATGATTCTACCCGCCATAAGCAGCGCCGTGATCCACCACCTCATCGCCGCCGATCATGGTGCTGCTCGTTCACTACACCACCGCGTAGTCCTGAAAACGCGGTCACCACTCTCTCGCACCACCAATCCAAACCCTCTCAAAAGACCGAGTTACCCTCAAAACCGACCAATTCGTTCCCGAACTCTCCCCAGAGCTCCAAACTCGGCTTCGTGGGTCGGATCTTGTCACCTGGTCGCGTCTCCCCTATCGACTCGGTCGACAACACCGTCCAAGAAATCGTTGAACCCTCGCCGATCCGTACAACAAATGCACAGTCAAGGTTTACGAATTCCCCGAATTTGCCCTCATCGGAGGGTTCTGAGAATACCAACAATGGTGTGAAAGAGGAGGGTAGTTCGGGGGTTTTTGACGTGAGGCTGAATTTGAAGGGAAAGAATGGTGGGTCTTTGGTTTTGGAGTTGAATTCTGTGGTTTTAAGTTCGAATAGTTCGGTTTTTGCTGACTTGATTACGGATTATAGGAAGGGTTCGATTGGTTCGGCTGCAAGTTTGTGTAGAATTGAGGTTCCTGAAGTGGAAAATTTGAATGTGTTTCGGGAGACTATCGAACTTATGTTTGAGGAAGATATTACCAAACCGCTCTTGAAGAAAGGAGTGTATCGGTCTATAGATATTCTTGAGGTAGTTCTTGAATCAGTGCTTTCCTTTTTCTTGATTTTGACAGTGCATTTTTTTTTCTTGTAGGAACGTTGTGAAAAGTGTCTTGTTAAATGTGTTAAATGTGTGTGTGTGTGTGTGTGTGTGTGTGTGTGCGCGCGTGAACATGTTGAAATTTGAAATAATAAGATTTGAAATTGAGGTTGTAGTATTTTATCTGTAAATCAGTATAAAATAAGATAATGCTAATCTTGTTAAATGCCGAAATTTCATGTTTTGAGTATCAAGGAATCTCTGTTGTTGAATTCACTAAATTATGGGAACTATACAAAAATCATATTTTGGGAACATTGTTAGGTGTTATATTAACTCTATAAATATAAATTACAGTCTTATTCCTTTTATTGTTGGAATATAACTGAAATCAAGCGTTATTGTGTAAATTGTGGATGGTGGATAAATGAGATTATGTTGAATCTGTCAATTCCATTATTTACATAGACCTGCAAGCTGGAGGCTATTCTTTGATTTTCTTTGTCTATAAAGCACAACAACTGATATAGGGACACCAAAAACTCCAAATAGGACACGAAAATGGCCACACTATATTCCACTTACCCGTTAAATGTTGAGGATTAAGACATGCAGCTGGTCACTTAAAGCACTCACAGAACTCCTATGCAAATTCAGTATGATGGCATTGGGCCCCCGTCTCGCTGCCCTCGTAATCTTCTCAACTAGAAGACTTCTTGTTGTGCACTCTATCATGTAGTACCCTATCTGCTAGCACCTAAGACACGCACCCTGGCTTTCACTTATTGTTCTTGGAAGAGCTCCTGATGCTGCTTGAAAAAAAAAAAGACAGGCATTTTTCTATTTGAAGGCTAAGTTCTTCTTGCCTCTTTTCTTTACTGAAACTATATCTGATATTTCTTCATCCTCGTGATTAGCTATGCAATGGTTGGAACTTTTGTTCTTTTTGTTGGGTTATTTACAGAATTCGTACGGAGACATGTACATTTTAGGAACATTTAAAGGTTGCAAAGCAAATCCCTAATGCATCTGAAATTAGGTTATTTTTTATTACTGTAATTTGAAAAGAGCTACTTCAAGTTGTAATCTCACACTGTATCTCTAATCCTGTTGTTTAAGTGGGTGTTCCCATTCCCGTTGTGTAGTGATGCATGTTGTTAGTAAAGACTTGTTAAGCATGAAGCATATGGATAAGAGAGACTTACAAATGCTTTGAAAGTATTTAGACAAACATACTATAAGTGACATTTCTCTCTGCTGACAAGGCCCACTTGACAATTTCTATATCCCTTTTCCAAATTTCATCCATTTGTTTTTTGGCAAACCCTTGTATTCCTCATCAAGCAGCATCAGTGTAATTGACATCAAGCTTGGGACCGGAGAAGAGGGGGTGGGGTTGTTAAGGAGAAGGGAAAAAGGAAGTGATGAAAACATGAATGCTTTTTTAACGATTTTGTCCATACCCCAATTGTGGAGTTTTTATCATGAATTCTTATATGCCTTTTTCCTATGAATTTTAGATATCAGCAGGCCTTATGTTCACTAGGGGTGTTTTGGCCTGTTTGAAGTACCTCGAGGCAGTACCTTGGAGTGAGGAGGAAGAAGAAAAGCTAAGGAGCCTTTTTACTAAATTTAAGTTTGATGATGCAACAGCGAGAGACATTTTGGCCAGACTCTATTCGCTTGACTCTATACATGCACAACAATCTCTGGCTAGACAGCTTGTTTGGTCTATTACTACTGGTATCGATGCCAATGCAAGAAATGAGCTAAAGTCTTTAGTCAAGGGCCTCCTATGCAAAAGCTCTGTCTACGAGAAGGACTATCCTGATCTCAACAAGGAGGATATCTTTGTCATTTTCCAGTCTTGTCTTACTTCACTGGTCAGTCTGTTTGAGGAGGCTTCTGACACAAATCCATGTGGGAAATTGGCAAAGAAAGGGAAAGATAAGCCTTTGATCGAACGCATTTCAAAGCAGGTTGATAACATCAACTGGCTATTAGAGGTTCTACTTGATCGGCAAATTGCAGAGGAGTTTGTGGATATGTGGGCAAATCAAGGGGAATTACTTAGGATGCATGAGAATGCCTCTCCAATGGTTAGATATGAGCTCAGCCGTGTATCGGCAATGTTGTTCATTGCAATGGGTACCAGAAAACTGCATTGTCAGGCAGAAACAAGATTAGTGCTTCTTCAGGCATGGTTTAGACCAATGCTATCAGATTTTGGTTGGCTACAGAGATGCAAGAAGGGCCTAGATATAAAGGCATTGGAGGAAGCCATGGGCCAGGCTCTCCTTACCCTTCCTTTGAAGCAGCAATACACGCTGTTTATGGAATGGTTCCAGTCTTTCTCAAAGCATGGTACTGACTGCCCTAATCTCAGTAAAGCTTTCCAGATCTGGTGGCGTCGATCATTCCCGAGAGGCTCTGAATCTTATGCCATTGATTCCAGGTAACCGGAGCTACTTTGTGATATCTTCTTGTTCCATATAATATCACAGGGTTGTAGGCTAAGCAATTCTTGAATGTTAAGGAAGTCAATAATGTAGATCAACTATGTAGAATGTGCAAGGATTTGGAGTGATGAATGTCTTTTATCAGTCCACCTGAAATTGTATTCATCTCTCATGTGCTCATCATCAGGAAGTTTGAAGTTATAAGGATCTCACAACTTTTGAAGAATGTTCCAACTGTTGCATATATTAAAACATTTCACACGCCCCCATTTGCCGATGGTAGATTTCTGTGTTGCTTATTAACAATATAGCCTTGTCAACTCACATCATGGTTTGACTTACCATAAAGCAGAATGTGCTTTCCCACTACTGTTTTTCTTGGGTCTCTTCAAATCAGATCATGCCTGCTCTTGTTGGCCTTTAAAGTTCCAGTTTATGGATCTTTGAAGAAGAATGATTTTGGCTTGAGCACATTTTTGCCAATTTATCTTTAATTCTGTTTATTTTTCGACTAGCAAATAGTACATGATCATGGTGGTTTTAAACTAGATGTGAGTTGAAGAAGGTGAATTTCCAACTCCTTAAACGGTGCCAAATGCTGTCCCAAAGTTTAGGAGAAGCATCTGACTGGTGTGTCATACTTTTGAGTCTCTCCAAATTTCGTAATGTCATATATCCACAGAGCAGGGATGGGCAACTGCCCCTCTCACGTGGTCTTTCAAGTGTCTAATTTGCTATTACAATTATGAAGAATACTTGATCTCTCTCTCCCCATTTTTAAATTTTCACATATTCTCCTATAAAGAGTTATCCAAAAGGTTTGCCTCCTGAGTTTATATTTCATTTGAGAAAAAAGGCCCAATGCTTATTGTATCGGGTGTTTAAGGGGAATGTGTTATGGATGTGATAAGCCATCTGTTGAACCTGAAAATAATACACTGAAATTGAAGGTTCTTCTTTTTGGTCTCCCACTTTGCTTCAATCAATGCTAGACCAGCACTAATACTTGAAACTAATACTTGAATTGAATCTAACGACAAGATGTGCTCAAATACTTGCATATTATAGACTATATATGAGTATACACAACCCACAAACGCATTGATCGACCAAAATGTGAGGAACTCCTCAAAAGTATGGAGGGCTCGTTTTCTACATGCTGCGATGCAGATCTGAAGCAGAAAATGGAGATCCAGATAAGCCAGGGGCGCATAGCATAATGTGTTCTTGCTATGTTCTGTTTATTTGATTTCAAAACCCAGCTTCTTTTACATCTCTATGTCTTCTTCTCCTATAACCGCAATCTTCAAGGTGTACTGCTGCACTCACTTATGCTTCTTCCCACCCGCCAGAATACGCTGAATCTGAAGCCCTCTGCTGAAGGCTTGGTTGAAAAGTAGCCTAGTTTGGAACTCTGAGACAAATGGGAACCAAGCCAGAACAGCAACTGGCGTAAAGATCACCAGCCCCATTATGTACTCGTACCCTCTTGCCAGAGCTTTAACAGAACCCCACATTCCTAAGCCCTTCACTATTGGCTTGCATGCCTGTGATATCTGCAAAGAAAGTAATACGCTTAATAATCTGAGAGGTTATGTTATATAAAAAATAAAAAATAAAAATAGTTTTCCACTCAGGCAACTAGATAGGAGATCTTTCCAAAAGACAATCAAGAAATTACAGTCAGAGGTGATGACCAAAAGGTTTAGTGTCAGAAAATCACTACACATAAGGAGAGACTCCTATTTGAAACAGATTTAGTTAGTTGCGTCTTCACTCTTTGGCTGAATCAAAATGAAAGATTAAACATCATCAAAATCCTATGGATTGTATAACGTCCCAATTTCAGATGCACAAATAAACATGCGCCTTTTTTCCTTAGAGAGGAGAACACATGCATTTCTGCTATGTAGAGTGCAAAACCAACAGTGTTCAACAGAGATAAAATCTCAGATGTAGGATATGCACCTGCAGAAGAGCCCATCCTGTGGGCAAGAAGGCCAATAAGCTGGCAAAGATGTCACCAACTGTAAGACTAAGGAATGAGAACAGAATGGCAAGAGTGACTATGAACCCAATAAAGAGGAACAACTTGAGGAGTCTGAACATCAGCTGGAAATCTGCACTGAATTTCTTTCTACCCATGGACACAATCTGCAGATGAAAAATGCATTAATTTTCTGGATAATGTTCAAAGCACGACCAGTAATCAGGAGAATCCGGTTAAACAATTTTACATGCGACATTGTTTTAGAATTTGAGCACTGACCTTCAAGATGATCATTGCGGCAACAATGACCAGCCAAGATAGACCATAGACCTGTAATTGCAATAGCATATCAGATGATAATTCCAACATTACATTCATGGTACTCTGTTGTGCATACATATGGATGGCATGAGGTATTCAGACTGATGTTACTGGACTGGATAAGATAGTAATAATATAGATACAGAAGGGGAAAGATTTAAATGGCTGGTATTTCAAGACATGTTATATTGGAAAACCAAGAGCTTGAACAGCATATCAAAGGGAAAAACAACATATGAAATATCTAAGGACGTTCATATACTTACCACGATGCTTGTGTCATTATTGGCCACATGTAGCTGATACACAATGCCATACTGGTAGATGAAGAAACGGAGAGAAAGAACAATCTCACATAACCGTCCAAAAAGCCCAGTGGACTGCAGGTGCTCTTGTTCCTCCTCCCACCATGACTCCCAACTCTTGGCCGCTGGAACACCAATACCACCATGATTACTTATCCACTTAGTCCAATCCTCCAAGTCTTCCACAATCTTCTGCCACTCAAATCCCGAAGGGTTAAAAAGGAAGGGAGCAAACAACCAAGAACCTACTAGAAACCACATGGAGAATGTAAGAAGAAAGTAGGCAGTAGAATCAGGAGCTGCTGAGCCATAAATTTGATAAGCTATAAGCAAAATCAATAGTTCCAGCGCTTTAGTGAAATGACTCCTTGAGTACATTCTGTAGTTCTCTGCAAACTTCTCGTGCCGCACAACAAATCCGCGCCCAGTGGCTCTGTACTTTGCTCCTCCATGCAAAATCGTACGCCCAAAATAGTGCAACTTTGTCCCCAGGGAAAAAGTAAAGAAAACGGCTGACAGCTGAAGCTGCATGATTATTATGTCGCCTGCTGCAGTTCTGAACCCTCTCTCAAGTCCAATCTCCATAACCATGGGCAAGGCCATCAACAGACCAAGTTGAACAAGGGACTGCGAAGCCATGGCAGCCTTCAGAGCATTTTCTCCCTTAGACCTCGCAAATTTAACTATCGACTTCTCCAAACCACTCAATGAAAGGTAGAGTTTCCCATATAAGAATGCATAAACCGTAAGGACTACCATCTGCATACCATCAGAAAAAAGCATAATTAGCTGGAAAAGATGCAATGAATAAAGAGATGTACGCAAACAGAACTAATCAAAATCCTATGCTGAAGATATAATAGCTCCACATATTTTAGATGTGCCTTCTACAAATAGAACTAGATCTCAAGTTTTGATTAGAAATGCATATAAAGGTTATGGCACAAAGAGTTCATCAAACCTAAAAGTACATTTATCAAACTGTGAATTATTGTAAACTTGTGGACTGAGACCCTTCCAAAGTATAAACATCACAAAAATCATGCTACTTATTAGCAAAACTAGATCAGTGGCAAGTATCATATTTTATGTCCCTCCAAAGCTCGAACAATGGACCTTCCCAGTATCAAAGGGTGCTGCACAATAGCTAGATGTCAAATTTCCAGTCAAACAGCTTCTGAAAGATTTCATTTTCAGGTTGGAAATGACAGCATTTCATACGATTTCAGTGATCCCAAAAAGAATACCTTCTCAAAGGTTACTGGTGGACATAAAACTTGTTTAAAGTCAATTTCAGTTATTTGCGAAAACAAAAATTCCATCGCAAGGTAGCTTTTTGGGTTGGTTCCCTTGTGGCAGTATTTGACCCATTAAACATAAAATAAAAAGGAGAAAAATATGTAAATAGTATTCAAAGCTTATAAGGTGCCTGACAAAATATCTTAAAGTGGTTCACCATTTTTTCAAAGAATAAAATGCAAAGCTCTAGGTTCAGCCTTCCCCCCTCCCTCTCCTCCTTAGCATCTCTCTTTTTTCTTGGTTTTCCAGAAGGACCATTCTCCAAACAATTACCAAAGGGATGTAACATGCAGTAGTAACAGTCTGGTGACTAAGTCCATTTATTTGTCCCTTTATAGTCAGTACATTTGAAGAGTTTCTGTTAGCGTGTTTGTTATACACAGTATAATTTTAGTTTCTTGCAATTGTTCGTATTTAGTTTTTTATTTTGATGATGTTGATTACCTGGGAAACTACTAAAATGACCCAAATTTTAAAGTAATTTAGTCATAACAGTGTCCATTTACTTCAAGATTGTGTTCTGCAAGAAAATTGAATTACCATGGAGCTGATATAAAATCCAGTGGTTGTATAATAACAAGACAGCATGCGGAAGAAGTCAAAACGATGGCCTAATCTGTAGATATCCCGGCTGAGTGTCTGTTCCCCATTACCACATGCCACTTTCGCTTCAAAAAGTGAGATTTGGTTGAGGCCAACATCTCGTCCCTTCCCAACTTGGATATATTCATGGTGAGTAATATTCCCACGTCTCAGCGTGGAGTTGAAACCTACAGCAGGCAAAATAAATATCAAGAAGTAAATGCCACATCTGAGTATGAAGTATGGTTGGTCAAATCTAGACAAAACAATCAACATGAAGGTAATTAAATTGTATCTACCAGCAAAGATATCCTCGCTCAGATTGATGCCCGTTGAAGCCTTGCTAATGCCACCACGGGTAATGTGAAAAATTCTGTCGAACACATCTGGATGTCCATAGTGGAATCGAACCCTAAATCCCACCAATTTTGAGAAAACAAAGCCAAACGCATGTCACAAGTTCCAACCATGGCAATAACAAATGAGTTTTATACAGAAGATACTCATTTGATGAAATGAATTGATCAACTGGACCTGGTGTCCAATTCTCAGTGCATCCAAAAATGAATAATGCACATTCAGAAGGGTTTTTTTTTTTTTTTTGGGGGGGGGAGTTAGTACAATTTTTTAATGATATTGTACCTGCACGGCATGCTCGGATCAAAATTTGAAATCATTCATCTACTAAATGGACTTGTCCTAATCATTTGTGGTAGGTATCATGCATATAGATGACTACCATAAACTATTACTGATCACATACAAAAGGATGAAGATACAATTTTTGCCTTAGAAAAGAAAACAAAAGAACATACTTTAAAGGTCTTGCAAGAACTCTTTGACCGATGGTGACGAAGCTCGTTTCTTGATTTGACATGAACCAAGCCAAAGAAGAAACACTGGAACATAGATTTGAAACCATGTCAGACAATTAGAAATCTCGATGTAACAGATAAACTCATAAGCCCTACAAACAATCATCCAACCTTCCAGTGAAGATATGTTCACGAACACCCAAAATTGTAGGTGGGCGCACCCCATGATCTTCATTAAATTCTTCAAGTAGGTTACGCATCTTAAAAGCCTCCTCCAAATAATTGTCCTACAACCGAAAGCAGAAAAATAATGTAGAAGTGCCCCCAAAAAATTTCACTCAACCACAATGGTTTTAACTTCTTTCTGCTTTACCTGATTCATATCAATGGTCTGAAGAGCTTCCCCTCGGCTAAAAATTATAGCATGGTTTTGATTTTCAGGTTTTCCTTCTCCTATCTTTGCAGCACCCGGCAATTTTATACGGTAGATTTCCTTAAAGTAAACACAAAGCAACTAGGGCTTGAGCAATCAATCAACATGATTATTTTACAATTGAATTGAGAAGGATAATTACCTGATCAAGATTATCAACAGCTTTAACCAATACAGAGTAATAGACCTTTTGTACTTTTCCACCTTCCCTTTCTTCGACTTCATCAATATATGCTACACGGAGAGATGGATTGCTATAGCAGCAGCAGGAACCAAATTATCAAATAAGATTAAGTCATCAGGGTAACACTAAAGAGAAATCAAACCATAGGGAAACGTTAATCAGATGGGGAACCTACTTAACCATCAAATTTAAAATATCCGTTGCACGACGATCTCCACTCCGCTTTTGGTTCCCATAATTCTGACAGGTGGCAACATAAGTGAATTTCATGTCAGCTACAGCCTCTAATTGTGCATACAAGGATCTCTGGCTTTTCTTTTCTTCCTCTGATGGAACTGTAACAGCCTTGTAGCCTTCTAGTATCTCTGCTCAGGTGATATTCAGAGTATTAAGAGCCCAACATATTACCTCCAGGTAGTTACTTTAATAATCTCCAGATTTTTGACTGTATTTCAGAAGAAACTACAATATTCTATAAGAAAATACATAAATCAAATGCAGATCCTGGTACGAGCAGTAAAGTCAAATGCTTGTCACATATAATCCTTCTCTTCAGTCTTAACACCTCAAGTCAGAGGCATTCACATCAACTATTTAACAGTAAATCTATAGAAATCTTATAGCACTTAATTGGGCACAGCTTCTTCAATTTCTGAAACTTTACTAAAAGCCTGAGAGTACAAATCTAGCAGACTGGGATCAAAGGATGATTGCCCTTGACATACTATTTTGAAGTTTGAATCTGGATGCGAACACCGAAAATAAGACACAATCAACAGTAAAAATATGAACATGCGTTATTTCATTACTTTTCAGTGCCTGTTTACAAGACCCGCGAGTTCATTCATGTCAATAACCGACTCTAGTGTGCATTCATGACCAATCATCTAACTCTACTGTAAATTCACATTACTATTAATTTGAAGGGAAGCTGAGAACTTGATGTAGGGAGTTTGGAGAAACACATGCATCTCCTCAAAGTTTGGCAGTCCAAAACTTGAGACCTTTCGAAGTGAATATTATATTTTTTTTTCTGGCACTGTTCTTATCCTTTGAATCTTTTGTACAACAAACACACCCAAGGGAGCGGCAAAATGACAAAGAATCCTCTCTGAGATTGAATTTGGAAAGTAGAATATTTCTCTCACCACTTTCAGAAGCCATGTCCAGAAAAGCCTGAAGCTTCAAAGCCCTTCTGTAGTACATCATCCCTCTAACTGCAGAACAAATATTTATTCGTAACAGAGAGACAGTGATGGCATATTTTTAAAGCATGGGGGAAGACCTAAAGATACCTGTTCTGCACAGAGTCTGTCCTCTTAAGGAGACCCAATGACGTAGTTGCAAAATATTTTCTTCATTTTCCCAGATCTCACTTTCTTTCTTACAGTTGAGGCGCTCCATAAAGTTATTCCATTCATCTAACAGAATTACCAAGATTGTTTTTGAAAATAAGCAATTCGAATCATACGGAAATCATACATACAAAGATAAAATGTAAACAGTGATACTGAGGTGTTCAAATATTTAAAACCTGGGAAGATTTTTTGCAGGTAGTAGATAACTGATACACCATCTTCATTTTCCATCTCGAGGTCACTCTTAGAATATACAGTCTCCTCACTGTAGTAGGGAGTCATGACACTGCCATGCCAAGTGAATATAATTATATGATAATGAAACAGTGAAGTATTGAAAAATCTAAATAGATTCATTTGCACCTCAAAATAACATAATCATGATACCTGAAAACTCATCCATTTTCTTCACATTTATTTCATCACAAATTTCTCTATCAGTTGATATAATTTACTATTTCAAACAAATGATGATGATGTTAGTGACTAGATTAACCACCTATTTGATGAAAATTCCTGGCCAAGTGTGGATCTTTACTTTAATAGGTCATAAAATTTTATACTATTCAACTGAGTGTGTATGAGAAACTTAAATACCAACAGGCATTTGGTCCAATAGTACTATTTGTCTTGTGAGGGCTTTGAGGTCAAGAGTTCAAGTTTCTCTCCCCCTAAAAAATAAAAATAAAAATAACTTACATAATAAAAGCATATGAGATGTCCATAGACATATACTGACTACTCTAACAACTATATTCATCCAAACCAACCAACTACAGATTATCGATGCATATAATGAACTCAAGAAACTATGAGCTGCACCTGAATGAGAGCATTTTGCGAACTCGAGGTGCACGTGGCATATCCATGAATAATGAATTTGTGAAGAATGCAATTCTTCTGCGTGCTTCAAGGTTTGTTGGCACATCAATGGCAGACTCTTTTACTGTCAGAAGGAGATGGAGGCGTCTTATCTATGACAATAACAACCAAAAACGATGTATCATTTGTTACCCAAAATTGAGGGTTTGATGCGTGTATGAATGCGTATATATACAAGAAAAGCACCTGTTCTTCCCATTGTGCTGTAACTACAGGAGGAAACATAATAGCAGGTTTTGAGTCAGTATTTGCAAAAAGTTGTCCCTTGCTACTATGACCAAGCTCTACCAATTCACTGAAAAGTTAGCATACAGTTATTACTAACAGATATACGATTGAGAATATTGAATATGGCACTGAACTCTTCAAACAAAATTTTAGTCCTATTAGAATGCTAAAATATCCACCAACCGAATCTCATTCACCATCATGTCACGGGTAACTACTTCCAGCATGTCTTGCAGTAACAAGACCACAGAATCTTTATTGGATGGATCAGCATCTTTCTGAAACATGGCAGGAAGATTTAAATTTTAAAAAATTATATATATATGGATAACACGTGTATATTACTAATTCTCATGCAAAGGTGTCTCACCAATATGTCCACAAGCTCCACAAATTTCTTACAAAGAGTAGGCAAAGGACCCATTCTGAAATTTGCAAGAAATGTATTCTTGGAAATGTTACTTTCAACTTCCCTAATAATGTGGCCAATAATCCTGTCAAATAGGAATTAACATTAGAATCACAATAGTGATGGAAAATTGGCAATAACATTCAGACTCGAAAACATTAACACCATCATACTGCTTAAGCTTCTCTAATAATCAACTAACTACACAAACGACAAAGAAGGAAGAAGTAAAAAATCTCCTGTAAGAAGTAGTCCTGCTCTATCTCATGTAAATCTTCAATGATTCATAATCCGAGCATCAGAGGACTCATAAACAACCATCAGTACTACAGACACTGAAATATATACATTTATATATTATACTATTGTCTGAGGTATGCAAACAAGGTTTTTTAACAGACGAGTATCCCCTTCTATATAACAACAGCAAGAAATAAACTACTTGTCCTCTAACAAAGATAAAAGTGATAATAGCTAATAGGCTCAACAAAAACAGATAATACGAGAAGGACCAGTTAATGTAGTCAACCAACTTAAAGGAATAAAGTATCTCTCATAACCTTTTCTCAGTTTCTCCAACTACCAAAGCGTTCAGCACAAGTTTGAAAGATTCATAGCATTCAACAACAGCACATTTCATATATTCATCAGAACATATCCGCTTCCAAAGGTCAGCATCTTTGGACCGAAATTGAACTGCCATATCCAATGCAATTGGGATCTGCAAAAGGCAGAGTCAACAGAAAGATCAAGAAACAGGTAAAAGAATTTTTTTAAGAAAAAATCAGGAGACAGCATGAACCTTGCTAGCAAGCAAAAAGGGTGGCCACTGAATTAGCTTCAGGCTAGGATCTGAGGAATAAGGAACTAACAACAGATCCATCTCCCTGAAATAAAGGAAAACCGTTTTAGTTCCAATTGTATGATGAAACAAATACATACACATACATGATGCATACATAGGCACATAAATGCATAAATACCCATACATCAGCACACACACATATAAACACGCAAACTAGGGCCTTTCCTGTCGCTTATGAGATCTTCTTCACGGAAACTACATATTACTTCATTCCATAACTGAGCAAATTTTGCAGCTTCAGTTCTCCTACTAGCTGTAACCTATACAGATAAAAATGTTAATGTGAACATCTAGATAATCCTTCCTGTCTTTAAATGTCCTTAAATATCATAAATGTGGAAAGATGAAATGAAACCTCGCGAAAATGCTTCGAGAAAAAAAATCCCCTTTTCTTCTTATCAGAAGGCACCAAATATGTGTTGAATGCACCAGGTAAGGACTGGAACCGTGACCTTAGCATGCCCAGAGTTCGTATCTGTAAGAAGAGAAGTGAATATGACCATCAACCAGCAAACTAGCAGATTTAAATAATTAAAATGAACACCAACCACCAAGAGAGCAGATATAATAAGATCATATATTAACCTACTGACCAACTGCAGTGCCAGTGCTGTTTCATTTTTCTTGGACAATTACAATAATTGAATTAAAAAATGATAGTTACATACCACTGTATCTTAGTTCATTAAAGGGTCCCCAGGTTCCCTGTTGAAGATATGGATTTTAAATGAAGGAGAAATAGACCATGTTGAATATATCTGGGGAAAACCAATTTAATGGTTCTTCTTTCTATACGTACTAGCCTGACTTGATTTTGTAACAGGAAAATACTCACCACCTCGCCCCAACCCACCCAGAAGAAAGGGACAAAGAGACACAATTGAATTTAAGTGCAAAAGAAATTATTAATTATGAATTTCGAATAACCATTCTCTGACAACTCTAATGTAGGACTTGTAACAAAACTGTGTTGTCTAGGAGCAAAAATTGTGCATTTGAAAAAATTATATCTTATTACAAAAGGAATACTCTTTCCATGAGCCCTATAATTTTATTTTTCTGCCCAAGGCATGGTCACGAGTATGAACAAAAAAGATATGCAGACGATTCCGTTATAATGGCATGTGAAAAGTGCAGGACAATGCAACACGGGAAGAGTTCAAGAAAATAAATTGAAACACAAAACAAAAATGAAAATAAAAGAAAGACGATTGTTTCCAAGCATTACCTCTCCTAGCCGATCAAAGGCACCAATAACACCACCACACAAAGTTGAGTAAATAGCATACCAAATTTGAGTGTCCATAAAATAAACCTGCATAAAATTTGTGAAATGTGTGAGATATTTCATCGTGGACAAGATAAGAATCATGTTTACAAGATCTAAACTACGGAGCAAACTATCAACTGTCAAAACTAAACTATTAAGACACACCAAGATTACTGGTGCCCAGAGTGAAGCAACTGCTCCATAGTTGTTCTTAGCTGCATTGACATAAAACGAGTTAACATGAGACTATCAGTTGAGAAGAAAAGCATGAAAAGAAGGAACAAATGTTGGATATATACCTTCTGGGAAAAATTCATGCCAAGTATATTGAACACGGTGAATACTCATTATATCTTTTGTTGGCTTCATCAGAGGTTTTATCTAGGTAAAATAGAAAACATGGTTAGAAGAGAACATACCACTAAGCTCAGTTTATTTCCAATAATAAATAAAATGACAGATCTGGCAACTACCGTGACAAAGTAGCTAAATGCGAACTTGGAACACAGTAGTAGCACCCAAAAGAGAGTATATCTGGAATCAACAAAATATATTCAAACAATAAGCCAATTTAAAGAACAAAAAAAAAAAAGGCAAGCGAGAGACAATTCCAAATGGTATACTCACTTTATAAGCGCAAATTGACTCTCATGCATTCCTCTCCCCACATAGATTCTGGGCTGTTAAAAACGAAATAGATTCATGCAGGCAATGAACATTAGCTCATAGACTGAAAAACAATATTGAGGGAAGAGGCGTGTGCATTGGGGGGGGGGAGGAGAGAAAGATTCTAAGAGAAGTACTGGTTCTACGCTGAATGACTCTTATGCAAGGAAGAAAGAGAATTAAATGGTTTTATTCAATAATGTACTGTTGAAACGCAAACTGAAGAAAATGCATGGTGACGTACGACTAAAGCATTTTGGAACTTGAATCACTAAACAGAAATTGTTGGCATGTTCAAGAATGATTGTCATGAGGTTATATCTGTGTGTGAATGACTAGCAAATGAGTTTCATTACAAAATAAATAACAATGGGGCGCTGCATAATTCGGAGACTCCTACGTACACAGCCTTACCAAGCAAGCCGACAGCTGTTTGCATCACACAATAACAATATGATGGAATAACATCCTATAACAAATTTAAGCTCTCTTTCCTAACAATTTTAGGAACAGATCAAACTAACTAATCAAATTCAAGGCCCCGATCAAAACTTGTTTGAAATTATAAGCACATCTGTAGATCACATTCCAACAAATTATTACCGAGGAATTTGAGTTCTCAAGTACCACCTGATACAAAGAATGGATTGGCAACACGGCATTGGCACAACCAAAGTCTAGCGATTAATGATGGCAGGCATACCACATTTAGACGTAACTAACTGTATATTACTGATGGATTTAATACTGAAGGAGTGAAACAAAAGACAGAATTGCTTTATATACTGAACTAAACAGGTTTAACACAGAAGAAAAGGTTCACCCTGTGAAACAAAGAAAGTATAAGGCAGGAAGAATTCTTTCAATTTCAGAAACAGAAATTTCAGTTAAGTATCCAGTACTGTTTGTGTGCATGTGGACATATGCAACTGGATCTTATCATTAAGGTACATGATCAAACACAACCTGAAAAAAACTATGAGAAAAGGACTTATTCCTGTATATCTGGTACAGATATTCCTCACCAATCAAAAATCAATTATGCTTGGAAAAAATGACATGAAATTTGCTTAAAAATAGAGAGAAAGAAGATGAGGAATAACAAGCATACCTGCGACCACCATAAAAGAAACCTCACAATAAGCCAGTCTGAGTTCTCAATCCAGCGTCGGAGCATTGGAAATATAAACAAGATTGCAGCCAGTAAATTCGGAAGCAGATATATAATCACAACCATGATATATAAAGGAGGAATGCCTTTAAGTCTGTTAAGGAATGAGAGCACATCTTTGGTCTTGCCAAAAGCCAATGAATTGTTTTGGTGCAAATAACATATTGGAAGTATAACGGACCACACAAGGCTGACTACTATCTTGAGAATATTTCTCATCACATCAGTAAATTTCCATCTATGGTAGCCCGGGAAGTTCAAAACAAAGTCCAATATACCTAAGATCGACACAAGGAAAAAGATGAGTTCTTAATAACAATTAAATCTCAAGACCAAAATAGAATGTGAAAATTGAAGATACGAGAAAACCTTTTCACATCTGCAAATTTACTAAAATAGAATTCAACAATTACAAGTATCATGCATTTCTAAAAGATTATAAAAATAAGGACTGCTAAACTAAGCAAGGAGAGCTGTTGGAGTAAAAATTCCTGCTGTCTACAAGCAGGTAGGCCTTCAAATGAGTGACAATTTCAACTGGCATTGGATGGAGAGATTTTCTCAACCATAAAAATCAACCTTGGTGGTCGCAACCTTTCCATGTGGATTACAAGCTCTCTTCAATGTTCACACCCTCCCACATGCGAGACTTGTGCTTGCACGTCAACTAACAAACCAAATTGAAACAGACCAACAAATGAAAATAAAATCAAATTGGGAGAGAGACTTTGTCCATTAACCACCTAAGGCCAAACTATGGATACCATGTGAGAGGCATCCAAACCAAAATCAATGGACAATGCGTGGAGAGGCCGTCAACCATATAATCCAATGTTGTGATATGTCTCAGAGAGTTGTGCGTATTCATGGTCTAAGATCTTTCAAGTTTCAACTGCGAGAGTTGTTATGTTTATATTCATGGCCTGAGATCTGTTAACTATGTCTCATGTTACAACATTAGAACATTATTTTGTAAAAAAAATTGGAAAACTGTTGCAAGGGTTTTGTTAAGAAAAATAAAAATAAAAATAAAAATTTGGAACTTCAAATGAAAACATCATTTGAGTCAGTAATGGCTTCCATTCTCTTCTATCCTTTATGACTTTATCCTAGCCACTTCTCTTCTTTTCCATCTAATTTCTCATTCTTTGTCTTTGCATAACACTATCATGATTTTGACTGTCCATCCAATTGGCAAATTTTGACCACTTCTTTAAAACAAAGCAAACAGTCAGCGGCACTATGTTAGCTAAGAGGTAAAATCATGAAAAACAAATTAAACTACATGTGAAGACCATTAACAAATAGCAACAAAAGCAAATATAAGAGTCTAAGTGGGACCTTGGGTCGCATTCAACTTGACATAGAAAAAAAGTCTATTTCTATCAGGCGATGCGAGACTAAATAGAAAGACGTTGTACAGCAATTCAATGACCATTAAATGCAGCAACAAAAAAGTAAATCAAACCAAGTATATTGAAGTTATATGATTTTTCTTCAACCAAAGGAAGCTTCTTCATGAGTAATTAGACTCACAAACAACATTTGCAATTGTCTGCTGTTAAAGGTCAAAAGCTTAGAAACATGTACCAATATTTGGTTGATACAATCTCTAGCTTTAGCAACCGGAATGTTAAGGGTTCAGATCTGATGCAAAAGTTGGGTATGTAACCTATCCATCCCTCCTTAGTGAAGACCAAACTGGACAATAACTTTTTTTTTAACCTCCATAGCTCTAACATGTATTGGGAAAATTGCAAGACAAAAGTATTACAATTTCAGTGGTTTTTAACATGGTTTTGTTTATAGAAACAACTTTGTAAGCATTGAATACTACCATGCAATACTTGAAGGAACTAACACCAGTGATGCAGATTGATGAGCTCTTATACCAAATTGATGTAGACTAGGAAGGGAACTAGAGAATTAGAACTGAAGAAGAAAAAGGAGAAGAGAGAAGGAGCTTGGGAAAAGAATATCTTGATAAATCCATAATCAAAGGCTGCCCAAAACCATTACATTAACCCCTAGATAGGGAATACCAAAAACCTAAGGCAAAGAGTTCTAAACTAAATAAACAAAATCACAAAAAAGTGCCCAAAAATAACCAAAATCACAATGAAGTCATAATATCTACCTCTACCATAACGAAGGACAAACGATTCCATCAACAAGTCAATGGAAAGTTTAACACTTCACTTTTATTTCCAAAGTTTTTCTTCTGTCTAATTTCTAAATCTCAAGAAAGAAAAAAAAAGTTTGAAAACAATAAAATATGAGCTTTTAGAGATCTATAATTTCTTCATAACATCAACACTTTTTAAGGCATATGCATCAACAAGGATTAGGAAATGACATATTGATTAAGCTTGAGCTGTGCTGTTCCAGCTATCAGGTAAGAAGGTCATACTTTGAAGGAAGCGAAGAAGGGCTGCCGTGATGAAAATACTGGACAGGTTATATAAGGCATCCTTCTGGAAAATATCCAATAGAGAAATGTCACTCCATGCAATGATGACCATAGCCTGCAATAGAACATTTCAAGCAATAATTTGCTGGCACAGGGACTTGAAGTCAGGAGCAAAAACAATGTTAATTTAATATTATAAGTACCTGTAGAGCCAGAATAAAAAACGTCCACAATCGATCAAAACTTCTGAAGATATGCCAAAATGTTCGGGTCTCAACAAAGTATGATTTGCCTGTGCTTCCCTGTCAGACCAATTATATTAAGCAAAGAAGCAACTTTCTAAAGTGATATAAAGGGACAACATCTGCAGAGTATTTAAGCAGTACCTGAGTCTTGTCACGCGTTGATTTGAAGAAATCGCCATCATCACGCATGGGCCAACCCAAAGAGAAGCAATCAGATGACCTGGAAAACATAGGGCAAAATTACACTTCCTAGAACAACAGGTAGCACCAATTATGATCTCAGAACGAACTGCAATTTTCAATTTTATTCTTTCCATACCAGAAATACTCATTTAGATCATCATAATTGCACCAAGCTGAGTGAGGGGCTTTTCCATTTTTGCTCTTCTTGGCTTCCTAGAACACCATAAGCGCATCATTAAGCTTTGTGTGAAACAGAAGAACCCGTAGTATGACAACAAATCACAGACAAGTACCCTGTCAATGACGCGATAAATGGGTGTTATGACCTTCCGAAGGAAAGACTCATTATCCCCACCATAAGAAGGCTTAATGTTTTCTCCAGTGACAATGCTAACATTTCCAGCCAATAGACCATGGAGTTCATATGCCATCTGAAAAAAAGAATGAAGCATACATTACGGTTGCCACATGTTACTCTGGGAATAAACACAAATTAATGAACTACTCACATTATGAAAAATGTAGCATAAGCACTCTGGCATAAAGCGGACATTGGCTGCTTCACCCCAGATAAGAAGATAGAGGCCCATGTAAAGTATCTTTCTTTGTTGCACTTCTTCTTGCCCTTGAGGGAGCCTACAAGAAATGAGACCCATGCATTTTACCATTACAAACTTGAGATAATGCATATGAAGTTATACTCTCAACTCCAAAAGGAAACGTATGTGCAACAAGCCCACTAACGATATTAGATGTGGACACAAATATATCTTACCGTAAACTGTGTTTCCTTCCCAAATATTTGCACCATGTTTTGTAATTTTTGAAAAGCTTGTTCATGAATGCATCAACAGCTCGATCATCAAGCTACATAAGAGAAATGTATAATTAAGTTCAGCCACTTGCCTAAGTGTGAGAAAATATAACCTATTTCCAAAGACAATGTTCAAAACATTATATAAATATACCAGTTAGAAATAAAAAAATTAAACCCAAAATTTCAACAAGAAAGATGTTCAAATGATCTGGAGTATGCGCACCCATGTTCATGCGGGAACAAATCATCAAAAGATATTAAATGCAACAGAGCATAATCTGACATGAGAGAGTATTACATGCCTTGTTAAGAGGTTCAGGCTTGGGAATAAGCCTTATATGAATACTGGCAAGCATCAAAATCAAATGCTCCCTCTGGTTCCTGACATTGTCCCTCTGTAGACACCAAAATAAGCCAAAGATAGTTATCACTTTGGAGAAGTCATGCAGCAACTGTAAACCATCTATATATGATTCTTTGGATCAAGAACACATGCCTGAAACCCAAACATTGCCCTTAGCCAATCAAGAAGGTCCAACTCCCCTGCTTTCTGCCTTTGCTGCTCAAATGAGGCCGGCCAATTCAAGCCACGCGTGTTCCGCAGTGCAGCCACAGCAGCTTTATTCTGATTTACACAAAGTAGGAAACTTGCACATTCTGGCAGCTATGTAGGCAATGGACATGCATGTGTGTATGTGTGTCTATTTATGTGTCATACCTCTTCAAGCTGCATAATGGATTGTGATGCCCCAGCAGAATCCAGGGGAAGAATGTTATAGGGAGCATAGATTTCCTTCTTTGCCTGGACATCTTTTGCTGCGGCAATAATCTGCTCATAAAAGTGCACATTGCTAAGCTCCTTCTGCCAAGTAATTCTCTTGCAAATTCTTGATAAACGTACTCTAATAGCTGCATATGCATCAAGCAGTATACAATAGAATTAATCCCTAATGGATTCTGACCTCGGGAGCAACTTCTTCGACTTTTTCAGTCTTGTTAACGGCACAGAGAACTTCGAAAAGCACTCCGGCTGTCTGGTAAGCTTTGCCCAGTTGGGCTCTGTTCATAAAATATTGAAACCAGTCAAACCATTAGCTTCAAAAAAATTATTTGGTGATCAAATGAACAAAAAAGGGAAATACGAAACCGATGTGTCCTGTGTACCTATCAGCTTGCTCTCCCTTGTCCAGTGCTCTAACATAGTGTTCATAGTATTGTTGGTAGAAGCTCTCAATTTCTCTTGCATCTGTTTTCTTAACCCGAGAGGCAAGACTTGATGCGTTGTCCTGAATCCGAGTTTTCCCGTTAGTTACTCACATGTACTCATACCATGACTGACAAACTATATACCGGTGCTAAAATTCTTCCTCCAATTTCATGGATGTCTCCATTAGCTCAAAATTTGTTCATCATATATCCAGCACTGTCCAGTATTATAACCGATTTTCGTCAAATACCGAAATACGGACCCGAGCCCTGCCTTCGAATGTTGGGCACAATCTAACAACCCAGATGAAGTTTGGTTTTTTGTAAACTGCAAATGACCCGATTCACCAAAACAAGGAGAATTCAAGGTGGGTTATTGGCATGCGAGTGAGTGAGCATGTGACTTATGAGCGGTTCCAGACTGGGTTACGATTGGGCATCTAATAGTTTACATGACACCAAGGGTAATCTCGGAGCGAGTGCAATTACCTAAGCCCCTAACCCCAAACCCAAAGACTTTTTACGGCGAGATGGAAGTTTATAAAAGTTGTATATAGACCACTTATATGGACAGACGGCACTTTGCGACTTTCGATATATGAATATATAGAGTTTTGGTAATGTTTGGTGGTGGAGAAAAAATTATAAAATTCCACCTATTATTGGCTTCTCCATTGAACCCAAAAAACCAACAAACATTAATCTGTAATTGTTTTTAAGCTTTCTAGACTTTTATTAATGGAAAAACTTATGCTTAATAATTTTTTTAAGTGAATAGATTGTAATTTTATAATTCGATTGAAATAATTCTCTCTCCCTTGTTTAACATAATGAATAAACATATTTTTAATTTTAGAAAAAATACCAATATATCTTACTTTTCTTTCAAAAGAACTATTAAATCTTATCATATTTACCTTACAACAATTGAGTTTTACTTTTAATAATTTGTTCCTAAAAAATCCTAAACTTCATTAATGGTTTGTTTGCCCTCCCAAGTATTTCTCTCCATACCCACCCAACCCTCCCCCTCTTTGGGCACCCCCCTTCTCTGAAAACACCCTCACACAGAAACCTCACTCTCACTCTCTCTCACACACACACACATATTCCAGTCGTCACGTACAATTGATTTTGTGATTAATTGTTTATATTTGTGGTTCATTTTTTTTTTTGTTTTTTGTGTAAATATTTGTCACAGATTTAAAATTTTTGGTGTGATGGAATATAGAAATTGGGGATTTTATCTTGGGTTGTTTGGAATTAGGGGTTGCTGGTGAAAAATTGCCTCAAATTAGGGATTTAAGGTTCTTTAATTTTGGGTATAACTGGAAGCACATCAATTGTTGTGTGTAGAATGTGTTGCTTTTGTGAATGAAGAAACAAGTTTGGGTGACAGAGCCCATGTTATCGGACACACACAACTTAGTTTTTGAAGAAAAGAATCAGATGATGTGAAATTTATATGTAACATTCTTTTGAATTTATTGCGTTTTCTATAATTTAATTTTTGTGAACTTTAATTTTTAGTTTTTAAATATGAATTTAAGTTTAATGTGAGTTTGGATTGTAGATCCTGTGTAGGGGTGTTCAAATTTCTGACTGACCAAAAGTTCTTACCCTACCTTGTCCTACCCTACCCTAAAAATCAGCTAGCCATAAAAATCGGATAAGAATGCGGAAGAGTTTTTGTTCTTTCGATTAAATCGGGTAAGAATGCAGAATAGTCATCTATTTCTGCATTCCTACCCTACCCTACCCTACCCTACCCTACCCGCATTAATTTTATATTTCATATTATTTAAACTTAAATTAATTGTTATTATATTTGTGGAATATTTATGGTGGATTGGTGTTCATACTTTTTAATGTTTTATTATAATTGTTACTGTAATTATTTTTTATTTTAATTTTATTGATTTATTGTGCTGTTAAATTGGTGGATGTTATTTAATTAAATTATTAAAATGATCCAAAAATTAATAGTTACAATAGTATTTATCCGACTTCCTACCCGATTAATCGGGTAGGAAGGCGGGTAGAAATACTAAAGCTATCGGGTAGGATAGGGCAAGAAAAAAAATTTTCGCAAATTATCGGGTAGGAATGCAGAAGAACATATTTTCTACCCCGTAGGATAGAGTGAACACCCTTAATCCCGTGAAATCAAGTACTTGTGTGTACAATACATCGTCTTCATGTAGTGTCACGTCTGGAAATCTAATTAAACTCCATTAGTATCTTAGCATCTCTAAAGATTTTTTTAGTGTATGGATTGAAATGTAGTTAAACTTTATGCAGGCTGCTGTTTTTTTCCATTGTTAAGTCTAGTAATCAACATTAGAAAAAGTGATGTCCCCTAGAAGTTCACAAGATCTATGAATGTAATAATGTGGGTTTTGAATGCTAAATAGAATAGAATTGTTAGTTTACTCCTGTTGCGAGAAATGTGTTTATTATCTTTGGTTATTTCTTAACTTACCGCTCCTTTTTTCTGTTATAACTATCCTGGAGTATGATAGCTTGCAAGTTAGAATTGTATTAATGTCAGATATTAGCAAAACAAAAGTGGAATTATTGTTAATCTGTGACCCACAACTCAAATCATGTATTACAAAATATCTCATTCGCACCACCGAACGTTAGATCAGTTGGTGGATTATTCTAATTTAACCTAAATCTCGAGTTCGAGTTTTGAGAACACAGCTGCGTTAAGTAGGAAAAGTTTTGCCGCCCTTGTGGTCCTGTCCGACTTGAATCTGAATTAGTCAAAACCAAAAGTAACTTTCGAATACCAGATGGTCTGACAAAAAAAATTCCTCGGTGTCAATGAGATTTGATTATTTATTATATTGTTTTTGTTTTTTTATCTTACGATAACCTATATATTTTTGATTTGATTGTATTAGTTGAAATTTAGTTTGTGTTCTAAGTGATGAGCTCAGTAATTGGGTTGAGCGTATTTTGTCTAATCACCGGTTTTTTTTTTGGTTATGCATGCTATCAGACACTGCTCCATAGCTTGTCTCTCAACAAATGGGACAGTTGTCCGAAACTGAAAACAACCAAAGCAGAGAAAGCACTGCCAGAAATTAAAAAAAAAAAGAAAAAAGAAAAAAGCAAAGCATAATTAGTTAAGTACATACCCGCTCTAATCGCTGAAGAAGAGCTGTTTTGAACTGTCTCACACCACGTCCACTGGAGCTCGGATCCAATCTGTGCGCCTTCTCAAAAGCATAGAACCGGCCTTCAAATCATCGAAAACAATCACAACAAACATTTTCAAAAATCACAATACTAATTATCACAAATCACAATGCAGAAAACAAATGACATAACTAATAATCTGATTGAGCTTTCTAGGGTTTGTAAGGGAAGACAATCATTTCAAAACAACGTACAGAGATAGGCAACGCGAGGACGCTCGTTCTGGATCTCGGTGGCGACGCGGAGAATGTGGCTGATAGGTTGCAGAGAAGAGGGGACGACCTCATTGTCGAAGACCTCCAAAGAGAAGGTCGTGGTGGCGGCGCTCCGCGATGGCCGCCGTAGTAGCGCCGCTGCCCCCTGCTGCGTCCCTGTTTCCGGCACTGAAGTCGACGTCATCGCCGCTACTATATAGCTGTCACGACGACTTCTT
>CM042185.1:29203720-29217895 GCA_023539305.1 Ilex asprella
CGCTGATTGATTTTCAACTTTGTTGAAATTAATTGGGATCCAACATTTATTTGACAGAACTCCAAAGTCATTGCACTCATCGACCACAATCCTGCCTTAATAAAAAGATTTACCAACTATCACAATATAGATTTAGTAATATTCATGCAATAAATGACCAAACAACAAACTTTTTTCCTAGACAACACACAAACCCACATAAAATCACAAACATTTCTCATTTTATGATCGGTTGGTTATGAAAAAAGAATTATAGTTTAACCATTCATTTATTTTGAGGCAATATTGATTAAGCTACGAATGTAAGGGAATAAAAGAAAGAAATATAAAGTAAAAAATAAAAAAAAATAAAAAAAAAAGCAACTTCAGCATGAATACAAATCTCATTTCTTAAAAAAAATAGTGGATGGGTTCTTGATATCCAACTACTGTGTAGATATAGTGAAAAAGATACATTGAAATGCTTGTTAGCGCAACCTAGTAATCAAGACAATTGTAACCATATAACATAGAATTCTAGTTAGGCGGTTCTACTAAATTGATTCTTCAAAACATGTTATTATGTTAACTCTTCTCCTTGAATTTCCTAGTCTAACAATAAAAGAATTTTAATAAAGTTAAATCCACAACCTCTTGTCAAACATGACACATTTATTACCCAATACAAAATGCACGTGAACCATACAAATTAAGTTACACAACATCAACTATAATTATGGGACCAACAATTCTTTACAATTGTCAAACTTTGAATATACAAGATATTGCATAAGAAGCTCCTATTGACATTAAAGTAGAATTGTCATTCAACTTTAAAATGTATAGTATTGAGCTTTCGAAGGAAATTTATCATCATTAAAAATGTCAAAATTGATTGGAACCATGAGTAGTTAATTATACATAAAAAACCAAAAATAAGAGCATTCATTGCTAGGCTTGGAAAAACTGAATCAAATGACACAAAGAAAGCGAAATTAGTCTAAAGAATCACTTATAATAAAAATGAGAATCACCACCTAAAATGAACACTTAATCTAATAGCAACAACACCATTTTGCTCCTGTTATTTAAAAAAGAAAGATTGTGATGAACCAACCAAGATTGCCATTAAGTAAAGGATACTAGTTAACAATATTTAAGTACTTAGCTAAAAAAAATTAGAGAAAGAAAAAGTGATAAAGCATAACAAAGTAGTCGTATAATGGAAAAAGCAAGGAGCTAGATTTTAAAAAAAATTAGGCCTCATACGATGCAACTATCCAAAATTAAACTAGTAACTAAAAATACCCCTTTTAGCATACCTAGTGTGAAAAATGTTGCACTTATGAAGAAGATTGGAAGGGATAGCTTTTAGGTTTTGAGGTCTTTAAACCTTATCATCTTTAGAATAATTTAACCGGGTCATAGGCTTCTAAATATCCATTTAAACTTCAATGAAAGTCCTCTAATCAATATTAATTAACTTAACCAAAGTCATGACCGCATGATCACACCCAAAATAAATCATAAAAGCAATGTAAAAGTATAAGACACCAAAAAAGATTATAGACCTATTCTGGACTAATTCCTTGAACCCTCTTCGTATCCAATTTCGTGAAATTATAAAAGTAACGTGAATTAAACACACAACATTAATCTAAATAACCCTAACATATATCAAATCAAGACCCTAACATTCAAAAATCCAATTTGAAAACCCTAACATTTGAAAAACCGTCAAATTAAAAAATCCTAACATTCAAAAACCCAAAACTAACAAACCAAATTAAGCACACAATTGATGTGTTTATATGTGTGTCAAATCATTGTAATTAAAAGGATCAAGTTTTCTCTGGCTTTTTCTCAACCTACTATTAGTAATTGATAGCTAGGCAAAAATTATTGTAGACACTTACGTATTGAGAAACAATTTTAAAAATCAAGATAAAAATTACAAAGAACAATAGAAAAAAGCCACAAAAAACAACAATAAGTACATTCTCAGATAAAAGAAGAAATAATGGAAGTACTCCTGATCACAATGTGAAGACCAAAATTGCCAAATCATCACAAAACCAAAAAAAAATTATAACTACCGCACAACACCCAATTGTGTGTTTAAGCTAAATCATTACAAATAACCTTAACTAAGCATCAAATGAGTACTAATCAACACGACTTCTAGTAGCAATGTACAACCAAGCATATGTTGTTGCATGGAATAAGATACATTGTAACATCAATTTATCATGTAGTAAGAACTTTATTATAAAGCTAGCCAACCATTTCTGTTGAACCATCAATCCATTCTTGAGTACACTCTTTAGTCCTTATGCTCTTTATGGGTATTATGAACTTATTTAAGCCCAACATCAATAATCTAGGCCATAATTATGAACATCAACCAAGAACAAATTGATAACATTAAATATTTAGGAAAAGGTAATAGTAAAGAAACAAAAAGAGAGTGAATTTCAGTTTGAAAAAAAAATTCAAAGAATTACATGCATGATATGCTTTTAATAAAAGACGGAAACCTCTTTCCTGTCATTCCAACATTGAACTCATATTAATTTTGCTCGAAATGCATTAAATTAGGAGCTACAATGTTTTTTTAGCCCAACGAAAAGTGATATGAAGCACTAAAATAGTGTATGCTTGATTGAGCCAAAATAGTGCATATTTTTCATATCATTTGTGAGATAATTGTCATGAGTATGGACTTAATTATATATGTTTAATTTCATATTTGCATCTATCATAATGTAATTGGTGTTTGTTTATTTTTCAGACAAAATGGCAAGACTTAAAGGAAAGACTTAGAGGCAAGTAGGCAAACTTGGGAAGTCGAGCACACAAAGAAAGGAGAAAAATTGGAGTTTGAGCTTCATAAGGCCACATCTGGACTTCATTTACCCATGTCCAAATGTGAAGTTATGTCACAGAGGCAAAAACTGGCTAGACTTACAGAAGGTCGTGTCCGGACAACACTTTTGTCACGTCTAGAAACGTGATTAAGCACTGTCGCATCTGAACGTCGTTAAATCCACAAACGGATGTGTGGTCTTACTCCTAGCCAATCAAGAAAGCCCCGATGAAATGAGAGTGAGGCACCTTCTTCTTTAGGAAAGGTACCCTAGTACTTTCTATGTATCTCTTAGGTCTTTTTTATCAGTTTAGGTTAAATTCTATATTGTAACACCCCACCCTTCACATGACATAATATTGTCCGCTTTGGGCTCACTGGCCCTCGCGATTTTGTTCCTTCCAATACCCCTAGGAAAATGTCTTATGTCATATAAGGTGAGAGACTTACTTATAAACCCATCAACTTTTCTCTCCCTAACCGATGTGGGATACCAGGATCTCACAATCCACCCCCTTAGGGCTGCACGTCCCCGTGCAGTAGCCTGTCAACTACCTGCCCGCCCACTACACGCGAGCATGGCAGAGCCCCATACTCAGTCCAGGCGAGAGTCGGCTATGATACCATTTTGTAACACTCCACCATTCACATGGCATAATATTGTCCGCTTTGGGCTCACTGGCCCTCACGGTTTTGTTTCTCCCAATACCCCTGGGAAAAGGCCTTATGTCATGTAAGGTGAGAGACTTACTTATAAACCCAGCAACTTTCCTATCACTAACCGATGTGGGATACCAGGATCTCACATATACTTATCTTGCTTTAACCTTTAATGGCTGGCTAAGTTTCTCCATTAAGGCTAGGGGAGATTTTGGTATACTTTGGGTATGTAATCTAACTTCTTAATTCTTAATTAAGGTTTGCTCTACTGTTTCAATTCCTATTGTTTTATCAAAGTTCTTTTCTCTATATAATCTCTTGAATTAGTATGTTATATGTGATGAAATCTCAATATTCCTTGTGAGTTGAATAACTAGATTTACATTCTTGGGTTGAATTATTAGGGATTGCCTTTAATTGATTGATTGGATACTGTTTATGAAATTGGGTATTTGATTGTTCAATTGCTTGATTTATCATAAACTCTGAGCGTGACGAATTCTTGTAATTGACAATTAGATGTTCAAAATCATTTGGATAAAAATTTTAATTATACTATAGAGAATTTCCTCTCCATTTGGGATCAATTCCTAGTTGATTCCTAAATGCTATTGAAAATTAGGAGTTAATTGTTACCCAAGTGTATTGAAATAAGACCCAATGCCTTAGTATATTCCCAAACTAATTTTTCATAAACAATTTTCATTTAATTTTGACTAAATTTCAATTATCAAACTAAACTCTCAAATATCTTTATATTTTATTTCTTTGATCTTTTATACACTCCATCAATTCCAAACACCTTGTGGGTCAACCTTGGATCTTGATAATGCAAAAAAGTTGATTTATACACAATAAAATCAGTCAAGTGTGTGGTGTAAAGTAATTAATGAAATAGTTAATAATAAGAGACAAAAATTTGATGGTTAGGTCTAGAGACCTAACTACTAAAGACGACAACTGTGGCTGTAGAACTCTATTAATGAGAGAGTACAAGGAAGTAGGGGGAAGAGAGAGAGAGACCAATAGTACGCTCAAGGTGACTTGTGTAGATCTACCATCATGTGTAGGGGATTTATAATTTATAAGCACAAAGTCTTAGCTATGGCGGTCACGTGAAGGTCGAGCTACTAATTTATCAGGGAGAATAGTTATTATTGGGGATATGTACTATCCTCGAGTCATAGTAATCCCGATGACTGATCTCTCACGTGCATTGACTTTTTCTGAACTCCTAAACTTTGGACTAAACTGAAGCCATGAGTTAAGCATGGTCTTCCTTTTGATGATTCGGGCTCAACCCGTGGACTAGGCCCAGGCCTATTCTAGATTCGGGCTCGTCAGATCTCACCAAGAATTGTTACTTGCTCGCCAACCTACGCTTGGGTTTACATCTTCATAGACGAAGCAATGCCCACCAATACTTTAAGTAAAAGTTCTATGTTTGTGAGTCTGGGGGTGTTATGTATGCGTTGTGTGTGGTAGGTCTGTTGTGCGCATGTTTGTGTTGTATGTGTAGGTGGGTGGTTGTGTGTTGAGTGTGTGCATAGAAAGTTAAGGGATGGAAAGAGGGGTTCTGGCATGTGGTCAAACATCTTTGGGGCATCTTTTGTGTGTGTGAGTGGTGAGAGTGTCATGTATGTATGCTATGTGTGAGGATGAGTGTTCTGTGTGAGTGAGTGTGCAAGGATTAATAGTATCCCTTAAGAGGGAGAAATCACCAACAAACTCAAAATCAAAAGGAAAAAAAAATTATTGCTGAACATTTATCTATGACATTTTAACAAATAAATCATGTGTCTTATAAGCGGAGCTGTGGGGGTGGGCCAAAGATGGAAGAGAAAGATTGGGAAAGAGAGGAAGAGGGGGGACAACGGCAAAGAGAGATACCTGGAGAGTGAGAGCAAAATGTACCAGGTATCGGCGGTAGGGGATGGAAGACAGATAGGGAAATGGAGAGTGAGAAGGAGAAGAGTGGAGTTATGGTGGTTATGGTGGTTGTGGTTGCTTGTGGCTTACATCGTGGTGAGTCGTTGGAGAAATGGGTGAGAGAAAAGGGTAACCGTCGGATGAGAGGGAGGAGAGAGAAGGAGTGAAGTCTGAGAAAGAGTGCTTGATAGAGACAGAATTGGGTAGGATTTTGTTTTTGTGTTGGATGCATTATGAGCTCTTGGATTAAATTGGATGAATATAGATAAAATCTGAACTATTTAGCTAAAAGTTGATCAAATCTAAACCATTCTTGTATTTCTCTAATTTTAGAAATTCAAACTAAACTCTATCTTATTATTATAGAGGTTACTCATAAAAAATTGCAAACATTTGTCCATGCATGAAGGCAATGTACGTATAACCCAAAAAAATAAAAAAATAAATGAGCTTAAGCAAAAGAAAAGTGATGCACATAATTCATTTTAAGGGACTGAATAATTTTTTCGGCTCAATAATTTTAAAAAAAATGGGACATAATTTAATCTAAAAAATTTCACCCTCTATGCAAAATAAAGTTAGAACTCATAATACAAACAATAAAATTTTAAGAAAAAACATACAATCACAATTCTATCATTCCATATACAAAAAAGCAAAAAGCCAAATGAGATGTAAACAATCATATATATTGGAAACAATATAAATAGAGATTTAGAGAAAAATAAAGAACCTTCACTCTTCACTTGCAAAAGCCTTGAACTACCATAACCACCTCCACCACAACATGGCCAATACCTTGAGGGAAGGCCCCCCATGAAAATTTCCTTGAGAAATGATAGCAACCTACACCAAGGGGCAACCCAATGGAAATTGATATTTGCTAGCAGTCATATCCATGTTGTAAGATAAACCTAGATCATGGAGGAAACTAAACATTATCAACTATAATGGGATTATGTATGTACCCATTTCATTCCTTTGTTCATTGGAGCAATAGTAATATGATTCCAAATGCCTTAATCTGTAGAGAAGTCCATGTTGCTAAATCACTTCATCAATAAACTCAACCACACAAACTCACCAAGAAAAATCTTATCATAATGAGGAGAAAAAGAAGATTAGAGAAAATGCACCAAATGACCACATATGCATGTGTTGTGTTTCTACTCTGTTATTTACACCACATATGTGCATCAGAGCACCCAAAATGAGATAATTACCTCTTTTTGGTTTTTGAGAGGGTCGTTGATTGAACCACCATTCTTAGATTGTGGATTCTTTTGACACCATTGATTGTCTGAAAGATCAAATCCATAAGCAAACTCTATTGGGAAACTAAAGAGTAGTAAACTAAAAAATGAAAGGTAAAACTAATGAGCATTGAAGAAAAAAATCATAAATCAATTTGTATTTGACCATTTGAAGCTTGTGAGTCTTTTTGAACTGTGCATGTTTAAACCAATTAAAATGAATTTCTAAAACACACTCTCACTGACACCCATTGTTTCCCGTAGTGCATTAGGAAGAACATAATGGTATTCAGTAAATCATATGCCTTTCCATTTTCTCTACAGACAATAATCAAGTCCATGAGCAAAAAAAAATGTATGGGGTTAGTAGTTCAATAACAGTCAAAAAATCAAATTTCAAAACAAACAAAAAAATGAACACCCAATTTAAGGTTTGGCATAATTCTTTGAACCGAACTTTTCATCATTTTCCTCTTCTTCTCGATGGTCCTTTTACCAATAAAATTAACATCCAATTTGAAAATCCATTTCAAATTTTATAAAATTAACTCTCAATAATCGTCAAAGCAACATACCAACTCATGTGTAACACCCACTTTTAAAACCTTAACGTTCAATTAACACCCTAACATACATTCAATCAAAACCCTAATAACCCAAACAAACACTTTTTAAAACCCAACTCTAACAATTTTAAAATATTCAATCAAAATATGGCTAAAAACTATAACATTTTTAAAACTCTACAATCTTACGAAAAATCCCAATATGAAAATCCTATTCTTACAAAACTTATCAAACTTATTTGAAAAAGTATGACATTCTTATCACCCAAATTAACACCCAAAACGCCCAAATGCTCAAACCAATTTGTTAAAACCCTACAATCCTATGAAAAATACCAATTTGAAAATCCTATTCTTACAAAACTTATCAAACTTATTTGAAAAAATCTTGGCACCCAAATTGGAAAACCGATTTGTGCTGTGTGTGACGACGATGATATGTGTGCACGCTGGTGTGTGTATGGGTGATATGTGTGTGTTCGTGTGTGTGCATATGTATGTAGGATATGTGTGTGTGTGTGTGCCTATATTTGTAAGTGATTCTGTGTGTGTATGTGTGTTTGACAGTGTGTGTCTATGATTAAGTTGAGATAGAGAAGGTGATGTGTGTATGTGGCAGTAGAGAATCCATTGCAGAGGGTCTAAGTGTTGTTGGTTTAACCATATACGACAAAAGAGAAAGAGAGATGAAGCACGCCTGAGATGGGAATCCACTGGATGAGAGAGAGAGAGGGTGTTGGCATTGGGTTGTGTGTTGTTAGTGGCGTGTATTGTGATGCTCCTAAAACTGGGGGTTCTTTGTCAACCAATTGATGACCCATCAGCCAGTGGAAGTACCCCTAAATGCCGCATAACCTGACTCTACATCACAACATCCCTTTAACCGAGATCATAAATAATACAGAGTTCGGGCAGAATCTCCCTTGTAACGGGCACCCCTAAGCGCATAAGAGTTGTACATCTCAATCACTTGATCATTCCAATGTCACATTTACATTACAGCTTTTGAGCAAAAGGCCTCAAGGCACAGAGAATTTGCAAGATCATTTTAATTTTTTACAAACTGAAGAGGACCTACCGGTAGAAAAGCAACGTTCTACAGGTAGAAAAACTCACTAGAATACTTCTACCAGTAGAAGATTAATGTTCTACCAATAGAAGAACTCTCTGGAATTCTTCTACTGGTAGATAATCAATGTATTACCGGTATAAGAGCTCTCTGGAAATTTTTTACCGATAGATGTTCAACATTTTATCGGTAGTAAAGCTTAATTTTTCCCCCGATTCTATCATTTTCCAATTCCAAATTATCCAACCTCAGACAATATCCACCCAAACTCATATAACATACAATTTTACATAAAACATAGTTCATATGAGTTCTTTTTATAATACCTTGTACATTATTACATGTCCAAAAATAAATTACATATTTGTTTTACAAAAACGTAATTTAAAACTGCAATCCGACTTTTTTCATCAATGACGGCCCAAGTGAGAGTTATCCATCGGCGTTTGTCCTGCACCTAAATTGTTGTTCCCATAAAAGATGAGCCACACTCAATAGGGTATCTCCTAAAGAGACTACTCCCTAACCTAGATGCATATGAAATGCTCACATGCAATTTAACAATCAACAATTAATCCATTTTAGAATATGCAATTCATAACGAAATTCTCTATTCCATGCCATGTTATGAGATGAGACGCACACATGAAATGTAACCTGAGTCATTATCGGCTCCCATAATACATTCAATATCATGTGTATGCATCCGAAATTTTGAACCCTCACCATTAATGTTGCACATCAAATGACCATTATAATTATCGGTTCTTTCTTGGGGTGTAATGGGCACCCAACCGACACAACATTTATGGATTTTCACCAACGACTCTGCATACGCCAACACACTTTATAGACCCAGTATCAACGAAGTGTGTATCCAAACCATTGGGTTTTGCATCCGAGGGACAGTCTAGCCTTTCTTGCTAACTCCGACCATATCTTCAATGTAACCCCATGCGACTTAGTCAAACCTTAATCCAACTTTTTCGATCCCATGCATCATCCAGCAAGAATGATATTTGATCAAAACCATGCACACAAACCCACACTCATGCATATGCTCACGAATGTGATGTTACTCGTGCATATGCAATGGAATGTACCATTGCATTTAATATCATTATGCAATGAAGTTTTCAATTGAAATATCAACATCATATTCCACATGTCATTAGCACAATATGAACAACATTCCATCTCAACAGAATTTCCAATTGTCAATTTATATCATATGCATATAAATTACAATCTACTTTTTTACCAAGCATATTATAATATTTTCAGTAGAACAACCATGCTAAATCAACCTAGGCATCTTATCAAACACTTTTATAGCACATGATCACGCAAACAAATATATACCCAATTTATCACATTTCTCATGAAACTACCAAACAAGCAATTTCAACAAGATAATTCATGCAAGAATTGATTTTAACCATTCTTAAACTCACTTTTCACATTTCAACCACAATAGGTATGTTTCATACATGAGATTACATCTCTAACACCTTACTCATTATATATTTCACTCTAGGTTAAAAATAAACCTAGCTAGGAGAAGAACCCTACCTCTTGAAGCGTGATACGAGTAGTAGGAAGCTCCCAAGAACCCAAATCAAGCTTCAAGCCTTGATTTTAAAAAATTTCATCTTTGAGATTTCATCAAAATCCTCAATTTTTTGTAGGTAGACCTAGCAGTCATCAAGTAGATGAACTTTAGTTCTTGCCTCGAATGATTTCCACTGAAGGTTGGCCCTAGATCGTAGAGAGAAGATAAAGAAACCCTTGATTTTTTCCTCTCCTCTTCTCTCTCTCTTTTCAATGAAAATCAGCAGCCAATTTGGGGGAAAAATGTAACACCCCCCTCACGTGGCAAGATATTGTCCGCTTTGGGCCCACTGGCCCTCACGGATTTGTTCCTCCAAGTATTCCTGGAAAAATACGTCTTGCCAAGTAAGGACTTGGGGCTTACATATAAAGCCCAGCAACTCCCTTTCCCTAGCCGATGTGGGACACAGGGACTGTGCATCCTTTTACCAGGAACCTTATAATTCACCTCCCACAGCGCTGCACGTCTCCGTGTAGTACATGCATACTTATCAGTAACCTCCCGCCCACACGCGAGCACGACAGGGACCCACCCTCAAACCAGACGAGAGTCGGCTCTGATACCATTCTGTAACACCCCCCACGTGACAAAATATTATCCGTTTTGGGCCCACTAACCCTCACGGATTTGTACTTTCCAGTATTCCTAGGAAAACATGTCTTGCCAAGTAAGGACTAGGGGCTTATATATATAGCCCAGCAACTCCCTCTCCCTAGCCGATGTGGTACACTAGGACTGTGCATCCTTTTACCAGGAACCTCACAAAAAATTTGTTTTTTCCCTTTTTATACTCCTTAAATATTTGGCCATCATTGTGTCACACGTCCGCCTTTCCCTGGTCCAATTTCTTCCTGAATTAATTAAATTTTGTCCCGATTCAAGTTCAATATATTCTTATTTGAACTAATTTATTATTTTTCACTTTTCAGAAATAAATTCTTAGTCATATTTATTTTGGTCACGCGACATCCGTTCGGCTCGTAAAACGCAAAAAAATTGACTATCTTGGAATAAAAAGAAAATTGACTGGGCAACAAAATTTCGCGAGATAAATCCAATGGTGAGATCCATTTTTTATCCAAGTTCTAGAAAAATATGAGTTTTAAACCTGTACCTTAGCGACTAATTACTGTTCTACCCTTTTCCTTAAAAATTCAAATTTTTTTGGGTTTTACATGTATGTGGTTAAAATGAGCAAGATAAGGTATTTGTATGGGATGCATTGTGAGCCTTTGGATTAAGTTAAAAGAATTGAGATGAAATCTAGGCCATTTAAATAAAAGTGGATTAAATCTAAGTCGTCCTTGTACTTTCCCAATTGAATTGAAAAGGGATACAAAATTGCATCTATCTTATTACTATAGATTACAAGTTTTTTAGTATTTAGTTATAGCTAAGTGATGTGTTTCGTGATTAATAATAAACATCGTTGATAATGATAAATTAGGCACAAGCTCTATTGCTCGGAGGATGAGCTCTATGGATAGGAAAGGATCTCAGATCCTTACTCGCCTGCATCCCAACTTTGATTACCCTAGCTCCACACACCTCAACTAATTCAAACTAGTTGAGATATCCATGCTAATATGCACTGCATCTATTCCACTTCTAGTGCTGCCCCATTTAAATAAGTAGCTAAGGATCTTCAATGGTCCAATATCTGGACCTATAAAAGGCCAAGCTGGACCTTCCAAGTAAGTGAGCTTCTCCCAGCTAAATATAATTTTCTTTAATCATTCCTTTCTAACTTTATCATCCGAGAGTCGATCACCAGAGTACCTTTGGTCCTCAACTTCTCTTGCAAGAATCCTCCCACTAGTTTTCAAGTCACAATTCCGACCATCTAATATGGTGAACAGTTTATGAGATCAACACACAAAGTCACCATTCACTTAGGATGTGTCCAGCTATCCACTCCTAGAAATAATTATGATGTCGATGATAAAAAACTTTAATGGAATGAAGGATCCATTCGTTTAATAATTTGAAACCAAACTCCATTAGAACATTTGGGGAAATCAACACATCTTTCATTTCACATTTATTGGAGGCAAAGCTCACCGAAGACCCCTTACTTATCTCTTAAATATCAAGCAAACCAAAAGCGAGACCCTTTATGGTTTTGTTAATCAGTTCATCATAGAGTCGTTGCAAATCGACAATGTGGATGACAAGGTAGCGCTTATCACTTTTATGGGAGGTCTCCATCCTTTCTAGTTCCTTTTCTCCTTTTTTACAGATTTGGCTCAATCTATGACTAAGCTCTTATCAAGAGCACAAAGTTATAAGAATGCTAAAGACACCTTCCTCGCTTAGAGGGGCCAGGAGGAGAAATGAGAGGACAAGCATGAGGAAAGGAAGAGGTGAGACTAGTCAAGTAGAATAGAAAAGGCGAGCAGTTTAAAGAAGAACTGTTATGAGTAAGCGTGAGGGATCACTTGGGTCCTTGCTCCCCGAACGAGCACACTCAAGGTATTTATAAGACATAAATTTGAAAATGCATAAAATTTATTAAATATTAGGATCTAATGTGCAATTTGTGATAATTAGTTTGTGGAGTAAATTATAGTTATTGGAATTATGGGAGTTAGGCATTGTATAAAATCACAAACCCTAGGGGTTGAATCTTGTAATAAAAATTGTATATGGGTATTAATCGTAAAATGAAAAAAATATCTTGGGTGTGATTTATAAGTGCTTATAACTTATGTTGTGGTTATATGAAGGAGAAAAAACAAAGGGGGAATCTAAGTGGAATTTAGGAGGTTTTGGATGTGTCAACAAAAGCACCCGTCACTTTTTGGATTTATGAATTATCTAACGTTTACCAATAACAAAAGTATTTGACATGCAAATAAAAAAAAGGTAATTATCATGTCATATTTCTTAAAGTATAGAGGAATTGAAAATGAGCAATGTTATTTTGGACCTAATTTATTAACTTAATTCATTATAGTTCTTAGATTGGCTATGGGTTCTAACAAATATTGAAACTTGATGTTAATATAATGATTACAATTAAACTACATTATTAGATCAGCGGATTAAGTCAGATTTTTAAGTCCAAATAGCATTACCTATATATGTAACATACATAGAGTAAAAAATATATATATATGAGAAGTTCTTATTCGAATATGAAAAACACAAAATAAAAATAAAAATAATATCATGTACGTTGAACAGTAACAAAAAAGAAGGATAATGTATAAAAACATCGTTTAGTTTTTTTTTCTTTTTTGCAATTCTGCATTTTCAAGTGAACAAATTCTTCTTTGTTTTCTGTCTTTTTCTCATTAGTTGTTTTTTTTTATTTATGAATCTTCAATTCTTCAACTTCTTGAGCAAGAAATCTTCCTATTGTTTGGTCGATCTCATTTAATTTGTTTACTTTTATAAAAAATTAAACTACTGCCCAATGAATAATAGTAGCTTTTCAGTAATACATGCATTGCATTTTGTTCTGTCCTATCATACAAATGGAGTTAGTATTTATTTTAGCAATTTTTGGATTAAGTGAGTGTCTTATTGCATACATGTTCTTTTGATTCAATAAATTCTAAAATTAGACATTTCTGTAAGAGTTTGTGCCGCATCAAATAAAGTAACATAAGCTCTTTGGTCTCCATCAGATATGATAAATTTGACTATTAAAGAAAAGAAACAAAAGAAATAAATAATAAAAGAGAGAAGATTCTCACAAATTCTGCCTTCACACACATTAGAGATTTTAAGAGTATATTCCAACTAACATTGGATTAATAGAATTCCACGCCTCATGAAATAAATCTATATAATAAATTAGGACGAATTTTCAATCCCAGACTTATGAAAGCACCTCAACAGTTGTGATTGCTTCAATCCTTGTTCATTTTCATCCTCAAGCTCAAATTTCATCTAGAAAAAAATCCCCATAAAATTCAAACTTCCCCACTTGAAACCCATATATTAGTATCCTCTAATTTTTATTTGCTCTGCTTATTTGACTTTTAAGTTCTTTTGAACTCTTTTATTCGCAGTATTTGACTTATAACTTATATATTACTTTCATTCACTTTTTATGTCATCTACCTATTTCACTTCTAAACTCTTTTAGACTTTTTTATTCATTGTATTTGATTTTTAAATTTTTTGGACTCATTTATTAGAAGTACACTTGCATATGATTTTTTATATCTATGGCTATATTTATAAGAAATAAAGTCCAATTTATATTCTATTATTCTACAGTCTAATTGTAA
>CM042185.1:29227895-29264402 GCA_023539305.1 Ilex asprella
GGATAACAAGACATGTGGGCAATCTAGTCCATAGACACCCATAATCCTCTCCCTAACGTCACCTCCAGCCCCTGAAACATCTACCCATCCTTTTTTTCTCTGTCATGCACGCACGCATTACACACATACACATCACAACAAACACACAAACCAAATTTTAATTTGTAAATTTGATTAAATTGATGAAATTGAATTTAATTTTTTATCCTTTGAAATAATATTTTAATTTAGATAAATTGTTGTTAATTAAAATTTTTTGGGTATTAATGATTTTTTTGGGAATCAAACATAACATAAATTTCAATAGAGCATAATTTTTATTAAAAAAATTATTTACAAAACTGTTATGAAAGAAGACCAAGGCAGTGGGTGGGTAGGTAGCTCAAACAAAGAGGTGGTTGTGACACTGCATGTGATGGAGGAGAGAGAGAAGATGGGAAATCCTAAGAACTTGAAGAGGTCTTCTTTAATTGATAGTGTTTCAACTTTCAATGGCTTGGTAGTTACGAAACTCCAAGAATTCTTCTTTAATTGACATTGTTTCAAGGATTTCCTAAATTGAAAGCAAAAAGATGAATGTTCTAGTGGGTACTAAAGGTAAAGTCTATCTAACTATACTTCCAATAAAAGAGTTCAAAATATTTTGGAAGTGTAGTAGGTATGAAAGATAAAAAAATATGTGGGTATAATTGAATTTATGATAATAATTAAGGATAAAATAGAAAATAAATGTAACTTCAAGAAATCTTCTTTAATTGACAGTGTTTCAAAGAATTTTTCAAATTGAATGGAAAAAGAGGAATGTTTGGCGGGTCATAAAGATAAATGCTATCTAGCTATGCTTCTAATAAAAGAGTGCAAAATAGTTTGAAGTTTAATAAGTATGAAAGACAAAAAAATATGTGAGTATAATTGACTTTATGATAATAATTAGAGATAAAATAGGAAATAAAAAAAAATTCACACATCCTGACATTTATAAGAGCATCTCCAACCCTGAATTAAATGTAGACTCAAATATAAATTTGAGTCAAAATAGCATAAAAAAATTCTTCAACCTTAAACTCAAACATATATCAATTAAGGCAAAATTTATTCTGAACCAAAATTGAAGCAGACTGAAATTTTATATCAAATTTCTAATAGTAACTTTTTACCTACCCAAACCAAAAAAAATCATTCAGCAAAACAATTTCTTACTTCTCCCTACATCTATCTTGACAACTGCTCCCATTGTCGATCATACTGAATGATTCTTGAAGACTCTGTGGCTAAGCAGTTTCCATCTTCTTTGTTTTGTTGTATTTTTTAAAATCCTCATCTCACGCATCTCAATTCCCTTTCATCTAAAAAATTCTTTGCTTGGAATAGATAAACTGGAATGCGTCAGAAGGATGAAAAAGGATATAATATTTTGGTGGAAGGAATTAAAAAAATGATATTTGGGACAATATGGAAATCTTTTAAAAAAATTGAGTAGATATTTGAATTTGTGCATTACAATACTCCATACCAAATTAAAATTTTTACTCAAATTTAGAATCAATTTTGAGTCTATGGTTATAGATGCTCTAAGTAGTATAAATATAGATTAAAACACCCCTAATGTCTTGTTTTAACGTTGGAAAAAATTTTCAAGTTACATTGGAGCCATAACTACGGGATTTTACAAATTCAAATATATTCCCAAAACTAATTTTCATGAATTTTGTATTTCAAACTCCGATCTAAATTTCTAAAAAAAACTCCCTCAATCCTATTTTTTTGTCTCTTTTTGTTTTCTATCTCAACCGATATTCTTGAATGCACCACCGGAGAAGCTCTTTCATCTTTGTCAATTCATCTTGGTTGTCAGCAGCGTTGTTTGTCTTCCGTCGATGGACGAAGTCTTTGATTTCGTTGATGAACAGTGGCTATATGCTGAGATGGGTCCAGATCTAAAAGTTGTCTAACCATAAATTGATGATTTTTTTGACCCAATAACGTTGTAATTCTTATGAACCTTTTCATGATTTTCCAACCATCAAGTGTCTACTAGGTGCTGCTCTAGAACAATCGCTAAAGTCGGTTACATGTTGAGACCTATCCTTTTTAGTGTTATTGGATCATTGGTGTTTAAGTTCTTTCTTTTTTCTTTTCAAGGAGTCCAACCTCAATTCATACTTACAGATAATGTGATTCAAGAGCAATTACAGGTGTTGATCAAAGACTTGACTCTAGCTTTATATTCCATTTTTCTTTTGAACAAAAATTTAAAATTTTGTATTATTGGCTACTAAGATGGAGTTACCACCAACTTTTATGAAAACATCTCCAATCTTACCTCAAATTTAAATTTTTTACTCAAATTTGAGTCAACATATAAATAGAAAGTTTGATCAATTAGTAACATTACATAGTAACATCACTTAGATGGTGTTTGATAAAATTGAAAGTTGAACATTGAATGCTGAATTTTTTAATTTGCATACTATTTGGTATCAACTGAAATTTAAGCATTGAATTTAATCAAACTGTTTGATAAATATAAGGAGCTGAAGTCTGAAAATTATTATTATTCTAATTTTGACATTCTCTTTAACCATCTTTCTGCAACTGTCTTATTTCTATTACTACCATCACAATGGTGGTAGGAGCAGTGGTAGGGGCAGTGGTGGTGGTGGCAACAATGATGATGGTGGTAGTGGTGGCTACAATAATGGTGATGATGATATTGATGTTGATGGTGATGATGATGATGACAGTGACACAATGGTATTGGTGGCAATAGCGATGGTGGTGGTTGTGATGCCCCTAAAATTAGGGGCCTTTTGTCAGCTTGTTGACTAACCGTCACCTGCGAAAATGCCCGTGAATGTTGCGTAATCCAACACCACGACATAACATTCCCTTTACCAAGATCACAAAAAAACACAGAGTTTGGGCAGAATCTCCCCTGTATTGGGCTCTCCCGAACGCACAACCTATAGGTCATTCAACCACATGACCAATCCGAGGTCCTATATATCATAACTTATACTTCATTATTGCACATTTACATCATTTGAATAAAAGGACACAAAGCCCGAAAGTAAGGTAAAACATTCTTAAAAATTGAGATTTTTGGAAAACCTACAGGTAGGTTTGTCATAGTCTTACTGGTAGGTGTTGCCTACTGAAAAACTTCTACCGGTAAGTTTTGCTCATTGGAAAATTTCTACCCGTAGAAATACTCGACGTTCTACCGATAGGTTTTACCAAATTTCGTAAGATTCCTTCCCTTTTTAATTCCAATCTATACAAACTTATACATTCTCGTACCAAACTCATATAACATCAAATTTAAGTAAAATACAGTTCATATAAGTTCACATTACAATTCTTTCCAATATTACATATCCAAAACTAAATAACATAATAGTTTTTACAAAACATGTTTCCGAAAACTACAAATCGACTTTTCTTCATCTGTGAGGCCCGAATGAAAGCCTTCCACTGGTGTATAACCTGCACATGAAATATTTTTCCCATAAAGGGTGAGTCACGCTCAATAAGGTATCTATTAAAGATGCTATTTCCTAATCTAGTTGCATATGAAATGTCACATGCAATTTCAATAAGCCACAAAATATTCCAATCAAGAATATGCAACTCAATGTTGGAATTCATCATATCATGTCATGATATGAGATGAGAGTTGCTCATGCACATCAACCCAAGCCCTCACTGACTCTTTCAACACATGCAAATGTCATGCATGCAAATTGGGCATTCTAAGCCCCAGTCATTGATGTTACACATCTAATGACTGTTTAAAATCTCTAGGTCTTTTTTGGTGTAGGTATTTATGGACTTACACCAATAGACACCCAACTGACAGGGAATTCATGGACTTTTACCAACAGTTTCATGTACACCGACACACTTTATGGACTAAACCAAGAGAGTGTGTATCCGAATCACCGAGACTCTCACCTGAGAGATAGTCTAGCCCTTCTTGCTAAACCTGACCCAAATTATAATGCAAACTGTACGATTCAGTCGGGTCTTTGACCCTACTTTCCCGAGCACACTCATCATCCACCAAGTGTGGTGTTTGATGACAACTATACCCACACACCCACATAATGCAATATTTTCGAGCATATGCAATGTACTGCACAATTGCAATATCAATCTTATGTCCAACATGTATGAGTGTCATATGAACAATCTCAACCACATTTCAATATACACCATGAGTAATTATATTCTAAGCATATAATTTTCATAAATACTTATAATATCAATAGATCAACTAACATATATCAACAATTTCATTCAACAACAATTTCTCAAGCATGTTATACACAATCTATGCTAAACACACTTAATTTCACATAGGCATTTAAATCAAACACCTTCAAGACACCCAATCATGTAATCACATAAAATGCTCAATTTCATTACAAGTCTCAAGAAGTCACATTAAGTAATTTTTACATACTCAATTCAAGATAGAATTTATTCTACCCATTTAAAATACTCATTTCATCAATTTACAACAATAGGCAAGTGTTAAATGTATCTAACAACCAACCCATCTCATATAATCACCCTAGATTAAAAATAAACATAATTATGATAAAAATCCTACCTCTTGAAGCATAAAAACAATGGTAGAACATATAAAAGAACTTCTATCAACTATAGTTGGGGTACAAATGTATGTTGTGTAAGTTTGAGTTGGCTTTAGAAGGGTTTAGGATGGATTGAAAATGAAAAATAGAGGAAAAAAGCAAAACTTGATAAAATCGTACCAGTACTGTGTTCCAGAGCAATTTGGTTCAGAGAGTTCGATGTACCGGTAGAGTATACCGATATTGTACCGTACCGGTACGGCCGAAAAAAGTCTAAAACTTTAGGGTCGCGATCTTAGCTCAATTTTTGCCCTATAAATACATTATGACGCCTCCTTTGGCTCTATTTCGGCCCCTCTAATCTTAGAAACCCTAACAGAGGAAGAAAGGAAGAGAAAAACAAGAGTTTAAAGAGGTAATTCAAGATAAAAACCTAGCTTTCAAGAATACAAGGTAGGAAATTTCTTCTCTTTCTCTTTCATTGAGATTAGGGTTTAGGTATATATGTGTGTTTTTCTATAAATGTGATATATATGATATAAAATCATCTTCTCTTAGTCTTTTTGATAGAGAATACATGTTTTTATCAAAGTTAGGATTGAATACCCATGAAATCTCATTTTGTATTACAAAACCTTAGTTTTTGGAGAGTGGTGGATTTTTTTTTTAAATTCTTCCTTTATTATTGATGTTGGAACCATAGAACTTTGTGTGGAATACTAAATGATTTGGGTTGTGATCTCTTGTATTTTTCATAGTTGAATATTAGAATTTATCACATGATGAAATTGGGGATTTTTAGAAATATGCTTGTAAATGAGAGTATGTTGGTTTTCTTATTGTAGGGTTGTTTGCGAGGAACTTGAATTGCCATCGAGAGATGCCGTAGAGTGTTAAATGTTAGTTTATCCCTGTGGAGGTGAGATGGTTTTCTAACACTTGTAGTTGGTTGTCATTTGGTAATGCCACCTATGTCGTTCATTAGAGTTTGAACTAGGGTTGGTATACCTTTCCTAGAAAGGGACTCGTCACTGCCATTAGTATGGTAGACGCCCTTTTCCAAAGTGCTTGTGATTTGATTGTGATTGCTGAACTAGGTATAGTCGTTGGGTAGATTTATGAGAAGCAATCAACGTACATGGTACGAGGATGAACCAATATACATGATATTTTTAACTATTGTTTGTTGTTGTGGAAATGGTTTCTACAAGAACCTATTGAGCATGAATTATGGTTTAGAAATGTACTTTATTGCTTTCATTTAATTCTTGTTATTGTGTAAACCTGAGATCTGTCTAAATGTCCTTGTTTTATTTCAAAAATTGATATATGATATTTGCAAATAAAAGAGACCGACCGATTTTTATATGTTTTCTAAACCTTGTTGGAGTTTGGAAAGATTGTACTACAGAGCTTCGTGTTCATTCCCTACAGTTAAACATTTTTCAGATAATACTCTTGAGGGGGAGTTGGGAGTCGAGGAGCCTGTATCCTGTGAGACTCCGCTAGACGAGAGTGTGGATCCCGAGGTGGACGCTTAGTGCGACACATTCTTTTGTACTAGACTAGGATATTCTTTTGAAATAATGTAAAGTCTAGTTTACTTTTATTATATTTCGTTGCGCTACATTAGTTAATCTCTGAAATGTAAAGGTCAAGATGGACCTATTCTTTTGGAACAAGGTTGTAAACATTATACATATATATATGATGAATGAAAAATTTCTTATTGGTGTATTTATTTTAGTGCTCTCATTATGTAAATAGTTTTAGAATATAATGCCGTCCAGAGTGATATTTTGGGTGTTATAAAATTTTGGTATCAGAGCCTAGGCTTTAGGTCTTACATGAGAGCTGTAGGTTATAGATTCACACTAGCGAAATAGGACTAGGTTGAAAGAAATTGTTTGGTCTTATCTATAGAAACCATATGCTTTAGATTAAAGTAATATTTAGGATATCTTGTACATCAATGAAATTAAATTATGAATTGATGTGCAGGATGGATGGAGGACGAGAATGTGGACATGGCCGTGGACGAGGACGTGGTGACCAAGCACCCTATCCTCCGCCACCACCACCTCTCGATACCATGAATGGCATATACCATTGCTTATTAGAGCTAACCACTCTGGTACAACACCAGAATAGGAACAACAACCACAATGGTGGGGTTCATCCATTAGCCCAAGTACCAGGCAACGAGAATGAAAATCGGAAGATGGTAGTCCTTCGAAAATTTCTACGCCAACACCCACCTACTTTCCAAGGAAACTCAAATCCTTTGGATGCGGATAGATAGATCTGTCAAGTGAAGAAGATCTATGATGACATGGGAGTTGTCAAGGACTTACGGGTTGGCTTAGCTATCTATCTGTTCGAGGGGAAGGTCGACCATTGGTGGGACTCAGTGAAACAAATGAGGAACATTGAGGTACTTACTTGGGAGAAGTTCGATCAAATCTTCCAAGACAAGTACTTTTCAAAATCAATCAGAGACCGGATGAAGACTGATTTTCTTGCTCTATGACAGGACAGTATGACCGTAGCCGAGGACGAGAGAAGGTTTGATGAGCTATTATGTTATGTTACGGAGTTTATATCTACTGAGGCCAACAGGGCCAAATGCTTTGAGCAGGGCTTGAGGTCGGTCATTCGAGAGAAGCTTGTGGCTCTAAAAAATCGGGACCATGGAGATCTTGTTTACACAGCTACATTGGTGGAAAGAGACACAGAGGACAGTCAGAGGAGGCAGACACAGAGGACAGTCTGATTCGAGCGAGTACTAGAAGTAGTGGAGCGCTGAGAGCGGCACCTTACTGTCACCCAGACCAGGCAGGGGGACAGAGATCGCAGATAGCTCGAGGAGCAGGAGTTGTACCAGAGAGGATAGCCACAGACCCGCCGTCAGTGTTTCGCATGTGGAGGAGTGGGACACTTCAGACATAATTGTCCATCGCTTCCACCGAGGGCCAACCAAGCGATAGGACAAGCGACCACAAACCGGTCACTATAACAACAGAGACTGTTACAAGCTCAAGCTACCGAAGGCGCCAACCAAGGAACGGTATTTGCTTTGACCCAACCAGAGGAAGATGCCTCCAATGCAGTTGTGAAAGGTATAATTCTTTTTTATAATTCATGGGCCCGAATTCTGTTTGATCCTGGTGCGACTCATTCATTCATACGCAATGCATATGCTCTTAACTTGGGATTGGGTTTTGAGAAGCTAGAACATGTGTTGCATATTGACTTGCCTACGGGATAACAGTTGGGTACAAAAAGGGTGTGTAGAGGTTACGTGCTTCGAATTAGGGAGCTCGAATTGATCGTAGATTTGGTTGCTTTAGACATAAAAGGATATGATGTCATCTTTGGGATGAACTTGTTGTTTACTTTTCGGGCCATAATGGATTATTTTCGTAAGAGAATTACATTTCAGTTACCAAGAGGGGCAGTTTTCAGTTTTATCAATGAACAAAGTTCTTCTCATCCATTTCTTACTACAGGTAGTAGATTCTTGAAAGCTAAGGCGGGGAGTCAACTGAGTTTCTTAGCCAGCTTAATGAGAGATGTTCAGGACAAATCCCATGCGGATGTGGTGTTGATAGTATCGGATTTTTCAGATATTTTTCCTGACAAATTACCTAGGTTACCTCCACAAAGAGAAATTGAGTTTAAGATTGATCTTTATCCGGGAGTCAAGCCCATATCTATTGCTCCCTATCGGATGGCTCCTTTGGAGTTAAAGGAGCTAAAGAAGCAATTAGATCATCTATTGGCGATTGGGTTTATTCGTTTAAGTACTTCACCTTGGGGAGCCCCGGTCCTCTTTGTGAAGAAAATGAATGAGACGTTTCGGTTATGTACGGACTACCGAAGGTTAAATCGGGTGACAGTGAAGAATAGATATCTGTTACCACGGATCGATGACTTATTTGATTAGTTGAGGGGTTCTAGGTATTACACCAAGATTGACCTCAGCATAGGGTACCATCAATTGCAGATCCGGGAGGATGATATTCCTAAAACTGCTTTTCGTACCTGGTATGGTCATTTCGAGTACACGATAATGCTGTTCGGATTGACTAATACACTCGCAGCCTTCATGAATTTGATGCACAGGGTATTTCGGCCATATCTAGATCAGTTTGTCATTGTATTCATTGATGACATACTAATCTATTCCCGGATGCACGAGGAGCATGGACACCATCTCTCTATTGTACTATAGACATTAAGAGACCATACGTTATATGCAAAGATGAGTAAGTGTGAGTTTTGGATGAAAGAAGTAAAATTCCTTGGACATGTTGTGTAAGAATAGGGTGTAGCTATTGATCCCGCTAAGATTGAAGCCATAATAAAATGATAACCACCGAAGAATGTGGCAGAAATTCATAGTTTTCTGGGTTTACCAAGCTACTACCGGTGATATGTAGAAAGGTTCTCAAAGCTTGCGATGTCGATGACTCGCCTTACAAAGAAGGGGAAGAAATTCTTATGGACTCAAGTGTGTGAACTAGTTTTTCGCACCTTAAAGGGGAGGTTGACGATAACACCTATCCTCATTATTCCGAATAGTGGGGAGGGATACGATATGTACACTGATGCTTCGTTACGAGGCTTGAGATGTATGCTGATGCAGGGAGGCAAGGTAGTTGCTTATGGTTCGAGACAATTAAAGATTCATGAATAGAATTATCTCACTCATGACTTGGAGCTAGCCGCTATGGTTTTTGTTTTCAAGTTGTGGAGATATTACTTGTACGGAGAAAAGCTTCAAGTGTTTTCGGACCACAAGAGCCTCAAACATGTGTTTACACAGAAGGACTTGAATCTCCGACAAAGAACGTAGATTGAATATCTGGAAGACTATAATTTCACACTCAACTACCATCCAGGAAAAGCGAATATAGTTGCCGATGCACTTAGCAGAAAGTCCCGAGGTGAACTCAATGTTTCCATAGGTGAATGGAAGTTGAAGGATGCCCTTGGAGATTATGATCTACGGGTTGGAGAAGATGGGTCTCGGCCATGCCTATTCAATCTTGTAGCCCAATTTACCCTCCAACATAGAATTGTGGAATTGCAATGCTTGGATCCTGAATTAGCGTCGACTCGAACTAAATTGGAAAATGAAGAAACTATGGAAGGTTGGTCTTTGCAAAACGGAGAATTGAGATATGGGGAGAAGCTACATGTTCCCGATTATTCATCCTTAAAGGAGGAGATACTTGAAGAGTGTCATCGCTATAAGTTTGCTATCCACCCCGGTAACACGAAAATGTATAGGGACATGAAGTGCCAGTATTGGTGGAAGGGAATGAAGAAGAATGTGGCAAAGTTCATAGCACGATGTACGGTGTGCCAACAGGTGAAGATCGAATATTAAAAGCCAGGAGGATTACTACAGTCTTTGCCTATCCTAGAGTGAAAATGGGATCACATCACCATGGACTTCGTGTTGGGTCTACCACGGACCTCGCGAAGACATAATTCAGTATGGGTTATTATGGATAGACTTACCAAGTCTACTAATTTCTTGAGTATGAAGACCACAGACAATTTAGAGGCCTTGATCAAGCTCTACATTCGCGAGATTTTCAGGTTGCATGGAGTTCTACTCTCTATCGTATCAGACCGTGATTCTCATTTCGTGGCGCGGTTTTGGCAAAGTCTACAAAGAGCTTTGGGGAAAAAGTTACACTTCAACACAACATTTCATCCCCAAACGGATGGGCAATCCGAGAGGGTGATACAGATTTTAGAAAATATGCTACGAGCTTGCGTGTTGAATTTTAAGGGAAGCTAGAGTGATCATTTGTCATTGGTGGAATTCGCGTACAACAACAACTATCAGGCAAGTATTGGGATAGCACCATATGAGGCATTATATGGAAGGCCATGTCGATCACCGACGTGTTGGTTGGAGTAGTTTGTTTGGACCGGATATTGTTCGAGAGACTACCGAGAAAATTTAACTCATCCGGGAGAGGCTGCGCACGGCGCAAAGTCGATAGAAAAGTTATGTGGATCAAAGACAAAGACCCTTGGAATTCAAAGTAGGAGACTACGTATTCCTCAAAGTGTCACCCAAGAAAGGAGTATTTAGATTCAGCAAGAAGGGAAAGTTAGCGTCAAGATATACTGAGCCATTTAAAGTGGTCAAGGCGGTGGATAAAGTGACGTATCAACTTCGGTTACCAGCTCAATTATCAGGCGTACACGACGTATTCCATGTGTCGATGTTGAGAAAATGTCAATCGGATGCAACGCTGGTCGTAGAATTGGAAGATATTGAAATTCAAGATGGAGCAACCTATGAAGAACAACCGGAGAAGATTCTCGACACCAAGGAGAAGGAGCTCCGCAACAAAGTCATCCGACTAGTGAAAGTTTTATGGCAACACCATGGAGTGAAAAAAGCTACTTGAGAACTAGAGCTAGGAATGCGAGAGAAGTACCCGCACATATTCGCTATTTGAGGTATGTTTCAAGGACGAAACTTTCTTTAAGGAGGATAGATTGTAAACCCCCACATGTTTAGAAATGATTTGATGATTGATTGATTAGTATTTAACTTTACGTAATGGTTTAGAAATGAAACCCATGAATTATAACCGTAGGAAATACTAATATTGTAAAATAATAATTAAAGTCAGTTTAGCTAGTGAATATGTAACATAACTTATAAAAGAACTTCTATCAACTATAGTTGGGGTACAAATAGATGTTGTGTAAGTTTGGGTTGGCTTTGGAAGGGTTTAGGATGGATTGGAAATGAAAAATGGAGGAAAAAGGCAAAACTGGGCAAACCCGTACCGATACTGTGTTCCGGAGCAATTTAGTCCAGAGAGTTTGACGTACCGGTAGAGCGTACCGATACTGTACCGTACCGGTACTGTGTACCGGAACGGCCGAAAGAAGTCTGAAACTTTAAGGTCGCGATCTTAGCCCGATTTTTGCCCTATAAATACATTATAACGCCTCCTTTGGCTCCATTTCGGCCCCTCTAACCTTAGAAACCCTAAGAAAGAAAGAAAGGAAGAGAAAAACAAGAGTTTAAAGGGGTGATTCAAGATAAAAACCTAGCTTTCAAGAATTCAAGGTAGGGAAATTAAATTCTTTTCTTTCTCTTTCTCTTTCTCTTTCTCTTTCATTGAGATTATGTGATATCCTGGTATCCCACATCGGTTAGGGAGAGGAAAGTTGCTGGGTTTATAAGTAAGCCCTTAACCTTATATGACATAAGACATTTTCTCAGGGATACTGGGAGGAACAAAACTGTGAGGGCCAGTGGGCCCAAAGAGAACAATATTATGCCATGTAGAGGGTGGAGTGTTACAGATTAGGGCTTAGGTATATATGTATGTTTTGCTATAAATGTGATATATATGATATAAAATCATCCTCTCCTAGTCTTTTTGACAAAGAGTACATGTTTTTATCAAAGTTAGGGTTGAATACCCATGAATCCCATTTTGTATTACAAAACCCTAGTTTTTGGAGAGTGGTGAATTTTCTTTTTAAATTCTTCTTTTATTATTGATGTTAAAACCATAGAACTTTGTGTGGAGTACTAAATGATTTGGGTTGTGATCTCTTGTATTTTTCATAGTTGAATATTGGAATTTGTCACCTGATGAAATTGGGGATTTTTAGAAATATGCTTGCAAATGAGAGTATGTTGGTTTCCGTATTGTATGGTTGTTTACGAGGGACTTGAATTGTCATCGAGAGATGCCGTAGAATGTTAGAGGTTAGTCTATCCTAGTGGGGGTGAGATGGTTTCCTAACACTTGTAGTTGGTTGTCATTTGGAAATGTTACCACTATCGTTCACTAGAGTTTGAATTAGGGTTGATATACCTTTCCTGGGAAGGGACTCGTCACTGTCATTGGTATAGTAGACACCTTTTTCCAAAGTGCTTGTGATTTGATTGTAATTAGTGAACTAGGTATAGTCGTTGGGTAGATTCATGGGAAACAATCAACGTACATGGTACGAGGATGAACCAATATACATGAGATTTTTAACTATTATTTGTTGTTGTGGAAATGGTTTCTATAAGAACCTATTGGACATGATTTATGGTTTAGAAATGTACTTTATTGATTTCATTTAATTCTTGCTATTGTGTAAACCTAAGATCTGTCTAAATGTCCTTGTTTTATTTCAAAAATTGATATATGATATTTGCAGCAAAAAAAAAAAGACCGACCGATTTTTTTATGTTTTCTAAACCTTGTTGGAGTTTGGAAAGATTTTATTACAGAGCTTCGTGCTCATCCCCTACAGTTAAATATTTTTCAGATTATACTCTTGAGGAGGAGTTGGGAGTCGAGGAACCTGTATCATGTGAAACTCCGCTAGACAGGAGTGTGGATCCTGAGGTGGACGCTTAGAACGACACATTCTTTTGTACTAGACTAGAATATTCTTTTGAAATAATGTAAAGTCTAGTTTACTTTTGGTATATTCCGCTGTGCTATATTAGTTAATCTCTAAAATGTAAAGGTCAAGATGGACCTATTCTTTTGGAACAAGGTTGTAAACATTATACATATATATGATGAATGAAAATTTTCTTATTGGTGTATTTATTTTAGTGCTCTCATTATGTAAATGATTTTAGAATGTAATGTCGTCCAGGGTGGTATTTGGGACGTTACAAGAATACAACCCAAGTGCAAACCCTTGATTTCCCAAAATCTCATCTCGAAAATTTTGGTGCATTTCGTTCTTTTTTGTACGTAGGTGTACCCCTCTTCGTGTAGATCAACTTTAATACTTTGTCCGAAAGATTCCGACCAACAGAACTCCGTAGATCTTATAGAGAAGTCATGGGCTCTCTCATTTCCATCTCTTCATCTCTCTAACGTATATACCCCTGGGAATGTTTGGTCCACATCGCGCCACACATTTCCCATTCTCGGATTCGATTTTGTCCCGAAAAAGATTAAATTTTGTCTCAATTCGAGTTTAAAATATTTTTATATGAACTTACTTTCAATTATTATCCATTTTTTGAAATTTAAGTCCCGGGTTCATTTTGCAGGTCACCCGGCACTCAGTTACATCGTAAAACGTAAAAAAAAATAAAAAAATCAGTTGTCTTGAAATTCGACAAAAATTGATAAGGTAACTGGATTTTGTGAGATAAATCCAACAGTGAGGTCCATTTCATCATCCGAGTTCTAAAAAAAATAAATTTTCAACCCGTAATAAAGTGATACATTACCGTTTTGCCCTTTTTCACAAAAATTCAAATTTATCTGAGTTTTACATTCTTCTCCCCTTAAAAAATTTTAGTCTTCGAAATTTACATACTCATACACATTTAACCATATGCATATACAACAAGTAATACAATACTTATGGTTACAAAAATGTACCTTCATCCTCGAACAAGAACGGATAACTGGTATGTATAGTGCCCTCGCGCTTCCATGTTGCCTCCGCCACACCTCAGTGCTACTACAACACCTTCACTAGTCTCACGGTCTTGCCTCACAAAACTTGCTCTCGGCTATCTATGATATGAATCCTCGAAGTTCCATCAACAATCAACTTGCCATAATCCACCACATATGTCAGATTTGGGGTGTACTTCCGGAGCATTGAGACATAGAACACCGCGTGAACACCCGATAAATTTGGCGATAATGTCATCGATAAGCAATTATACCAACCCTCTCGAGTACCTCGAAAGGCCCAATATACCTCGGCAATAGCTTTTTCGCTTCTCGAACCTTACCATTCTCCTTTTAGGCATCACCTCCCTAGTGGTGGTTCGTTGTTGTTCCGTCCATCGCCTCGGCCTTCCTTTATCAATTTCAATCCATATCAAACTTATACAACCTCATACCAAACTCATATAATATCAAGTTTAAGTAAAATACAGTTCATATAAGTTCACATTACAATTATTTCTAATATTACATGTCCAAAACTAAATAACATAATAGTTTTTATAAAACATATTTCCAAAAGCCACAAAATCGGCTTTCCTTTATCCGTGAGGCCCCGAATGAAAGTCTTCCACTGGTGTATAACCCGGACCTAAAATATTTTTTCGTGAAAGGTGAGTCACGCTCAATAGGTTATCTCCTAAAGATGCTACTCCCCAATCTAGTTGCATATGAAATGTCACATGCAATTTCAACAAGTCACAAAACATTTCAATCAAGAATATGCAACTCAATATTTGAATTCACTTTTTCATGCCATGATATGAGATTAGACTCACTCATGCACATCAACTCAAGTCCTCACTTAGCTCCTTTTATATGAACTTTCTTTAAATTATTATCCATTTTTTGAAATTTAAGTCCCGAGTTCGTTTTTGAGGTTATCTAACACCTGGTCATCTCGTAAAATGTGAAAAAAATTCAATTGTCTCGAAATTCGACGAAAATTGACAAGGTAACTAGATTTCGCGAGACGAATCCAACGGTGAGATCTGTTTTGTCATTCAAGTTCTAGAATAATACGAGTTTTTAACCCATATCGAAGTGATAAATTACCGTTTTGCTTTTTTCCACAAAAAATCAAATTTACTCGAATTTTACAACGGTGGTGGTGGTAGTGATGGTGACGGTGACGGTGGTGGTGACAGTGACAGTGACAGTGGTAGTGGGGACAACATAATAGTAGTGGTGGTGATAGAGATGACACAATGATGATAGTGGCAGTGACATAATGGTAGTGGTGGTTGTGATAGTGGTGGCGATAATGATAATGATGGCGCAATGTGGTGGCGGTGGTACAATGATGGTGGTGGAGGTGGTGGTGATAATGTTGGTGATGGTGGTAATGGCATAATGATGGTGAGTATATATTTGTCTATTATGAGAAATTAATAACATCCCTATTAACTAATATTTTCAGTATTAAGTGACAAGTAGGTGGCTTGTAACTTAAAATTTTAGCTTATTTTTAAAAAGTGCTTAAAATATTAAATAGTATGAGTTTTAGGTTATCAAACAGATTTTATTCATTAAGTGCTTAAAGTATTTAATTTTAAGTTTTAAGTGAGGTTATCAAACAACCCTGTAGTAACAATCAAATTATGTAACATTTACATCATTTTTGGTCACCATTGTGTTGACGTTACTATTTATACCCTTATTAGGGGTAACCCGTACCTGAGGACACGGTAAAATATAAGTGATTTTGAATGCGATGTTGGTGGCTGTTTGATGAGTCTACTTGAAATCGTAGAATAAATTTATTGAAGCATACCCTATTTTATATTATAGAAAATTATGTTCAATGTTACTGTCTTTTATTTTAAATTGTACTTTTTTTTATTATTGTGTTCATGTTATTATTTTCATATTACTATTATGTTAAACGTTATTATTTTTGGTTTAAATGTTAATGTTTTTTATTTTAAATATTATTTTTTTTGTTTTAAATGTTGCATTTTGATTTTAAATATTATTATTTTTTGTTTTAAATATTACTATTTTTGGCATCGCCAAAATCAATTTTGAAATTAATCTTCCACCGAAATCAACAAATTTTTTATTTTCAAAATTCAAATGCGGAGGTTTTGGATGGCAAGATCTTTTGTGCTCTTATGTGAGGAAAGAGAGAGTTCGGAAGTAGTTTGAACATTTGAATAAAAAATGGACTTAAAATAAAGGTAAGATTTCGGATGGACTAACAGCTCTAGGGGTGGTAATCGAGTCAAGTTCATGTCGTGTCGAATATTAGTCGTATCGAACATTTGTCAACCCTAATCTAACCCATTTAACTAATCGTGTCGTGTAGAATTGACCTGTTTATTTTCGTGTCGTGTTCGTGTTGACCCACATAAACTTTAAATAAAAAATTTAACTCTAAGATTTTATTTTCACTTAATTGAATCTCTCCTTATATTTTTTTTACAAACTAAAAATTAACTTAATTATAATAATAATGAGCAATAATATCTTTTTTTATGCAATAATTATGTCAGTGTTTGATAAACAGTTACAAATAATTAATATTTTATTTCTATAATACTAATTAAATATGCTAATCTTACATCGTGCAATCAAATTAAATATCAAAAGTAATAAAAAAATAAGTCATCAAAACATAAACACTCATATATGCAACGAAAAGGTCAGATCAATCTCCTTCGAGGTAAAAATATCGTGTTGACGGCTCAATTTGGGTTAAGCGGGTTGAACCCGCAACACGACCCATTAACACTTCGTGTTGGCGGGTCGTGTCATACACGGGTTCATATAAAAAAATAGTTAACCCAAACTCATTTATTAGTGTCATGTTCGTATCGAGTTATCGTGTCGTGTCAAAAACTGTCACCCCTATCTAGAAGTCCTAAACTATGGACCGAGCCCTCAAAATTTTCTTTTCGGCCCATCCAAAAATTGATTTACTCATGGCCCAACAAGGAAGGCAAAATGGGCTCTCTATATGTTAAACGAGGACCGAACTTGAAAATGGCTATAGTGTACCCGTAAAATTCAGGTAACCGGGCCCAAATTTATAATTTGTGCTACTAAAATACCCCTCAAATATCAATTAAATACCAAATGTGCCCTAGCATATGTGTGCGCATAAAACAGGTCGACACTAGGGTTTCATATGTTATCCACTCTCTCTCCCCAACCCCGACCCTCTCTCTTGGCCACCACCTATCATCTCTCTGTACTCCAGAGCTCACCGAGGTAAGACACTAACCCCCACCTCTCTCTCTCTCTTTCTCTATTTATACCATATATCTATGTATGCATATGTTTTATACATATATATGTGTGTGTGTTGATTGATGATTAAATATTCTGATTTTTGATTGTGGCGGTGAAAAAAAAAGTCAGAACTTCACTTAAGCTACATGTTTGAGAATTAGGGTTTTTTTCTATATATATTTATTCATACTTGTGTTTTTGAGCGTGTGAAGCGTCGATTTTACTTCCGTAATTGATTATAGATCGGATCCTATGTTTAAGTTTGTGGGGCTTTATCTATTTCCGGAAAGCTGGTTTTTCACTGTTTGATTTGGGGCTTTCTTTTGAAATGTGTCTTTGTATTTGTGTATGTTTGTTTATGAACTATATTCATCAAGTTTGCTATGCTTGTGTTCGAATGACTAACTGGTTTGGTATAGGTATCTTTCAAGTGTTTCAAAAAGTCGGGTACTAACATTTTGTTTTCTCTGAATTGTTTTGGTCATTTTAGATGCCTGACTGCCAATTATTATCTATACGTTCAGTGTGTGGATTAAAAATTTACTGGGAACTGCCCTTTGCTTTTTCTATTTACAAATTATGTAACTATTTCGTTCGTTTATAATATTGGAAATTTTGTAATTCGAGTTATGTAATCTGCTTAGGGCTCGTTTGTATGAAATCAAATGAATCACATCACTTAATCCTATTCTCCAATAATGAGCCTGAGTCATGCAAGTGCCTATTTCTTGTTGGGTGGCTTATTGAGTTCTATTTGTGTTCCCTCTATTTGGTCACCTGATGAAAGATCATCTTTGTTTACTTTTGGTTCAGGCAAGCATGAACACAATAGCTTAGAACATCTCTGATTCGAATTATTACTCAAATTTAAAGGAGAAACCCAAATTTAAATGAGGGCAAATCCAAATTTAAAAGAGAATAAAGATGATAATTAGATCTTTAAAAAAGAGTGACATTTCATCATTAAAAATTGGGTAAGGATTTGAGTCTCTCATGATTTGAGTGAAAAAAACGAGTCTCCCTTGATTTGGTACAAGTTTGAGTCAAATGTTGGAGGAAGTCTTTTGGGGTTTTTTTGCTCAAATTTATATTTGAGTCAGGGTTGGTTAGAGATGCTCTTATAATCCATTTTACAATTAGTTTATACCTGTGGGAACTGGTTCCTTATTTATTTGCATTGCTTCTTTGTTGAACTTGATTCATAATTTTTGGTGATGTGAAGTGTGAATTGGGTCTCAGTCCACCCTGTGGCATTAGAAACACTGATTTTGGATGTTATAATCTTTAATATTATTTTATTTTTTGCTGTTATTATTTCACCATGTTCTTACTTTATTGTCTATGACTATAATTAGTAGAAGCTTCTTACCCGTCTCAGGCATTTGTTTTTTTTTCCTTCAGATGGATGTGCAAAAGCTAATGAAGATGGCAAGTGCAGTTCGCACCGGCGGAAAGGGTAGCATGAGAAGGTGTGTTTTTGGGCAACTTGATACCTCATGATCAATAAAACAAAAGGAAAACTGTGAATGAACTGAGAGTTTTGGATGTATATTCTTATGAAACCTGCATTAAAATGCTTTCACTGTCTTGGTTCTTAAATTCATGGAAATTATAGATTACTTAAAATGCAATGAGTTGGTCTATTATGTTGAGGTTCTTCACCTTTATTGAAAATTTTAATGTGTTGGTATAGTATTATTTTAGGTGCCAAGGTCTCTTGAGGCCTAGGCGGGAGGCACAAGGTGAGGCAATGTAAGGCGCAACTTATAGATAACATACTACTGTTTTTTCAAAATATGTAGTGACATCAAAAAACACAAAATATAAGCAAATATTTAAAAATGCAGGCATCATAAAATATCTAAGTTCCCAAATATTTGAAAGAGAGTTTAATTTCAATAAACAGAGGCTCATTTCATAAACACACACATTTATTGAAACCGTCTTAATTTAGATAAACGAAACTTTTTATTATAGAGACAAAAGCTCTTACTTCTCAACTTCCCAATTTATGCAATATCAATATGTATGAAATATGACAAGAATAAAGCATTCAACCAACAACTTTTACAAAACAAGTTTAGTTATTCACAAGAACAGAGCTATATAATTTATCAAAACACGGCCAAAATCAATTAAGTCCAAACAAATAAGCCAAGTACGACACTTGAACCGGGAGAAGAGGCGACTATTATGCCTTTCTTTTTGCATTGAGTTGGGACATATTAGATTTTATAATATATTTTGTGTATCACTCACACCCAACACATCTTGTCCTTGCACAAAGATAATAAGCCGCATGCATCTGGAAGAGAAAAAGGCAAAACATAAAAGTTTTCACTAAAGCATACTTGATAGGTGCTTCAGTTTTGTGTCCAATTGCACTAGGCACACACCTTATTCACATGGCCTTACCTGTTTTTGGCAAGGCACTAAAGCTGGGACTTGTTGCGCCTTGGACCTAGGCATGTGACTAGGCGTGCCTTTAACAATGCTGGGTTGGTGCAATGGCTTTTTGGATTAAGAGATCACTTGTGAGGTTTGATCTGAGGCATTCATGTTAAGCTTGGGCCATACATCTTGTAAACAGGACAATCCTTTGAAAAATGAAGTACAGTTATTCTTTGAACAACATGATATGTAGGTTGCTTGTGATTATATTACAGTGCTGTAGTTGATGTTTTTGTGATTGTCAAAATATTTATGTCTTTCAACTATGCTGATTTTCTTAATTAATTAGAAGGGATTTTTTTTGAAGGAGACGCTAAGATTCATGTTTGGCATCTCATCTGCTGATTTTGAGCTTCCTTCTATTCCTACTCTTGGTTTAATTGTTAACACACATACTCATGAACAGAAAGAAGAAGGCCGTTCACAAGACTACCACCACAGATGACAAAAGGCTTCAAAGCACCCTGAAGAGAATAGGGGTGAATGCCATACCTGCAATTGAGGAAGTCAATATTTTTAAAGATGACGTAGTTATCCAATTTGTAAATCCCAAAGGTAATGATGATGTAAAAACATGTGCTTTGTATGCTAGTTTGTTATCCTCTTTGCTGGCTAATAACTATGTGCTTTGGTATTTCAGTTCAAGCCTCTATTGCTGCCAATACTTGGGTGGTTAGTGGTTCTCCTCAGACAAAGAGTATACTTTCTTCTCTTTCTCCCTAATAAGTATTCTATATAAGTAAAAAAGGCAGGCTTTAGTGCTAGTTATACGGTGTAGGCAACTAGCGTTCAACAAGATTGGTCTATGTTTAGCATCAGAACAAATTCTTGCAGACTTCTTGTGGATGTTGGGGTTTGGGTCTTTTTTTGATTTTAAGGTGCTGAGTCAGTATGTCTGCTCTTCCATCACGGATCAATAAAGAGTGGAGGCTATGTTTATTACTTGTCCCTGATCTAGATTTGATCTAACCATTAATTTTCCTCTACTGCAGAGTTGCAAGATATCCTTCCGGGAATTATTAATCAGTTGGGTATGTATCATGGATCTCTTGTTAATGTGCAGAGTGCAGAACAATATAAGATTGTGTTAATGGTTATTCTGTCTCTTTTTTCAGGGCCTGATAACTTGGACAACTTGAGGAAGCTGGCAGAGCAGTTCCAGAAGCAGCAACCTGGTGCTGCTTCAGGTGCCGGTGCAACCATGGTGCCAGAAGACGATGATGATGATGTCCCAGAACTGGTTGCTGGCGAGACCTTTGAAGCAGCGGCAGAGGAGGGCCACACTGCTTAGAGTTTTGTATGGGTTTTGTGCCATTCCTATATTGCCAACGTTTTGATATCTATTGTCTTCTATGTTTTCCATTTGATGTTCCTTTGTGACATTCTAAAAAATTATTACTTCAATGCTTCGATCGATAACCAACTTTCTCTCTCCTATGAGTGAATGGCATTTATACTAGTGTTATGAGTAGGACAAAACTCTGTAGATGCCAGGTATCAAATGATGCGACTGCAGCACCCTTGACAGGCCACAATAGTGTTGCTCCAGTCCTAATATCATGCTGGAGACACAAGGCCACATTGCATTTAAAGAGTGTTTTTTGCCTTGTCTTTCTGATATTCTCTTAGTTCTGGGAGATTTTGCATTCGATCCTATAATGTGGAGGTTTTCTATGAGTTACAACACTTGGATTGTCATTTCAGCATTGGTATTGACGGTTTATGTGTTGTTACGGTTACCATGTTGACAGTGGTATTGAAGATCTGTGAATTTATTGTTATCATCATTTGGGCACTTAATGAAGCAATTAATACTCAAATTCAACTTTGTCTTCCCAACCTAATATTTTACATATAAATGTAGATCGATCCACTACCATGAATTGCAATGGAATTGAACATGCCCTTTGTATTGATGTTTTTGTCAAGCCTCTGGACTTTTTGTTATCCAAACTACCGAAACTCTTCTTAAATTAAAAAAATAAAATAAGTATTTGATAAAGAATAATAAAAAGAAGGGTAGTCTTGTGTTTTTATAGAAAAAAAGTATTTGGTCCGCATCAACTTATGAAACAGGCGCATACCATTAATTTTGATAAGACTTCTTTAATAGTAACACTTTATCCCAAAATCACATTAAACTCATTAATTTCCCCAACAAAGTACTAGAGCGCAAGACACACACATGAGAGTAAAGTAAGATCGACTCCTCTTCTTTCTATTCTTAGATGGAATTATAACCTCTTACACTAATTCACGACTTCATTCTATGCTAATTTTGGTGATCATATTCATCTTGTATTTCTCATTGGCGATGATAATGTCACCGTTGATATTGCTTGACTAGTAAACTTTATTAAAATTTTATTTTAAATGCCCAGATCATCTTAGTGCCATTCAATGGTATATAGCCAGCCAATCACACATGTATTTCTTATAATTGCTAATGTTAATGGATGCCTAGGGGGCTACATGTAGAAGATTAAAGCTTAGGTTATTGAAGAGGAACACAAACGATGCCGGCCATTCACATGAAATAAACCTTTTCTGTCTTTTTAAAAGGTGGTGACAAACCAATGCGTTCATGTGAGTAAATTAAAGCCAATACCTATCCCACTTCCTGAATAACCATACCATGCCTAATAAAAGAGAGCCCAATGGCTGGAACTCGTGTCATTGTGTAATCGGTAGAGGGTCAGATATGTACAATCTAAACTTTCATTCAAATATGCTATTTTCATGATCCAAACTTGTGATAACTAGTTTATAATAGAGCAACCTTATCATTTGCACGCTCACGAGTCCGGTTGGAGACCCTTATTTATTTTTCTTTTTCTTTTTTTGTCACCATTTTTCTTGGTAATTTTCACAAACGCTAATTTATATGGATACTTTTGGTTGTAGTGATAGGATGACACCAACCTTTCCAATGCAACAATAATGAAAACAATTTGTTAATGTACTTTGGAGTCCAAAAACAGATTAGGTCACCGTTTCTAATTCATGGCATGGTGTCAAGTGTTTTTCTTATTTAAACAAGCAAAAACTGGTGGAGAAATAATCCGCAACTCAATATACATCACAAAGAGTTATCTGAGTCTCTTAGAACACCTAATTAATCCTCGTGAAGACATGCAGCTTCCTAAACTCTCACGAGCAACCGACAAGTACTCAATGTGTGCTCATAATTGCAGTGGGTTATATTTTTCGGGTTTTATATGTTAACCAGCTTGATATGCTTATGCATAAATACAATTATGAGCATAATACGAGCATAACTCGTGAAACAAGTCAAAACCAAGAAAAACATTTAGGCTCGGAAACTTGTCTTATTACATACAAGTTATATATATAATCTATTTATCATAAAACGTCTGTAATTTGTGTAAATGAAGTTGCCATGGTAAAACTAGAGATTTTGACACGAAACAATACGCTTGCCACCATTAGTAACTTAAGCAAGACAAAATCTACCAAGTTACCAATAGAAAATAATCACAAAATCTCTTATATTTTTTTAAAAAGTAATGTTATTGAGATTTAATAATGAGGATGGATTAACAGTGAGTCCCAACAAGGGTGAATCTACGTTAGAGCCAAGGTGGTCCCTTGCCCACCCTCAATTGGACACACACATACACACACACACACACACACACACACACACATATATATATATATATATATATTGGACGATATTTTGTATTCTTAGTTTTAATGCAAAATTAGTTAGTTGTAATTTGCCTCAAATTGACTCAATTTCTATGTGTTTGGCCTCTTTAGAAATAAATAGAAGACTTCTTTTTATTCCATTGTAGTTAGACCCATTTGAACATCTGCCCCATACCTAGTAAAAAAATAGCACATTGTTCTTCCGTGATTTGTGGACTACTAGTCCAATCAAACAAAAAAAATTTGGCTCCGGCCCCCAGTCTTGACATTTAATAAAGCTCGTTATTAATATAATATAATGATTACATTACTAAATTAAATGCAAATACCATTATTATTTTTGGTTTAGTCAAATGACAAGAGATGGGCACTTTGATTTGACCAAAATTAAATCAAACTTATAGAAATGGTTGGTGCTTGCATAGAGGGCAGAGCACCAAAAGCAATCTTAAATGTGGGAAGAAATTCCATTTTTAAAAAAGAGGAGTGCCTCTAATTAATTGTATGGCTGAAGTAATAATAAGTTTTGGGCAACTTAACACATTTCATACTACAACTCGGGCCTACCATTGTTCCAGATCCGGATTGACCCAAACCACCAAGTTCTCTTCTCTTGGTATTGACCATGAATCAAGTCAAGATGTCTGACCGCTTCGAATGATCTTCGGTGGAGAGAGACGGCCCCTCATCTATTTTTATTTATTTATTTTTGCAGTCCAACCTTGAACCATTCTGGTGTGTGTGTGTGGGTGTGACAGAGAGAGAGAGACAGAGAGAGGGGAATGTGCATGTATCTGATCTCCCAAAGCCATTTTCTATTACTACAAGGGAACATCCTTAACTGAATGCATTCTATGGATCATCTTTGCTGACGTGCCCCTCATTATAGTCGAAAAGGACACCTTTTTTCATAAGTTTTTTTTTTAATTTCACCCCTTATCAGTTCATGTTTACATAAAGTAGTGGTACATGTTTATTTGTTTTTTGTCAAATTATCCTGTATCTGGCTAAAAAACAAATAAATGATAAGTTTGATTTTAAACAAATAAATAATTTTATTTAAGTAATATATTGCATTGGATATAAAGAATATTATATATATACATGCATTATATTGGACATTCAAATGATAAGTTTAATTTTAAACTTTAAAGTATAACGGGCCCACAAAAAGGTAGTATAAAATTATAACTTTTTATTATGATGAAATCATATTTTTTAATGGTTATAATAATAGATATAAGCGACAAGGAATTATGTGTTACACGTGTACAAACTTCAGGAGGTGTAAGAGTAATATTCTAAATGTGAAGATGTCTAAATGATTAAGTAACAAGTATGAGTGAATCTATGTGTAATTTATCTATTTAGTTTAGACGGTAAACTGACGGTTATTACTTTCAGATGCGCATTGATATAAATTTTTATTTTTGAGGGTACAAATTAAATTTTTTTATTTTTGTGAGCATAAATTGATATTCAAACGATCTTTTTAGGGTGTAATTTAAAATTAGCCCAATAAATTTGGGCAACAGAATTTTATCCGAACATACGCACATGGGAAAAAAATAATAAAGAAAGAGAGAGAGAGAGAGAGAGAGAGAGAGAGTGAGTGAGAGTGAAAACCAGAAAGCAGGTTATAAAACTGCTAATGCAAAAATGACCTCTTCCTCACAAATTAATTTCATTTTCATCTTCTCTGGTTTTGTTCATTATTGAGGAAAGAAAAAGGTTGAATTAGAGAAGTCTGCACTTGTGCTTTCAAACCACCATTTCGGTAATACCTATCTTCTTGTTTGACTGACGCAGCGGTAAACCGGGAACATTAAAAAGTCACAGTTTCAAATTGTATAGAATACAGATATTAGCCTGGATCTACAGGAAGAATAAGAGAAATTATCTGAAAAACAATATTATTCAATGAATAATTCATATTGCATGGGGTAAATATAAGGAACAGTTAAAACCCTAATTGTTCTTATAATGGATGCAAATTTTTTAATTATATAAAATTTATGAAGAATAAAAAAATTATAATCCAACTAACTAACATAAAATCCCGTATTGCCTAGAGTCTAACAAAACTGACAACACTGATTTTATTACTTAGTCGATAGCTTAGTGGTGCCTGAATAAGAATGTATTATGGGTACGGAGCGCTATCTGGACCGATTCTTTCTCAAAGCGAGTGCAGTGCATCCTAAGTGAAGGTAGTGAGCCCTCGTTGTCCGGTGGTTTGGGGCCCCTTTTGGGGTTCCCTCCGTACAAGGATGGGCTGTCCCCGACTGAAGCGTGTTATAAGTATTGGGATTTTGAAAGCCTAAACAGTAGAATTCAACTCAAAATTAAAAAAATTCATTGAAAAACGATGCATCTTGCTTGTTGGCTTGATCTAGATCAAATACCACTGGTCCTGCTAAATTCCGAGTCTTGACTCATTTTGAAACATCATTGACCCATCTGGCTCGTTCGGATGGAAAAATGTTCAGAATTATTATATCAAAACTCCAAGTTTGAGAATTAAAATAAAGAGATCTAATAGTCCTCAGCTAAAGGTTTGTGCTATTTGTGCGAAGTTTGAGTATCCTCAACGTTTCTTTTGGGTTTCTTAACTTGTAACCAATGAAATGTCATAGAAATATTTCAAAAGCTAGGAGAATATCACACTTAAATCATAAACTACAAGTTTCTGACAGAATTGTCATAGTTTCTATCAATAAGATAGCTAAATCTGATTAGGCTATCCATTGCCTAGTGACCCATAAGGAGAATAAGCTAATGTTTTATATTACATTTGTGTATGCTTCTAATGATGATCAGTTAAGAAGGGCCCTTTGGCAAGATATATCTTATCAGGCTAGTCTCTCTTTGCTAATCTACCATGGGCTTTACTAGGAGACTTCAATATTATTAGATCAGGGAGGTAGTGCTCACTGGACACAAGCTATGGTGGATTTTGATAACTATTTACGAAAAGCTGAGCTTGTTGATCTCAGTTATTCTAGTATTCTTCATACCTCGTGGAATAAAAGGGATGATGAGACTTTTGTAGTAATGAAACTTGGTAGAGTTCTTGTTAATGATAAATGGATACTGGATCTAGTTTATAGTGAAGCAGAATGTTTACCTGTTGGTGGCTCTGATCATAGTCCTGGTATTATGAGGTTAAGATTAAAATAGAAGAAAAGTCTTATCCTTTTAAATTCTTTTATTTTTTATCTGATAAAGAGAATTTTCTCTCTACTGTTGCTCATGTAAGGGGTATTGAGATAAGAGGTACAATGCAATTTCAAGTTTGTCAAAAACTTAAGTTGTTGAAGCAAGAGTTTAAGAGGATGAATCAGAAAAAATTTGGAAACCTTGCCATGGTTACCAAGGAGGCAAAATTGGATCTGGAAAAGTGTCAGAAGGAACTAGACAATGCACCTTTCTGTAAGACATTGAGGGATGAAGAGAAAGTTTTGTTGCAGAAATATGTTGCAGCAATTACTGATGAAGAAGCATTCTATAGACATAAATCAAGGACTCAATGTTTAAGTCTTGATGATCAGAATTCAGTTTTTAGTCATGCCTTTTAATTTGACAAATGTTCTAGTTGTTTGTATGGATCTTATGGATAAAGTGTTCCAACCATATTTAGACTCTTTTGTAATTATCTTTATAGATGATATTTTGGTGTATTCTGGTAGTGAGGAGGAGCATGTACAACATTTGAAAATTGTTTTGAAAACTTTATAAGAAAAACAATTGTATGCAAAATTTAGTAAATTTAAGTTTTGGATAACTAATGTGGTTTTCCTTGGGCATGTGATTTCTAGAGACGTCATCCAGGTGATTTCTAAGAAAGTGAAGGTTGTAGTGAAATAGGAACAACCAAGAAATATATCTGAGATTAGAAGTTTCTAGGGATTAGTTGGTTATTATAACAGTTTTATCCAAAGTTTTTCGGCTATTGCAATGCTATTGACTCGGTTGACAAGGAAGGATGTAAAGTTTGAGTGGGATGACAAGTGTGAGCAGAGTTTCCAGGAGTTGAAGACTAGATTGGTTTCAGCTCTAGTGTTGAGTATATTATCGGGGAATGGTGGATTTATTATTTACCATGATGCTTCACATAAGGGATTAGCATGAGCATTAATTCAGCATGGGAAAGTAATAACGTCTTTATCTAGACGATTAAGGATGCATGAACGCAATTATCCTATGTACGATTGTTTTTACCTTGAATTTGTGGCGACACTACTTATATGGTGAGACTTATTAAATTTGTATGGACCACCAAAGTTTGAAATGCCTATTTACACAAAAAGAATTGAATCTAAGTTGGAGACAATGAATGGAATTGATTAAAGACTATGATTGTACTATTTATTATCATCCGGAAAAAACTAATGTGGTGGCAAATGCATTGAGTCGTTAGTTATCAAAGCTATTAGCTTGTGTGCAATGTGCTAGAGTTGACATGTTTGCTGAGATGAGGTCTTTGAGGGCGGAGTTAGCTTTGACTGAAGCTGATACATTCATAGCTCAATTCAAAGTAAGGTCAATGTTAATAGATCGTATTCGAGCGGTGCAGGCTCAAGATCCTCAATTAATGAAGATTGTGAAAGAAGTTAAGGGGGATCTTAGGATGAATTTTACATTACTAGAGAATGGTATGCTTCTATTTGGTATTCGAACCTGCTGATTCAATGTTGAAGCAGGAAATTTTGGAAGAAGCTCACAGTTTAGTTTATGCTATGCACCCTGGTAGCACTAAGATGTATTAATACTTATGGAAATACTATTGGCGGAGGGGAATGAAATAGAAAAATTACAGAGTTTGTAGCAAAATATTTGGTGTGTCAACAAGTAAAGGTAGAACATCAACGACTTGTAAGATTACTGCAAGCACTCTCTATTCCAGAATGAAAATGGGAGCGCATTACAATGGACTTTGTGATAGGACTATCTCATACCTCGAAGGGTCATGGTTTTATTTGGATGGTGGTTGATTATTTAAATAAATCTGCACATTTCCTTGCTGTTAAAACTAACTTCTCATTGGATAGGTATGCAAAGTTTTATATGGATGAAATTGTTAGATTGCATGGTGCACTAAAGTCTATTGTTGCTGATAGGGACCCGAGGTTTAATTCCAAATTTTGGCCAAGCTTGCAATAAGCTTTGGGTGCTACTTTAAAGTTCAGTACGACCTTTCATCCTCAAATAAATGGTCAATCTGAATGTGTTATTCAGATTCTAGAGGATATGCTGAGGTCTAGTGTAATAGAGTTCAAGGGAAATTGGGATGAACACTTGTCATTGATAGAATTCGTATATAACAATAGCTATCAAACAAGTATTGACGTGGCACCATATGAAGCTCTTTGTGGAAGATGATGTAGAACACAGGTGCTGGAGTGATGTAAGAACAAGGAAAATATTAGGTCCTAAATTGGTGCAAGTAACTGCAGATAAGGTAAAGGTGATTCAAGAGCGATTGAAAATTTCACAAAGTCGACAGAAAAGCAATGCAGATAATCGAATGAGGGGTTTAGAATTTGTCGTGGGTGATTGGGTGTTCTAACATGTATCTCCATGGAAGGGTGTTATGAGATTTGGGAAGAAAGGTAAATTGAGTCCAACATATAATGGGCCGTTTGAAGTCATTGAACGAGTTTGAGCAATGGCTTATCGTTTAGCATTACCATTGGATCTTTCTCGGCTACATGATGTGTTTCATGTGTTGATGTTGCAGAAATATATCAGATCCTTCTCTTGTATTGACAGTAGAACCTATTGAGCTTAAAGAAGATCTAACATATATAGAGGAACCAGTAGAGATTCTAAACCGAAAAGAACAAGTCTTACGTAGTAAGACTATATTGATGGTTAAAGAGTTGTGGTGGAGTCATACAGTGGAAAAGGCGACATGGAAAAGTGACAAGGTTATGCGAGCAAGATAGCTCATTTGTTTCAACACGGTAAGTACAATTTTGACGAAATTTCTTAAGAGGGGAAGAGTTGTGAGACCCGAACATGCGTAACATTGCATTTCATAAATATGGTGGGTCAAAGTGTAATTTGTTATATTTGTATGGAGTTTAAATCATGAAAATTAAACCTTGTGTGGCTAGACATGATTCTAATTAAAGAATTTTATTGTTGAATTACAATGAGATAGAGAGCATGAATGGAATTTTGTTTAAGAGTCGGGACATTTGAGTGTTGAGTGTTGAATGTTGGAATAAGTGAAACAAGTAGGAAAGTTAGTGTTATTAGGGGGTTTAGTGTAATTATGAATCATTTAAGTGGACACTTGTGTTATTGCTGGCTATCCTTTGGACAATATATATACATGTGTGTTGGCGGGTATATATGGTTATTGGGAGTGAGGGAGAGGAAAGACAAATGTAAGAAGAAAGAGAAAATGCCATAGAAATTCAACAAATAGAGGGGAAATGAGTAAAGAGACGGGAATTCAGAAGAATTATAAGATGATAACTCCTATTGGTAAGAATTTTTTTGAAATTTATGTATTTCATTATTGAAAAGCATGAGTTGGGTTTTGGGTTCTGAATTTTGTGGCTGTAAGGGAAGATTTGGGTTTTAATTTTGAATTTGATATGGTTATGCTATTAGTATAGATTTTCATGAAATATAATGATTATGATTGATGGTTGGTGTTTAGGAGTTGTGGGGTTGAAAGAGAAGGAAGAAGATAGAACTCAAATAGGGTTCTATTAGACTTTTACCAGTAGGAAGTGAAAACCTAAAGGTAAGACGATGTTTTGTTAAGGCTTTTATTGGTAGAAAAGGGTGACCTACGGTAGAACAACATTCTGTAAAGTGTTCTACCGGTAGGAAGTGAAGACCTACCGATAGGACGCAGTTCTGCAAGACTTCTACTGTAAGAAATGGTGATCTACCGGTAGAACAATATTTTGTGAGTTGTTCTACCGATAAGACTTCTATTGGTACTGATAGAAACATGAACTTTCACCATTCTTGATGTGTCATTTATAATTCATTGTCCACTCAACTTCAAACCTTCGTTATACATATTAATGAGTTTGAATCAATTATAATTGATTTTATTTATCTACCAACACTTCACTAAATCTAAAGGTTTAATACATGATAGTAAATGAAAGGGGTATTAAGAAGGTATTGGGTTAAGCACAATTGATCACCCATGCATGTGTAGCGTAATATCATATATTGGTAAATGATATTTACGTGGTCTGCGACAATATATGTTAGGTGTGAAGGCAACAACACCAGTGTCGAATTCATCTAAAGCTACATAAGAGGATTGAATCCAAGCTGGAATGTAACCCGAGGTGAGTGTGATTTTTAATGTGACAGACAATAATTAAAATATACCTATTGGCTTGATCTGAAATGTGTACACCCAAGTGTAGGCGGTCGAGCTGTAGTAATAATCCGGTTTGAGTTTGGAGTTGAATCCACGGGGAACTCTTGTTGGTGTTTCAATGTAAGTAGCAGTGGAGACCAAATGATTGTAACCTTTGAGATTTAAAGTTGTGAGTTTTAGGGTTTTTTGCTGGACAAAATATAAGATTCTTTCCAAGACAGTTTTCTAGACAAAATATAAGATAAGTTCAAATATAAAAAGATCACTCTTTAGTTCGATGATCTAGACATGTAGTTAATCATCCGATTTATTATATTTATGCTTAATAACTCAATTAACTCCCGTGTCAACCACAAGTTAATTGGAAGATAAAGATGGACTGTGAAAATTAAGAAAATAGTTTCGATGTCTTTCTAGAAATTTATAAGAATTGTCTGTACCGAGACTCAACATGTCTACGAGCAAGCAAGTGTTTCTACAAGACATCCAACTATGACATTAATATTCCATTCTTTAATTGAAGCATAGTAATGGGGAGGATTGAAGGGTAGTCATGAAGATCTACTCGGGATACTTGCCTTGAATTGATGAGTTTTTTTATGCAAGAGTCATCCGTGTCATAAAAAGAACCCACGGTTATACAAAGTACCTTAACTTTGCTAGATGCAATCAATCATCCAATAAGCAAGGGGAATATAAAACATTAAGCATAAGAACAATGCACAAATATAATTTTTGGATAATTTATACATGCCCTTCACCTCTTACTAAAGAGTGAATGAGAAACTACTCACTCTTCATGACTTTGGTTAAGCTAAAAAGTGAGTGATGCTCATTTCTCCAAGTAGAGGACTTACAAAATAAAAGAACAATAAACAAGAAGCTGATCTTCAACGAAGAATGAGTGAATCACGTTCCACCCTTCACGGCTTTGGTAAAGCTCTAGAAAAGTGAAAGAGTTTCACTCCTCTAAGAAAGAAGGAAGTTCAAGCAATGGAAGTGAAAGACATGAACAATTAAAGTAGAAGAAGCTAGTCACATTTGGAGGGTTGCTTCCTCAACCAAGAAATAGAGGGTTGCTTTCTCAACCAAGAAATGGACTATCTTCCTTAATATAAGCAAATATAATTCTAAAACTAGCTATATGAGTGAGAGTCTAAGCCTCCATCAAGCTCTCTATCAAGTCCTTTTTTACTCTCCCAAAATAGGAGTATTTATAGGCAAGGAGGAGGAGACAAGAGGGGGTGAAGGAATAGTGTATGCAGCCCAAGTCCAAGTGAAAAACCAACTACTCTGTAGTCAGTATGTGGAGAACGTTCGAACGTGATCTGGCGTTTGAACGTTTCTTCTGTCTTTTCTTTATGGGCGTTCAAACACCAGATGAGGTCTGACCTTCTCGCTCAAGTGACTTGTGGTCTTCTGTGGAATCCTATTTCCACATTCTATGCACATCTTGGCGATTTGCACTCATCATCCTGGTCCTCAATCAATTCAAGTGGACGTTCGAACGTGAGTAGGCGTTTGAACATAGTACTCAAGTGCCTCAGTCTTTCTTCTTGGTTGCAACACGTCATGTCTCAGCAGACTGGCTTTCTCATGCTTCAAGGGAACATTCGAACGAGATCTGGCGTTTCATTTAAGTGTGATTCTTCCAATTTTGTCCCCCAAAATGCTGGTGTTTCATTTAAGTGTGATTCTTATTGCCCTTGAGCCCTTGTTCACTTTAGGACTTGAAATGTCATCATTTATACTCCATCAAAGTATATTTAGTCTCAAAAGGTATAATAATATGCTAATTTTAACGACTAATCACCTATGTTATTTATGTGTGAGCATGACGTCCATTGATCTCACAATAGTTTGGGACCCTATAGTGGTGAATTTAGTCGTTATGGCTAATACCATTTATTGGTAACGAATATGGGGTAAATTATTGATTGTCAATGATTATGTAGAGGTTTAAAGCCTTATTGATGTACATGGAACCTAAGGACTAATATAGCCTATGAAGGGCAATTGTTTGGCTTTTTTGGTGCTTATGTGGCCTTAGTGACGTTATTGAGCCTTAGTGGCGAATTGTGCCTAGATAGAAAATATAGCTTAAATGGCTAAACTGTGGCCTTAGTGGCGAATATGTATGAATATATGAAAGTTATGTGTGTGATGGTTTATCAATGTTATCTATTGATACTTATATGTTAGAATGCTAACATATGAAGTATGTTTTTGTTATTATCAGTAAAATAAAAAATTACATTCATTGAGCGTGTTGTACTTCCCATACTCCCCCCCCCACCCACCCAATGGTTTGTGGTTTTCAAGGAATAAGGAGAAAAATAAAGTCCACCGTTGAGTTCTAGAGAGTCGAGGAATTTAAAGTTGGGATGTGATAACATATTTTGTAACTGTATAGACATGTGAATTTGTACATAATATTTGTTTAATTACCTAAAAAAAAGGCAAAATTTTTATATGTTTGTATAATAACTTGTCCATAACATAAAAATAAAACAAACTAACAGTACTAGCCGAGGGTTGGTGCAATCTGTGAACATAGAATGGAGTCTTAGCTCAGGTAAAAAAAAAAGGATGCAATTATATTTTCTTCATTGATGGAACATTTCTGAAAGAGGACGAGATCTCGTCACATGTCCTCGACCCCAAGGATTGCAGTTATCTCAGATAATGTAACCCAGGTGTCACAAAGGGTCACTAAAAGAACCATTCACCCTAGGCACCGAGGATCCACCTCTACTGTGATACCACCTGCCATCGGCTTCGATGTTGTATTCTGCCCGGGAAAGTCCATGTGACTCGATACGAGGTCAAAACCCGAGCTAACGTGTCCTTGGTGCCGAGGGCGCCCTTTGCTACTGTAAGCATCGGTCTCAAAATCTGTTTACTTGAGACTGACGATTGCGGCTATAAACCTCAAAGTCTGCCTACTTGATCATTTGACTTGTCTTCCCAATAAGGTCAAAGTGGAAAAATCGATAGCACTCCATTAAGGAGGGACTGACATGTGACCAAGGTACACCCATGTTGACATATGACTGTTGTCAGGAAGCATTTAATGAAGTCCTCAGTGATGGGACGTAAATGAAGACCTGGATAAGCCGGAGGCATAGAGCATTTAATGCCTTGAAAGCCAAGCATTTAATGCGTCCACGCCGAGGGAAGGATATTAATCACTCGGCAGTTCGAACAATTAATGTTGGGACAATTCCCACAAAAGGTAAGGGACACATTGCCCCATCTCTGACAGTTATCTACTACCTAAACTATTATACAATGATGAGCCTTGAAAAGTATAAATAGTCTCTAGAAACACAGATAAAGGGGTACACAAATTAGCCTGATTAGAATATAGTGTTTTTCTCTCCCCCTCTCTCTAAAAGAACTGACTTGATCGTCGGAGGGGACACGCCGGAGAACACTCGGGCTCCCTTCTAACTTCTTTTCTGTGATTCAAGTACCACCAGTGACTCGTCAGAATCGATCGATCAATTGACCATCTGGGGCAATTCATCGTCATTCCTTAAGCCACATTTGGTCCTCTCAACCTATTCGAGGTGGTGAGGACTATCACTGGATTCACAAGTACACCACCAAAGGTGATTCGTCGCTATCTGACAAGGTCTTGAGGCAGTATCCCTCCTATTCTCCAACACCATCCTCGATTGTTTCGTGTTCACCACGGAAGAGATTTGTTCTCACTAACATTGTGCAGAAATTCGCCCACACATTCATTTATTGTAGAAAACTTCAACCAATTAAATAAACATCATCTCTCAAAAAGTCATTTGGTATCAGTACATTTACAAAGGGATCAAAGCATGAAAGAGAGAAATGTTTAAACCAACATACCCTAATCAAGTTACCCACTCTCACTCTCCAACAGAAAAACTTAGTGGTCCATCCTTACCAATTTCATATCCTATCTCTAAACTCCTTATTTTGTGGGTTGTTTATAGCAATAGTGATATAATGTAGCTGATTATTTTGTCCACATATATTATATTTTTTTTTTTGGACTGGAGGAAACTGCAACACAACTGCTTAAAAACAGAAGTGGGATAGCTCCTTATATAATACACACACCTTAAGATTATCCGATGTGGGATAACTCCTGTCCATCATCACCCTAAGGTTATACTTGATTGTAATAATGAATCACTGATGCACCTCAAGAGAGAGATATGCATATATACACACAGAGAGAGGTCTTTTAAGGCTTGCTTCTTTAGCAAACAATTATCAACTTGAATCCAATTATTGATTCTACCCATGTTGAGTATTATTATTTAAACAATTAGACTGGCAGTTGAGAAGTTTTATGCCTTTTCAAGCAGACAAGCCACATATATATATTATATGCTGCCATGGACTCTAGATAAGTATTGTCATCATCTCAAAAAGAAGTTTCCTTTAGCCATATGCCAAGTGGAAATCAACTTTTTTCTTAAAAAAATTAATTTTATTCACCTCTCTCTCTCCCCCTTTTTATATATATTGTAAGTTGCTAAACAAAATTAGGTCGGCAGTTGAGTAGAGTTGTAACTACATGTGCGGCTGAGCTTCATTCATTGTCTTACCTTCGAGATTAAGGAATTTCATTAGTTGAAATTACTGAAGTTTAGCAATATCTCAGGTGGAAAGAACTTTCTTATCTCAACCTTATTTTCAACTTTAACACTTCCGGGGTATGTTTGGTATGTTTTTGGGAGGAGTTTGGATTGAATTGTTTAAACCTGAGTTTGATCAAAGATGGGATTCAAAGATGGGTTTGAAGAGATTAATGCTGTCCAAACCCATGTTTGGTATGTGCAGGGATATGACTACTATGATAATGTATTTGTATATAAAAGATTATTTTGTCCTTAAATCAATTTAATCCAAACCCATGTTTGTTTACGTTAAACATGAGTTTGGATACATATATGAGTAAATATGTGTCCTTATGGGTTAAATATATGATTGAATATTTTTTCCTAACTTATGAAAAAAATAATGAATGTTGATAACATATAACTATTATTCATAACCATAATAAAACGCAATAAAGCATTAACCCAATAAGAAAGTGCAATTTTCTAACATTTTCTTATACGGGGATACATACAATGAGCCAATTAAAAATTATATATTCAATGAGACCAACTATATTTTCTAATTTTTTTTAAGTATTAAAATTTCAAGTGAATTAAAATTCGATTCAAGTTAATTAAAATTTATTTTTTTACATATTAAAATTTGAGCCAATTAAAAATTATATTTTTTTACGAATTAAATTTTGGCTAATTAAAATTCTATTTGAGCAAATTAAAAATTATTTTTAATTTACTAAAGTCAAATTTTAATCAACTCATATTGAATTTTAATCAGCCAAATTTTAATACATAAAAATATAAATTTTAATCGACTCAAATTTTAATAAATCGAATTTTAATTGACACGAATTTTAATAAGTAAAAAAATATAAATTTTAATCGACTCGAAAGTAAATTTTAATTTGCGCTAACAACTCGAGTAAAGTTCAAATGGATTCAAATTTTAATATGTAAAAAATAAATTTTAATAGGTTCAAATTTTAATACGTTAAAAAAAATAAAATTTATTCAACTTCAATCGAATATTTTTGTCCTTTACCTAATTTTTATATATGAGGTATATAGAATATATAGGGGTATAAATGTCATTTGTATACTAAACCCCCAAA
>CM042185.1:29279319-29296757 GCA_023539305.1 Ilex asprella
TGATCCAATTATATTATTAAATTATTAATTTTTATTGGTTAAATAGACTAATTATTTCACTTATAATATTATTATATTATTACATGCAAAAAATAAAATATAACATATATTTGACCGTAAAATTCAATCTAATAACTACATGTGTATAATAATATAACATATATACGACTTTACTTATTCACATATAGTACAAAAAAAGTTGAAAGTCAAATAAAAGTGAAAAATAAAAATTAGATAAAAGTATATAGATGTGGGTATAATTGATTTTATTATAATACTTAGGGATAAAATAGAAAATTAAAGTAGTATAAATAGATATAGATTAGTCCATGTGCATGCTATTTTGGGGCCTTAAGGATAATTAAAGACGTAAAGACTAATTTATCCTTAATGACATAAATAGCTATATTACAAAATGGACAATAACAACAAGACTGTAACTAACGGTGACAATCGTCTCGTGTCATATCGTGTTCGAATTGTATCACGTCGGATTCAAGTCTTATGGATGTAGACACAATTTGGTTTTAAACGCGACTAGCATAGCACGACCCATGACTTGAGATTTACACAAGTCGTGTAATTGACCACTTGACCAAGGAGGCTGGATGAATGAATAAACGGATGAAATCAAGAAAAAGATCAAATTATAGCGAAATTTTATGCGCGATCAGGAATTGGTCTCTGGTAACTCTCATACCCACCTAATCAATTTAATTAATTTAAACCTGTACCAACAAAAAAAAAGGTAATTTGGATCTACATTACCAAAAAAAAAACATTACAAACATTACAAATACCCCAAAACAATGCAAATCTCTAAAGCTTTACAAATATCTTAAACATTACAAATTTCTCAACACAATACAAATATCCAAAAGGATTACAAAGCATTACAAATATCCCAAAACAACATTACAAGCATCTTTCAAATCCTCTTCATCTTCTAAATCTAGCCAACATCTTACCAAAAAAATATATTAAGTTTTTAACCCCAACAAAGATGGAATGGTTATTGTGACCAAAATAACAAACAAACAAACACACATGATTGACATAAAGACTTATCTTTTATGAATCAACAACCAAGATCCACAACCACATTTGAATATTGCGTCGACGCATCCTTATTTTTGTTCAAAGTCAGATTTAAAACATCTTCTACAAGCTCTTCTAATTTCACTTGTGAATTTTCTAAACAATAATAAAGAAAACATATAAATAAGAATTCAATATTTATAAAAATAATTAAATATCGCAGTCATCACAAATTTCATTTATTATCTTTTTCTGCACACAACCAATCCCTAGTATACATCAACGCCTCCACAACGTGAGGCTTCAAAGTACTACGGTATTGGTCAAGAACCCGACCACCAATACTAAAAGTCAATTTCGAAGCAATCATAGAAATTGAAATAGTCAACACGTCACAAGCCATAACAAAAAGTTTTGAATAAAGATACTGATAAACTCGTACAATAAGTTCTTTTTCAATTTCAACCCTAACTTCATCCAAATGTAATTGCATTTGGCTTTTTTGTATCTTAAGTTCAGATGCATTGCTCTCAATGACAAATGCCTACATTATCAAAATCATAAACTACCAAATCATAGACTATCAATAGTAGTATTAATCTAATACAATAAGAACTATAAGACAAAACATCAAGTACCTTCAAATGTGACACAAGTTCTAGGTTCAAATTTGGCTCATGAGTAACTAGGTGACCACGAAGAACTGTCAATGATTGAGAAAAAGAGGTGATAATAGATTTGCCTATATACTCATCAAATAGAGAAAAAGGTTTGTCTCGAACATAAATACTCAAGGGAACCTTCACCATAAAGTTTCTTATTGCATCACTCTACATAGTCAAGTTTATAACGAGGATCAAATACAATTGCAATGACCAATATCATGTTATTCTCCATCCAATACTTCTCAAAATTTTCACACATTGGACAAGACATTCTTCTCATAAAAGTATCCAAATTTTGCATTTCTCTTTTCAAAGTTAGTTGAATACTAAAAACTTGTTGTTAGCGACACAATAACAGTAACATTGGATAGTGATATTAAGACAATAACAGTTACAACGATGGTGGTTTTTTATTGTCACTGCCAAACACTATTTCTTTTGGGTCATCAAGGACAATTGCAGTCACAATTACTATTTTACCCTTAATTATATAATTAGCGATATTACAAAATGAACCGTGACAGTAACATAGTCATAGTGACAATAACATTAAGACACAGTGACAATAACAATGACACACTCACAATGTCACTGTCCAAATTCCACAAAAATAAATAGTGATAGTGATAATAATAATTAATTTTCATTGTTATTGTTTATTTTCATCATCCAAATTCTATGAGACAGTGATTGAATTTTCATTCATGCATTTCATCGAACACCATTTAGGCATAGCATATAAACTCAAGAATACCACCAAAGTAGAAAATAAACTAAAACAGAGAATTTCTTATGCCAGCATTACTTGTGAACTAGTAAACCATTCAAAACAATACAATTCATATTCATATTTCATAAGAATACTACTGAGAAGAGAGATCTACGCTGGCAAAATTATGAACCAAGATCAGGACAATTTATAAGATTTTTTAAAATATGATTCAAATTAGTGCAAGGAAATTGCATGCATAAAACGAAAATGAAGGAGAAGTATTGCACTTTTTATGACAAGATACTTGTCAAATTACCCTTTGTTTCTTGCACAGTCGCTTTATGTAAATAATGGTCCACAACAAAATTGTGAAATGACCAGGTCAGTATCACCTGATGAATGTGGATAATTCGATATTACTTGCTAATCTCCGATATATTGTATTGACATAGTCAACTAGTGGTCCGATATATTGTATTGACATAGTCAACTAGTGGTTGAAACTTCCAAGATATTCACGATATTCATTAAAATCCTAGCTACATTCAGTATCACTTTCTTCGTAACAACTTTTCGAAGCTCTAGTGAAACATTAGCAATAAAATAGTACTTCTGCATGAAGAATCAAGATCCAATTCAACCTTCTTCGATGAATTGTTGCGAATGCATATTCATATTCCCGCCAAAATGTTCAAGCAAATCCAAGAACAAGAAAAGAAGTTTTTGATTGACTTGACTTATCGTCGGGTGATCTAACAATGTGGAGACCTAATCTGATTTAAAAGGATAGTTGTGTTATTAAAAAAATTATAATTAGTTTGGACTTAATTGTTTGAAGTGTTTGTCCTGAACGACTTAAAAGATTTGTGCTTATTCTTATTGCCAAAAAAGATTAGAAAAGTTTACTTGGTTCTAATTTTAACTTGGTTAATTACATTTTCCCCCTTAAACTATGATAATTGTGCCACTTTGCCCCTCAATTATCATGTTTATCACATCATACTTTAATTGTGGACATTAGTTTCATATTATACCAATGATTAACTCCTCTTATAAATTTAACAAAGTGTTGTTTCACTTTGTCTTTCAAACAATGCGTTTTTGTTTCACTTTTGACTTGATTTGTTGATAATTGATCCAAAAATAATGGACGTTTGCAAAATTGGTAATGTAAAATTAACTCAAGTAGTTAACGGACAATGTGAAAAATATAATAGTTAAGGGGACAAAGTGATACAAATCTCATAATTTGACGGGCAATGTGTAATTAACCCTAAAACTAACAAATAAGGGGTTCAAGGTAGGCTTGTCAATCGTGTCAGGTGAGGCGGGTTTGTGTAGGGTCTTGGAAAGTTCATGTCAGAAAATACTCCATCCATGACCGATTCGTTTATTAAGTCGTTTCTAACGAATCGTGTCATATTAGGTTTGTATCGTGTATGAATCATGTATAACCGGTATATACATGAGTGATGTCATTTTTTTATTGGCTTCACCCGTATCCGATTCGTTTATTAAGACGGTCGGGTCCACTCATTTACGAAAACGAGTAGCTTAAAAGAAACTCAAATCCTCTAATTTTGTGTCTTGTTAATGGGTTGTGTCATATTTTGACACCCCTAGTTGAAGGTATGCAACTTCCATCCCTGCTTATCCTCCTAGTCCGAATCAATTTCCATAATTATGATGGTTTCATATTTTTACTTTATCTATATAATAAATGAGTTAGATTGTTTGTCTTCAACTTTTAGTGACTTAGATCGTTTGAGGATTACAGATCCAACGATCCTAATTGGACTTACGTCTAAGGCTTCCACTTCTCATATAACTCTCTCTATATATATATATCCTAATAGGACTTAACTCTAAGACTCCCATCTTTATATAGAAAGGAGCTAGCAATTCAAATCTTTTGTTTGTCTTTAATTTTTCGAGGCTAAGATTGTTTTAAAATTGTTAATTCAACAATCCTAATTGATACTTGAATTTCTTCTCCCTCCCAACAATTTCAACCAGACTTTCATTCTATATAAGAATCTTAGACTCCGTCCTTACCATCTCTCATATTATGTTTCTCTAAACATCTCTCCCTCTATCTTTCTCTCTCTTTATGCCAAAACCATACCTCTCTCTCCGTCCTTAGCCAAAATCACTGTTCGCCTAATGCATTTCCTCTCTCTATTTTGCTCCTCTCATGCCTTGCAAGCCTCCATCCATGATTGTACATGATTCTTTTATACTACACATCACTGGGCTTCTATTGTGATCTCATCCACTAGTAATGTTAACAACAATCTATTATATGGAGGGAAGATACGTGGAATGTTGTTGTTGTTCACAAAATGAAGGATAAGAAGAATAAGGGTTGATCCAATTGTTGATCCTAACAAATTTCGTCTGTTGCTTTATGTATGTATAAATAGCAAATATCTATTGTTTAGAGGCCATGTATCCTAATTGGGTTTACAGTCTATGTGCTAATAATTTGTGCAAATTATTTTGATATGTTTGGCAAATATTTGAGTTTTTAGATCTTATTGGAAATTCATGGTCCTTTGGGCAATTATGTGAATTTAGTTCAAAAGCAATGCAAAAAAAAAATTGATTTATGGCTAAAATCATAATGCAAAAGAACTGTTTATTGAAATTCCTAAGATAAATCCAATATGTTCTTTCTTTTCTACACCACGACTAAGTTACCACCACCACCCCGTAGCCTCACTGAACCCACTAAACCCCACCTCATGGTCTCATCCCTTTCATCAAATCACTACCACATGCCACTCACCACCATAAACCAAAACCACAAACTAGAGCCACCACCAAAGCATGATGAAAACTTTTTTTGGCATGATGTCTATGACTTAATTCTTATGTTTTATCACCATTTTTTTAGCTTATCGGGTGAACAATGATAATTCCTTGCCTAGCGCTCTCTCTCTCTCTCTATGTCGAAATTTATATGTGATCATTATTTTGTTTGCTCTTTTAAATTTAATTAATCTCTATTTTAATATAACCTAAATTTGTAAATTATTGTATTTTCTTTTTGTAATTGGCATGTGTGTCACATACATGCGCACAAACATGAAGAACCTTTTTCATTCAAGCCAAGTTGTTTGGGTCTTGATATCAATATAACTTAGAATTGCTTCATTTGATAATTATACCAGTTGATCAGCCACATTTACATGAACGAAAATATTGATTTTTCTCCTACAGTGAGCATATTGAAAGTTGTTTAGTTTTGGGGTAAAAGTATGTTTGATTTCCGTTGATTATTAGAAAAGGAGAGAGATAACAAACATTCAATTCAGTTCTTTAACTAATTTTCGTCTGTAAAAATAGTTATCCACCATTGCAACCCGCTTACCACCTGTGCTCACAGTAATGTCGGTTTTACTAATCAAGTTTATACTACAAATGAATTCAATAAATTTGTTTTGAAATCATGATCTGTTTTAATTCCATGCTCTATTTTATGTTTTATGTAGTCATTTTCCATATGTAGATCTGTAAGATAGACTAAATACGTTTGCTTCATACTCATTATGTTTCCACTCAAAAATTACAATATAAAACTATGACCATGTGTTTTTTTTTTTTTTGGTTTAATCCAATATAAGGTAGGATCAATTTTTATTCCTTTATGTGCATTCATTACGAACATAACATGATCATTATTGTAGAGAAATATATACATATATTTCTTGATTATTGTGATTAATTTGTAAATTTGGTCCATAGGCATGTTATAAAGTGCTTAACAAGAAAGTTAATACGTACCAAAAAAAACGATAATGGAGAAAAAGATATATTAATTGAGAAAGAGAAAAAAAAATTAGTTAGATTGTTGTTGATTTTGTAGTAGCCTACATTCTTTTTGGTTCCATGACAAAGAAACATAATCTATTTGAAATTGAAGTTTTTGGTGGATTCTAGCTGCAAGTGTTAAGTAGAGTTTGAGGGTATGGCTATAACAAATATAAATTGTGTATACTAGTTTATGTTTTTTGGGTAATGTTTTTAAAGTAAGTTTTTCCCACAATATTTTTAATTAATTTGGCCTAGAAAATAAAAAATATATCAAATTAAAACTTAATTTTTTTCTCTTTTTTCTAAATTGGTATTTGTAGGCAATAGTTACTATAATTGACAATTTTTTGTGGTTCACAGTGCTTTCAGGCACAGACATTTGCTATTAATTTCACATATATAGTGACATACTGTTGAATTGTATATGAACGTATATCTAAATATCTTCATTTATTTTTTGCTGGAATAATTTTTTAATTAGGTATATCTTAATTTTTTATTAAATGACTATATATATTTAATAACAATATATTATACTTAGCTATAACTGAACAATGTTGCATCAATGTTTTGTTATTCTTATTCTTACAATATAAGATCACATAGGTGAATATATTTTTATTGTTGTAATATATTTTAATTAATATGTTGCTAATCTTATTAATATAAATTTAATTTGTACATTTTATATTATGTAGAAATAATATGGAACAACCTCTTATCTTTGTACGTCGAAGTGCACATTTGGCAGTGTCAAACTTTAAATATATATGATAAATTTAAAAATATTAATGGGCTCATTTTGATCGTTTTTCATTACATTTTTGTTTTATACATTACTTCTATACATGAACAAATGCTTGAATTTTTTTTACAAGTAACATAGTGCCTCTAGACACGGGCAATTAGTAGTTTTTCAACATATAAAGTCTCTCTTTTTAGTGAGAAAATGTATTTACAAAAACCACTCTAAATAACAAGTGTGCTTGCAATCATATTTTTACATTAAATATTTTTTATAAAAAATAATTTAAATCATGTTTTTATTTATGGAAACAACAATAATTTTTTTGGAATAAGAGGGGGACTTGAACCCTTGAACTCAAGAAAACAAAGTATTTACAAGGTAATGAATACCATTGAACCAAAGACATATTAATTAGAAACAACTATAGATTGAAAAAATAAGTTAAAACCATGATAGAGGAGGGATTAGATTGAAAAATCATGGTAATTTAGGGAAAAAAATCCTCCTTATCTCGCCTATCCTTGTCCTAAAATTATAAGTTGAAACCTAAGCATCGAATGCTTGAATTTTTAGAAGCAATTATTGAAACATAACTTAATTGTTTTTGGAAAAAAAATCCAAATGATTGGTTACAAACATGGAAAGAAAGTAGTTGTACAAACACATGTTAATTTTTTATTGGATGAAGTTAACTAAAAGTTTTCAAAAGAAATGATAATGACATACTTTCCTGAATGATTACTTTCTATGCTCTCTCCCAAAAAATTAATTGTTACACAAAATACTAGTGGCGGATAAGAAATTATGAAAGTATAACTCATCTTCCTCTCGCTCCTTATTTTTTCACCCTTCCATTATGTCTCCCCGCCACCCTTTATGAAGTAAGACCAAAAATAAAAATGAAAAGTTAGGGCGAAGAATTTTTTTTTAGATATACCTAGCAAGCTAATGGCTCCCAAATTTAGTATTCATTGGATACTTCAAACTTGATGGATTTAGATTCTATCAATTTTAGTCAAATTTAATTATCCAAGTTAATTTTTTTGGATTAGTTCTTAAAAATATACTAGCAGGCTTAATATTGTTGAAGCGGTTCAAAATTTTTAATTAAGATACCATAGTTACTAAAGGGGCTCAATTTTTTTTATTATGATTTGACAATTGAAATAGGTCACATGGCAATTGACACGTATTGAAAAGAATCATTTGAAATAACATTACCACAACTGAATAGACCAAGACTCAACCGAGCATACTGTAGTTTAACCGAATAGATTTTGGTTCGACCAAGTACATTGGATAAAAAACCTAACCATAACAAAGATCAATTGAAAGTGTTTTACTCGGTAGATCATCATTCTCGAGTCGGAAAGTGTGTATTAAGCAAAGCCTAATGAAATATGCTCAGAAGAAAAGAATAACAAGACTGAAATTTGAATGAAATTAAACTCTATCTAATGGTAACAAAGACCAATCCAAACAAATAGCTAGGTTATCCCTATAAATCCGAGGTAGTTGATGAAGAGGTACACATTATAAACATGTGACCAAGAAAATCGATAATAAGACTAAAAATCTAATTTGACTACAAAATTGACTAAATGAGTCTAGTTAAGTTTAGGGTGTGTCACCTTACTCCAACCAGAATTTTAATTTCGACTTGACTGGGAAGATGCTCCTATAAAGATCGAAAAAGCTTAGTCTTAAAGTATGCACCTCTTTCCTTGTTGTTGCTTGATCTTAGACTAACTTAAAATCGAAGTGCCTCAGTCGATTAAACCCTAGTTCCTAACAACTTGTTTATTTTGGAGGAAGAGGTTTATTTTGTTCATTTCTATCAAAAGCAAATACATAATTTCCATATCATCACTATCAATCAAATGTCCAAGATTTTTTTCTGTGCACAATTACTTAGTTTGTCAATTTTATCTACTCATTTGAATTTAAAACCACTCAAAATTCAAATTGGTATGACCGATTAACATAAATAATACATAAGTTAGATTAAAGTTACACACTAATAATACGATTAACTCATATTATAAACTTTATAATTTTTTTAATAGTATCATAAGAATCATTTTAGAATTAAATAATCTATATAATAAGGGAGTTACCATTGTTTATTTTTAGCTTTTCGTAGCTGAGATTATTTTAAGGTTATTGATCCAACGATCCTAATTGATCTTGAATTTCTAGAGGTCTCTTATTCTAGAACTCTAAAGTCTAAAGACGTCTCTCTCTCACTCTCTACATCTCATTTCAGGACACTTTGAAGACGTCTCTCAGTCTCCCCCTCAGGTTCGGCTCCTCTAATGTGGAAGGCTAATCGTATGATATGCAGTTTAATGGAACGACGTAGTTTTATGAACTTATACTTCAATCACAACAATGATTTGTTGACCCTATGCTTGGTTAAGCAAAATTTTTATGATAAAAAATATTCTTGTATTACTAATCATCTTCTTGTGAGCTTAGTTGAAAGTGTCGCACATGTTTGACACAAGATGAGAAAGCTTGAATGGTTAATGCGCTATACTATGTAAGAAGAACCAAACGAGAAGATATGATGATTGAATATGAAATTAATGAATAAGAGTGAGCATGACTAAATTGGGTGATCGAATATAAGAAGATGCACCTGCATGAAAAGAATGAGTAGCATGGATATAGGTGGATTAAAGTAGTTGAAGAACATGACATGAGAAGTTTCTTCAACAATTTTGTCAATTTGATATGCATATGAGGACAACTTGAAGAGGTTAAGAGTCATTGTTATATGATCATTATTCAAGTTAGGAATGTGATTATGTTGGTTGAGAAGAAGAGTTGAAAGATCAATGCAAAGAAGTGCAAGAAACAACTCAAGAAGGAAAAAAGTTGAAATCTTTAATTTAACGTAGTCTTGGTAATATTGGAATAAATTTTTGATGGATATATCCAATTGATGTAACTTAAGTTGGGTTGGAAATAAGACATCCATGTCTACATTTTTTTAAATTTCAACGTTTTGAGGGTCAAAATCGTATTGGAAGAAGGTGGCAGTGAGCAAAATCAATATGTTGGATGGTATGCCGGATGCTTGAAGAGACATATTGGTTGTGTAACCAGCAAAGCTCATGACCTTCCAATATCTCTACCTGATGGTTTCTAATGAACCGACAAAGTGCCTCTGAAAAATCGGTATGCCGGTTGGGTATTCCATATGTGTTCGTTGAATGTTCTAACAACTAGTTTTTGGCTCATTTGCTTGTCTAATTGCTTCCTTTATAAAGGGGATTGTGAAAAACTTCGCAAGGAATTATAAAGGGGATTGTGAGGATTATTGAAGTAAAACGTTTTTTGGGGAATTATTGGGGAGTTCTTAAGCATTCAAATGGTGATTTACATACCAAGAAATGATCATTATTGTGAGATCTTGGCTACAAGGTCAATTGTGATTGTCTCGCTCTTTGTGTTTAATTGAGTGAATTTTTGCTTGTAAATAGAGGAGATATTATTATATTTAGTGAGGTTAAAAGTGTATCTCTTGAGCTTGAATTGTAAAAGTGTGTCTTCACCTATCAACGAAGATAAGACTTGTAGGGATTTTGATCTTTCAGCCATTAAAGGAGATTATGATAGTGAAAGAAACTTCGTGGAGAAGAGGAAGAGAGGACGTAGGCCATTGTGGTTGTGGTTAAACCTTTATAAATCGTGTTTGTTTTTATTCTTTCCTACTACTTATCTACATCATCGTCTCCATCATATCAATAATTAAATTACCTATCATATACATAATCTTGTTAATCGTATACCCATGTATTTTGCATAACTCCTCATATAATTGTTTCCATTGTATAATTATTCAAATATCATAAAAGCTAAAAATTGTTCATTAACTCATACAACCTAATTCACTCCCTCTTAGGTTGCATTTGGGCCACCATGACTCACTTGCTTTGAATTGCTTCTTCTTTGTCAATTCTACTTCTATTCTTACAGAAATTGTCATACATCAAGGTACCAAAACTTGTACGAAATCAGATTTTATGCCCTTCATCTTGCTCTTTCATTTCATTGCTTCATTAATTTTTCTTGTTTTCTAATATATTAATAAGTTCAAAAGAACAAACTCAAAGTGGTGCCTTATCTGTGTGTTTTTTGTCTTCCACATGCTCAGTGTTTGAATATGTGTATACATATTGATTATGATTGATCCAAAAAATCTTTCCTTCCCATTCTTTGTGGTAAAGTAATAAAATGAAGCGGGTGCAAGGCCTCTGAGATTATAAATAAACTATTCATTTTTTACCCTATTGAAGTGAAGAAAAGACCTTCAGCATGATGGTGGTAAAGTAGTCGATCTGATCTGACGAGCTAAACACCAGGTTGGTTCCTAATACGCGAAGGATTGAAACTATATTTATTTAATTCTTTCAATCTAGAATATATTGTTCTATCTTAGCTAGAGGAACAGAAACACAAGGAGACAGGAGAACAAGGATCGACGACGGAACAAAATTGAATGTCATCACAAACAATTAAAGGATTCCAATTTCACAATGTGAAAAGCTTAAAAACTCTCTACTTTTTGCATGTTGTACTCCTTTGGTTGGAACGCTTTACTTGAGCTGATCATTGTTGTGATAGAGTATAGTGTGTGCTAGAGTATATTTTTGTGGAATTTTCCTGCATGGTATCTCTCTTGGAACTTCAAACAATTAATATTTTCTATTTTTTATGGAATTGTTGTGATGGAGATTGTTTACCAATGTTGTTCCGATTTTTTTTTTGGGAATGTCATACATATATTATGTATTTGATTCATCACATAATGTCATGTCAATGAAATTTTGTATGAAAAGATACTATGATGGATGATTTGGGGGTTAATGTGACAAAGAGTAGAGCACTTATTGATATGCAATTTGATGTTGAAGAAGATGCTTATGTATTTTACAACAATTATGAAGGGTAAAAGAGATTTAGCTTGAGAAAAGATTTTTAGAATAAAAGTTTGAAAAATTGTGTTGTCATTTATAGAAAATATGTCTTTCATAAACAAGGTCAAAAGGTTTGAGATAAAAAAGATTGGCAAATAAGGAAATCTTGAGCAGAGATGTGAACAAATTGTCCGACTCATATGTGCATATTTTTTAATAGATAAATTGACAAATTTGTTGTGATGAAATGGGACAACAATCACAACCACCCTTTGCACCTTGTTGAATATGTGCATATGATGTCGTCCCAACAGAAGGTTATTGGAACACAAGACATTAATATTGATATGGTTCTAGATTGTGGGATATCAATTTAAGACTTCAAATGAACTTTTGAGTACTCAGACGTGAGGAAAATAAAGTCTAGGCTTTACTCTTTAAGACCAAAAGAATTACATGTTAGTAGTATACTCTAAAATCAATCATATAGATGATGTTTTGGGGTCAGACTAACAACATTCATTACTTAATTAAATAAAAATCGCAATTTTATTTATCATGTTTCTTCTTTATTTCATTTAATATACATGATATAGACCATAGAGTATAAGTTAAGAAGATAGTTTCTCAAAGAGTTGAAAAAATGAGACATATACTTCTTAGTACTTAACTCTTAAATGTTCCTAGCTATAGGATTACTACGTGGACACTAAGTAATCTGGATAGGTAAGCATATATTATGTTTACTTATATTTGATATGAGGTGACTTGTCCAAGTCACTAATGTAGGGACACTGAAGCAAGTGTGCGGTTGCTTGTTAGAAAATAAGTACACTAAAAGTGACTATTAATTAACATTAGATTTTTCATATGGAGTTTTACATACTTGTCAATGTTAAAATTATGAAGGTATAGTTATGCAACTGACCCTTAGACTTGAAACATCATGGTTGTCTTGTGCATGGACTTCTATGCTTTAACTATACAACATATTTATATACTAACCATTTAACTTGGATGTGTATTGTTGGATATAGTTAGACGTGCATTGAGATTTATGAGTGTACAACATAGGATCTATCACTCTTAGTAAATAAAAAGAGAATGTCATATGTGATCTTCTGGGATATAACTCAAGGAGTCCTTGGCCAAGACAGAATGACAATTAAAAAAGAGTTTCTAATTGATCATTAGATTTATAGTCCTAAGATCGAACACATATGATTTAGTTAGGGGTTTGACAATAATTTCATACCTTAATAATGCAATTGGGGCATTATATGATAGAATGATTGAATTGCATGGTAACTTTAGACTTAATGAGTTCTTTACCTATTTCGTGCCATTTAGAGGTTGATCATAATATGCTACTAAGTGTCACTCATGATTAATAGAAACCTGAAGAATGAAATTAATATAAATATATTAATTATTCCTCATAAAGAAATAATTAAAAGAGTTCTAATTCGAGCTAAACTAGAAAGAGTTCTAATTTGAGAAGTTGCTTGTAGTTAGTATCGAATGCCTACAACCGAGTATGCTTGACCCTATAGGGTCACACACAATAGAATTGATTAAAACTAAAGGATAAAGAAAAGACAACCAATTAAGAGTTAATTGGGGTGTAACTATAATAAAGAACTAATTAGGGACTTTATTACAATTAATGGTTAATAAAGAGGTTATATGTAATTATGAGATAATTGCAACTTGACACAAACTAGGATTAGAGTCTTTAAAACTCTATAAATACCTTTATGTAGGAGATAGATATAAGATATAATAACTCTCTTGCTAGTATAAGAAGAACCACTACGCATTCTCTCTGTACTAGTTTATCAAAGGTTAAGGTAGATCCTTCAAGTTAGTCAATTTGTGTGGATATCGATAGATCCCAAACGTTCGCAAGACTTGAGGTAAAGATCAAATTCAGATTTGAAGATTCAAAGTTTTTGAGAAAGCTTGAAGATTGTTAAAAGCATGCTCCAAGAGGTAAGCCTTAATCTTCACTATAGATTTAAGGTTTCTCAGTTTGTATTAAACATGAATATATCTTGAAATGAGAAATCAATTTTTTTGTTTAAATTTTGTTGTGTTTATTATATGATTCCTTTCATTACCTCCGTGAAATGAGGCAACGAGACTTGAGGTATAGTGAGGCGGGTAGTTTGTTGAAGTATTTTCAAACGGAACGAGCTAAAAATCCATTATTCTATTATGAAGTGCAATTGGATATGGAAGAGCATATTATTAATATTTTTTGGGCTGACCCAAAGATGATTATTGATTATAGAGACTTTGGGGATGTTGTCTCATTTGACACAACTTTCAAAATGAACAAGGAATATCGACCCTTTACTTGTTTTACTTGCTTCAAACATTTTGGGGAGACAATCTTATTTGGATTTGCATTATTATATGATGAAATGTCAACATCATTTCAGTGGTTGTTTAAGACATTCTTACAAGCTAAGTTTGGGAAATATCTTATTACCATTTTCATCAACCAAGATCAAGCAATGGCTAAGACTATTTCTCAAGTGATGCCATAGACATACCATGAGTAATGTTGTTGGCACCTTTGCAAAAATGATTTGAAACATTTAGAGAACATATACAAGGATGGTTCACATTTTTCTGCTCAATTTAAAGAGTGTGTGTATGGATGAGGAAGAATATGAATTATTTGAGGCTTGAGAATCATTACTTAGGGAATATAATTTGGTCGATAATATGGGGATGAAATTCACTCGGGCATTGAAAGTGAAATAGGGGCATGTGTATGTAAAGAGGAATTTTGAATGAAGAGCACCGAACTGAGTAAGAACTTGAATGCAGCCTTACGAAAATACTTAAAGTCAGACCATGACATTGTTCAGTTTTTTGTATATTTTGAAAGAGTTGTGAATGATACACAATATAAGGAGTCAGACTCAAAATACCAAGTTAGGCAAAAATTACCTAGATTGAAGTTAAAAAGAGCTCGAATATTAGCACAAGCAGGGCAAGTCTACACTCTTCTTATATTTGAGTTGTTTTAAGATGAGTATGATATCTTTCAGTGTGCTATTGCTACACCATGAAATGTGTTGGATGGGTGGAATTAATTTGTGGTTCGATTATTTGATGAACATAAAGAGTATTTGATATTGGTTAAGGCTAATGAGGAGATAATCAATTGTAGTTAAGTTTGAAATGGAGGACATATTATGTGGTCATGCACTTAAAGCCTTGAACACGATGAATATTAAGCAAATTTTTGAGTAATACATACTTAAGAGATGGAAACGAGCTGCAATGCACAGTTGTACTCAGGTCCCCAGTACCATGTCAAATAAGAAGGATCCCAATTTAATGGTGGTGTCACGTTACAGACAGCTTTGTCTTAGAATGATATAACTGGATGCTCGTTGCTATTGTTTTCAACCTGCACATCAATTGGTGTCACGTGGTGTCGAGGAATTATTCAAACAAGTGGATATTATGTATGCATCAATTGGTGACGATGGTGATGAAGTTAATGCCTATGAATCGAATGATTCAATCCATGATGAAGGAACAGAGAATGTTGACCAAAGTCTTCTTCGAGTTAAAGGTTTAGAAAGAAAAGAGAGAGATTACAAGAGTTGGAGTCGACTAAAATCTTTGCATGAGAAAGCACCAAAGAGAAAAAAAGGAGTTTCACAACCATTACATATGTCTAATGTATTATACATACATAATTTTAGGTATTTTTATTCACTTTGTATTAAATATGCTTATCACAATCTTTTATATTGAAGGTACCTGGCTTCTGTCACCTGTGTACATCAACATATGGTCATTCAAATATATTTTGTCTTCTCAAGTTTTGAATAGTTTACAAAGTGTTAAGGTATGTTATCTTATTAATAATTTTTTGGTTTCACATTATGTATCAAGTTTCATTGTCTGAGCCCTTTCTCATTAATATAGGGTACTCCGAGTGATTCAATACGTGCATTCTTTAAATGATGCTCAATCATTTTTCATGAATGAATCCTTTCGGTGATGATTTGCAAGGTGGAAAACGAGCAACAGTTGGAAGAAAACTTGGGGGATAGTAGTTGCTTAAGGATGGAGAAAACCATGTACTTTGTATTTTTAATAAACATGCTCATAATGCTTGATTGTCATTATGTGCCCTCTCGATTTTTAATGAACATGATTTTGTATTTACCTTCAATTTGATTCACAACAAACAACATTCATTCACAACACAAGTTCCATCAATACAAAATCAGTTACACAAGTTCATTCACAACACAAGTTATACCCACAAGTTACTCCCACAAGCTTATACATCGTCAACAAGTTACACACATACATCACTTTTCACTATTGCGCTAGAATCACAAACATAAGCATTACCACTAGTAACGTGGTTATAAACATATATGATTTCATCACTCCTTCATTTGCCTCAACACACACACACGCACACTTTACATTGCCCCTTCCCTTAGTTCACTGCCCCCTATTTTCCGTCTCACAAGCACTTGCATATAGTTGGAAACACCCACGTTAGGATCTTTTAATTTGCTACAATGAGAATTATGATTTTGTTGATCATATTAATTATAATGGTCGGTTCTGCTTATCTAATTTTCTCCTGAGTAAATAGTGGTAGTAGAAACAAAAGGTGGAGTCATGTGGCGAGCTCTTTTTAGTTGATTAGGGGGTTGAAATAGAAATTATTATTTTTTTATTTTGTTGAAGTCGATGAGTATCTTTTGGCTATTGATTTAGTATTTTTTTTGGGTGATGATTATTCCATATCTAATCTCAAGATTATTTGCTTTCAAGTGTTTGTGAAAATACCGATACCAATTACTTTTCATATGGGTAATTTTCTCAGAAAAATAAATCACGTGTTCCACTAATATAGATTTATTGTGTTGAGGGAGTTTACGACAATCACAAAAGGAGGCTTTGGTACTAATTGTAGTGGGTATGATAAATTTGTTGTGACTATGTTTTGATAATGCACTTTGGGGTTTGAGGTTCATGTTCATACTAAGAATTGAATCCCATAGGTCTCCTCATACGTATCCATAGAATTCTTCTTTATTTGAAAGAAGATATAGCATAGTAGCAAACATTTGTTCCTCAAGGGCTTTATTTAGAATATGGATTGTTTCACCATGAAGCATTTATGCATGTAGCTACATCACTGATCTCCATATTTGTCATCTGAAAAAATTGTGTGGTTTAGAAGACTAAGGAAAAATTGATATTTTGGAATAGTTTCTGAAATGAAGGGAAAAAGATTTTTCAATTGCAAACTTAACTAATTCATTTTTTAAATACAATATTCTTGGGAGGTTCATTGTGAACTTCACCGTCAACTTCTTATTGCCGTGAACTTCACCCAGCCATAAACTTCACCGTTTGCGTGTTATTTAGTATTAACTTTAGTTTCTGATATTTTTTCCCAGGCTTTGTGTGATCTGGTATTTGCTTCCTTAGTGTCACAATTCATGGAAAAATATTCCTCTCTTTCATATATTCTTTAC
>CM042185.1:29296767-29456214 GCA_023539305.1 Ilex asprella
CACTTAGTTTATAATCTCTCTTGTACAAAAAGTACAATTGGCATTTGTGAATAATTGTATTAGGGTTTAACTTTTATTAGTTATTCCTATGGTTTCATATTCACCAAGCTAAGAGCCATCCTTCTCTCTGCTTTTTTTTCTCTCACTCAATCGCAAAACCACCCACCTCAACCATCCATCCAACAACCCCAATCCACCATCTTCCCCACCCACCTTTGCCCACAACCCCAACCCATACAAATTAACGAAGGATTTTTTTTAATTGGTGATTGTTTTATTGAGTTATGTAGTATAGTCATCCAATTTAAGCATTGCTTTTTAAAATTAGTAATACTTTTTAATTAGACGATTTTCTAACATTAATTGTTAATTAGACTATAATTTATTACTATTTTATTTTAAAAGCTTGAATTGTAGTATTTCTAATAATAATAGTTGTTAATTATGAGAGTTTATTGATAACCGAAAAAGAAATGTGCGTAAGTGTGTTCTTGTGTATATTTATATGCAGGGATGAGGCATTTGGTGATTGAATTTATAATTATGTTGTCATTAGGGTTGAATGGTTAATAGTAGTGATAAATTCATGAGTTTTATAAATAAGTAAGATTTTGTTGATTTTATTTATTGTTTAAAGATTGTAAATTTAAATATGTTTTGTTAGTATTTGTTTGTTTTTGCTTGAGGTATTTATTATATGGTGTGGATAATTATGTTGTGTTATTGGGTTGAATGGTGATAAATTAAATGTGGTGTTATTTTAAAGAGTTTTTTTGTACATTTTTTATGATAGTTCTATCAATATAGAGGATATGATCAACAATATATTTCAGGTCATTTTAAAAAAAAAATTGGTATGAATATTTTTGAGCCATTCTTTTTAAATCTACGCAATTGTTTGCCATATCTTTTTTGTGATACATAGTGTCAATTGTTTGTAATTTTTTTGTGTTATATCTAAATCCTTGAGATTTGTCACTTAATCCCTTAAATCTATGATATTTGAAATAATATACACAAACCCTCTGAAGTTTGTACACACTTAACATTATCAAGTTTTCTTAAATTTTATTTTCGTGTAATATTTAGACCACTTAAGTTTAAAATAATATACTTAGACAAAAAAACTCTAGTCAAATATAGAATATCAAATATTTTAAATTTTACAATCAAAATTTACGTTATATTATGTCATTTATTGATGTAAAATTTAAAAGAAAAAATCTATTTTTTTTATAAAAAATTATAATTAGTATACAATTATACTATATATTAGAATAAAACTAAAAAATAAATAAGAGGTCAAATTGTAATGAACACAATATTTTTAATTTTTAATGGGGGAAGTTTGGTCATTTAATAGATATATTTAGACCATTCAAGTTTAAAAAAAATGTTATGCTTAGACAAAAAATACTCAAATCGAAGCTAGAATATCAAATATTTTTTAATTTTATAATTAAATTTTTTGTTATATTATGTCATTTATTGATATAAAATCAAAAATAAAAATTCAAATTTTTCTTTAAAAAATTATAATTAGTATATAATTATAATATCTATTAAATGACCAAATTATCTCAATTAAAGATAGAAGATATTATGTTCAATACAATTTGATCCCTTATTAATTTTTTTAGTTTTATTCCAGTAGATACATCAAAACTACCCCAATTAAAGATAAAAGATATTATGCTCATTACAATTTGACCCCTTATTTATTTTTTTTAATTTTATTTTAATAGATAGTAATTCATAATTGTATACTAATTATAATTTTTTTTAAAAAAAAATTGGATTTCTATTTTTGATTTTATTTCAAAAATTGACATAATAAACATGAATTTTGGTTATAAATTTTAAAATATTTGATAGTCTATTTTTTATTGGATTACTTTTTGTCTAAGTATAACATTTTAACTTGAAGAATCTAAGTATTATACATTTATAAATTTCAGGAGGTTTGAATATAACGGATATTAACGGCAAGGGTCAAGTATTATGCACGTATAAATATCAATAGGTTTGTATATAATATTTTAAATATTAAATATTTAAGTGATTAAATGACAAATCTTCGGTGTAATTTCCCTCGTTAATATCAATGTTGACACGACCAGATTACAAATTGACCGAATATATCAGCTCTCGTTTGGCTTGTCCATTTCGTCAGACGTTGGATGGTCCACTGATGCGCAAAAATGAATCACTCTGCTCTCGTTCGCGCCTCGGCACCCCAACTACAACCCCTTTACTCAACCAAACCATTCAGGTTACTGACTCTCACTCACTAACTCTCATATATTTTAGCTTGGCATTTCTTCAAACACATTTCCTCTCTCTTTCTATCTCCCTTTATCTATTCATCTGTACATTTGTAGATAATATTTTGTTGTTGCCTTTCTTTTTTTAGCTGTTTTGGCTTACTTTTTTTCTCACATAATTTGTTTCTATCTATGTAGGGATGGTGTTATTGATAATTTTGCCATCGAAGGTCAGAATTTAAGTTATTCTATTAGGACAAAGAAAGGCAACTTTGTGCCAATTCTGAAGGATTGTTCACTTAGGATTCCTTCCGGGCAGTTTTGGATGCTTCTTGGACCCAATGGTTGTGGAAAATCTACCCTTTTGAAGGTATACAACATTCAATCGTACCGTTGTTCTTTCTAAAGTTTTTAGGAGTGCTGTTTCATGTATTTGTCTCCAAATATTATTTACCATCCTTCAAATTCTCACTCTTGAGTTATTCAATAATTTGGAGAAAAAAAAAAGGAGATTCCATGGATAGAAAAAATAATTATGTTGTACACTGTACAGATCTTGGCTGGTCTCTTAAATCCGACTGATGGATATGTGTATGTGAGAAAACCAAAGAGTTTTGTTCTTCAGAATCCGGATCATCAGGTTAGTTTTAGTTGAGTTCTCTTCTGATTAGATACACTGTCTTGAAATCTATGAGATGATGATGCTATAAGTAATTGAATGGAATTAACATTTGTTTAGCAGTGATTAGAAAAGTATGAAACAAAATTGCATGGAAATTGATTCCCGGGGTGTGAGTTGGTGATTGCCAGATCTATCTGCTAACAGTGGATGCCCCCAATAGAGAAAACATTTAGTTAATCAATTTATACATTTTGAGGGAGGGCAGGAGTTGTCTTTGATGTTTCTCTCTCAACATCCTTAAGATTCCCACTTCGACACACACGCACACATATTTCACCACAAAACTTAACTGTTTCTCTCCCCCCTCTCTCTCTCTCTCTCTCTCTCTCTCCACATTCAATAATAATTAATCAAAAGAACTTGTAAAACTTTTAATAATTATCTTATTATAGACAGGTATATTTTATAGTTTCAGATATAAAACTTTGTCAAGGAATAACAAGGAGAGAATAATAACCAGTGGTGGCTCTGATAACAGGGAGACACTGAAGGCTAAGTAAACATTGTGCATTCCAATATTGACCCAAAGCATAAGCCAACGTGTCTTGTGCCAAGTATAAGCTGATGTGACATGTAGGGGGGAAAATCCTCACCTATCAGAACAAAGAGAGTTGTCTGGAATGACTAATGAGTACTCGGGATCACCCTTAACTTGCAAAATGAGCGAACTGCCACAGATCGGTGGAGTACTGACCGAGGCATTGCGATGCTTAAGTCAATAATAACACGAGAAAGTGTATATAATGTACTAGAGAAAGTGTGCGTACCTTAGATTTAAGCTTTACCAATATTTATAGGGAGCCAGTCCCCGATTATTTAGGACTACAATACAGTCCTTGTTGAAATATGGTGGCACACCTAAATTTTAGTTGGACCTTCTTTAATTCGTGTTTGAACATTATAGGGTTTACTTTCTCATTGTCGATTTAGGTCACATGTTAATTATGTGTTTCTATCATTTAGGCAATTTCCTTATTGGTTGCCTAGCACTGCCTCTAATTTTTCGGGATTGCCTAGATATCTGCGTAGTCGGTGTAGTCTAGCTACTTGTTCGGTATAATCTTATCCTCTGCTCGGTTGGACTTACTTTAGGTTGGCCGGGTAGCCTAGTTACCTATACAGTCGAATCTTATTCTTTGCTCAATCAGACCTACTTTAGCTCGGCTGGGATAGCTTAGCTATTTACTTGGCTAAAGCCAAAATCTACTTAGCCCAGGTATAGTCTTGAACCTTTATCTGCTTGGTCATAATTGAGTTATTCCAAATAACTCTTTTTAGCACGTACATCCTGCCACGTGTTCAAGTCCAATTATTAAATGATGATCATAATTTATTGATTCCATCACTTGCCCCTAGAGAATATTTTTCATGTGGTACACCAGAAGATATTCTCTGTTTGCAATCCTTTTTTGTGTCCTTTCCCCCTATCAAAGAAGTCCTACCTCAATGAAGCATTCAATACTTAGAAAATTTTCAATCATGGCTCTCTTCCCCTAGCCAAGAGGACTTGTCTCATTGAAGGGTTTAGGTATCAATTCTTGGTCGCTTATTGTAACCCCTGCACCAACCTTCCTATCTAATCAGTCTTCAAACTTTCTCTGTTTGGCTTGCACCTTCGTGCTAGGCCGTGGGCCGAAGTTTGATCGGATGATTACACTTGAGCTAGGTTCCTGCCTTTGCCAGGATTTTTTCCTCTCTGCCTTAGCTGTAGGTTGGCTTATGCCTGAGCCTTCTCAGGTCTTTTGCTTAGAACTTCATTCTTAGAACTTTTTTCTTTGCCTTGGCAAAGGCATACGTGGCCAGCCATATACCCCTACTTGAGTTGCTCTACCTTCACAGAGGCTTATGCATCCGCCTAGCTTTATATCTCTAGATGTTGTGTTTATGGGGCAGACCTCAAATAACTGCCACCCACCATCTTAGGGTTGGTTGTCCAAGTGATAAGCTAGGTCTTTCATTTGGCAAAGACTCCATAAAAAGATTAGCTCTAAAGTTTAATCTTATTTACTCGTGAGAATGTACTTCGTTGTGAAACACCTTTCATGTGGCAGGTACTCCACAAAAAGATTAGCTCTCAAGCCCAATTTTATTCACTCGCGGGAGGTACTCTACTGTTAGCCATCTATCACGTGGTGGTCATAGTTATCAAATCGTGTATCGGAAGGCGTATCGTTTTTTAAAAATAGTGTATCGTATCGTGTATCGTATCGCGTATCGTAAGATACGGTACAAATTTAAATAAATAATAAAAAATATATATACCTTTGAAAAAAAATCATACACTCATAAAAACATAACATTTCATTAATACTCCACCAACTACTCAAGTCATTAACATAATTCACTAATATTATAATGCAAAGTTCACAACCATAGTTCACTAATTCAAACATAGTTTATGAAAATAGGATGTCGGTGATGCTACTGTTTTACAAAATTAAAATTAATAAAGATTCAGATTTTTTATACAAATATATATATTTTTGTATAAAACGACGTCGTAAAAAAAAATGGTATGTATACTATTTTCAAGCATGTATATTTTTTGTATATATTTTCACAAAAAAAAGAGAAGATATGATATGTTTGAATTGACATAAAACGAAGTCGTAAAAAAAAAAACAGCTTTTGCACGTATCGGGCGTATCGTACCGATACGTATCGTAACGTAAAACGTATCGTGTATCAGACGATACGACACAAAAACGATACAGAACTACGATCCGTATCGTTTTAGGCCTGTATCGTAACGTATTGCGTATCGTACGATACTAACAACTATGGTGGTGGTGGGTACTCAACAAATAAGATTAACTCTGAAGCTCAATCATGTTCATAGATGGGAGGTACTCTCCTGAAGAGATATAGCATCAGTTATCCCAATTCAAGAGCTTAAGTGTATCATTTATAAAAGAACGCCAATTCTTATTTTGGCTCGTATCATTTTTGTTCGATCTAGGTCTTGCTCCTCAAGTCTCGGCCCCATATCTGTGTCTAATCCATCTATGTAAATATTATTTCTTGAGTAATTAACCTCCTTGTGTTGCTCTTTCAATGGTAGATCTCCCTAGCCTTATACTCTCGGGTGTTGTCTTTTTCATTACTTACGTTTGCAATTTCCACCAATTGGCATATCAATTTTAAGGATGTGAGCTCAGCACGACCCAGTCTCTTTGTATAAGGTATGCCTCCTCTAGGCTCATTTTGAATCGTGTATGTAATATTCCATCGCATAGTTTGTCAATTTGTAGAATAAGAGAAAGCTTCCAACAGCTAGGAGCATTCTTGGTGATATGACGATAAGAAGCATCTTCCTTTGTCTGGTTGATGATGGTGTTCTACTTTGCACTGATTTCTTTATGTAGCTCCATATAATGGCTTGCCCAATATGATGTGTTGTGAGTTTATTTTGATCAGGTCCTCTTTTGCTCGCGAAGAGGCAGGCTCGAATGAAATCACACATTTGTCCTCTTACTTTGCAATGCTAGAAACTTTTATAACTTGATTGACACCCATGCTCTTCATAGACTACACAAAAGAGTGCCAAGGCACTATAACTCTGCGCTAGGAGATACCAACCGCTTCTTTTCTGTGAACCGAAGTTCCCTTTTCGCTATGCCGCTATAGTAATGCCATTCTCAAGCGAACATGTGGTCTATGGGGTTCGGTCACATTTGACTCATATCTTGCCTTTCAAGTGGCTCGTTTAGTTGATGAAAGTCTCAAGCATTGCTCTGTTCTGGCTTTACTTGGTATTACAGTGGAGCATGGTCCCGATCCACATAGGAAATCTGAACATGGGGTTGAAAGAATAATAATGTTCCGACTAGCGTTGGGGTGATAGATCGACTGTCTAAGAACTGGTTGTCTATAGTGATGCTGATTGCCAGCCAATCGGCGTAGTTCCTCTAAGTATGCTGAGCAACTTCTAACTTTCAACGAGCATCCGAGGCAAGAAAGGTCAGGCTTCAGTCCACCACCATGTTATAGAAACTAAGTGTCTAACAACCTCCCCAACTCGATAAAGAAAAATGTGAGTTTGGGCTTTCGCGGATTTTGGCAGCACCCTCCATACCAATATGGAAATCCATGGTTTGCTACCCACTATGTTGTGTAGAGACCCGAGGCTAGAGCTTAAAGGGGACAAGCTTGCATCATATTTGGAGTGATCGATATGTAGATGTTTTAGTTCTTTGCTTGAGTACGAGGATGCCCTGATACTTTGCTCGAATAACTTCTTTGAGTTCAATATTGAGGACTTGAATGCCATAAGGATACCAAAAAATTCACAGTTTGCATCACAACCCAAACCAATCGATGCAAAAGCACTCTGTTGCCCGCCCTTACAGGAAAAAAAGGTGACCTTGGTAAGCACATTTTAAGCATTCGACAAAATGCCTGCAGCCATAACTCGTTTGGAGAGCTGTGACCACAGTGTTTGCTTTGTCAGAGTAATGCCATCTTGATCAAATTTTGATTAGACCAATCAATCTCCATTTGAGATAATTGGCAGAAAGCCATGCATATTTGCATGTGGAGCTCTAGAGTAATTCTGCTTGCTAATATGCGTGAGAGTTAGCTTAGAGAGGACCTGCCTCTTTAATCAAGGTCCAAGTTTTTGAGGACTGACTCTATCTTAACCTTGAAGTATTCTAAAGAGAAAAATTGGGTGAGGCTAGCCACTTTGTTAGATGGCGCCAACGTGGTCTGACAAGAGAATCATTGCTCGTTCATGTGCCCACGCTTTCAGAATCGATGAGATCATCATTGCAGCAGCGAGTAAATGGCTTTTGCTCGGTCTTTTGGGTACTTGGTCCTCCATGCTAAATTATTTGTGCTATGAACTAATGATGAGATAGGTGATGCCAAAAGTGCGCTACACTCATGGCGAGAGACACCGTACACAATTGTTATAATTTTATCATGCTGAAGCAAAGAATTATTAGTCAAGTTGTGTATGGGCTGAAGGACAGAGTTCTTCTAAGAGTAAGGAAGCATCATGCATAAACAAGAATTGTTCCTTGGTTGTGCCAGCAATCATCCTTGTTGGCGGCAATCGATTTTATTGAGGATGGCGATCATTTGGTTTAGATTGAGCGTAGAATTGCTTAAATTGCACGGCGAGACCTTTTGGTGTGATGATGCATATGGAGAGTTCGTAGAGGCATTGAGAACCATTTCCAAGTTGTCATGAAGTCAAGCGCTGTCATGAGCTTCAAGATGTGACAGACCGGTCCATTTGCTCATATTGAAGCCAGGTTACGGAGAAGTTGTATGATGTGGCTTGCGATAGATGTCATTCAACAATTTGATTTGCTGCCACTATGTGATTGGGATCACGTGTGGACTAGTATGTGGTCATCACAACTGTTGTGTTCGGTCTTCTGAATTTTGTCAAATCCCCTCCCCCACTAACGTGCTCAGAGTATAACTTATCCTGTCTAGAGGCACTCTGGTTAGTCATATTTGTCAATCAGGACAATTCGGCAAAGGTGTTACATAATCTGGGTGAGCCAATTTGACCCGTTCATCTTGGTATAAAATTTTGACCGCCTCCTTTTAAAAAAGCAACAAGCAGTCTTCCATGAGACTTTGGCAGCATGCTGTGGCCATTAGCAACAAAGATAACTTTAGACCTCTTTCCTGGAGTTTCCAACCCGTTTTAGTAGTTCCTTGTTCAAATTGCTAATGTCCACCACTTTTCAGCTTCAGTTGATGATTCCAACTACTAAGGAGCTTCGGGTGATTGATCTCCTTGGTCTGACCTTTTGCCCCCAGGCTAATTCCGTGTGCAACAAGATGGCTCTATATTTGATGCTTTACTTGGTATTGGTCGATCCACCTCTGGCTCGGCTTCTCTCAGTAGTTGTATCAGGATGATCTTCAACTAGTATAAGGTACTAATATTAAAGGAACTAGCTGCCCAGGCCAGCTCAACTGCTCAAAGACATTGAGTTAAAAGATCAGAAGCCGACGAGCAACCCAATTGATTTTCTTGATCATGTGGACTCTTGGTCACCAAGTGACTGCCAAGCTTTGTAAAAGTCATGGTTGGATAGCAGCTCAAAGATCGCCGACTTAATGTGGAGTTCATCTTTTGTAGCAGCTCTTCTGATGTGCAATACGTAGGCCGGCCAATTCTTTAATTATGGTATGGTTTATGTTTGTCCGAAGAGAGAGTTGAGATGTTTGAGTTTGAGTCTGCTCGGAAATGGTCCGACCACCTGCTATAAACTTACGCAGACCTCACTGCCATAGTTGGGACAGCTAATTTACATCGAGTAGAAAGCCAACATAGGCTTCTTGACTGCTCAGACTCCCCTATAATCGGCATTGTTATGGAGGGGTCAATATATTATCACCTCTGTCAATAAAAAACGAGTGGAATATCCTGTTCGGAGTTATTAATGCCTTCCTCCATTACATCCAACTAACCATTTAGAGAGTTCCAATTTCCAGCCAAAGCTGAGAGTATGTTGTTCGATAGCATTGTGAAAAGGTAAACATATTAAGCTTCATGAATGGTATTGAGTTAGGGGAATAATATGAGTGCTCATCTCTTCCACCTCTGCTACTGCAGCTCGTGCTAATTCAAAAGAGCTAGGGCTTATGTTTAACTTTGCCCGGCAAATTCTACTTGTGCCGACCGCCCTACTTTTTTTGGTTGAATTGTTCTCCGGCGCCTTTGTCTTTCATGGTGTGAACTTTCACCAAAAACTGGTGATGCATGCATACTATGTGGGCTCAAACCTTCTATTTGGCAGTGATTTGTACTATTGGAATAGCTGCCCAATACATCGGGTCTCCACTGAAGCCTTTTCTTTCAACCATAAAATTGGTTTACGCATTTGAGCATTCTTTATTAAATATATTGAATTGTGGCCCGACGATCAAAATTTTCATTCAAATGGATAAGCATTTGCTCGTTCATGATGGAGAATCGACCTCTACTTATGTAGGCCTTGCCTATTAAGAATCAAATGGCACACTCTAATTCCTCTCATTCCTTATTTCAGCCTCTTTCGGCTTCATATTCCAATTCATTGACCTCCTGGGGTAGATATCAATTAAGTGATTGACCCCCTCAGATTTCTTTGTCAAATTGATTGATCTTGATCAAATATCACATAGGTAACCAACGTAGGTCTCTTTAGTAGACCGACTTGTGGATCCGATATTTGATAGAATTCGAACAAGCCACAGTTGTATCATACTTCCGACCATCTTGGTCACTTCATCATATTGAATAATCGATCTCTCAGGTCCTCTCTATTCAGATCTAAATTTGATGTTATTGTCATAAATACATATCTCTAGTGAACTTCTTACCCACAATGCAAGTTTCATATGGTGGTTTGCATAGGTTTTGCCTTGAGGAGACTTAAATGGATTGATCAAACCAATGCTTTCTAAGCATTCTTTATCCCGTAGCAGTCACAGTGGCCTAAGGAAAAATGTTGGGACTCTTGGATCCACAAGATAATTCATTCAAGAATGTTGAATGATCACAAGAAATGATCTCCAAAGATTTGTACGTAGTGTGAACCACACTCCACCTGATGAGGTTGGATCATATGCCACTAGAATAGGGGTGTCCATGAGCCGGGTTACCCACGGGTCATGTTACCTGGTCTGAAAAAAATAGGTCCAAAATCCGATAGTTGGCCTATCCGAGCCCAATATCCTTAAAAAGAAGGCTTGGGTTTGCCCTCAACTCATTACTCAGCTTGAAGCCCGGCCCAAGACCCTGACCGCCAAGCCCAACCCACCCACATAGCCCGTCCTTTCTTCATTTGAAAAAAAGTTATATTTGTAGACCATTAAATTTAAAACTTTGAAATAAGTCTCCCAATGTCGAAACTTGAAGTTTTAAAAATTTAGATACTATAAATAATGTATTATTTTATTTTTCATGTATTAAGCATACAAGTTTTAAAGTGTAAAGTAATGCAAATGATAGATAAGTGAGTAGGTGTTAACTTAGTTGAGATGTATTCATTCTATTGGATGTAATTCATCCCCTAATTAAAAATAAAATTATTCATTATTTTATTTTTATCTATTTTAATTCTATTTTTATTCAAAAATATAATTTACACAAATATTAAGTTACAAAAATATTCATTATTTTTAAAAAAGCCTGCGAGAAGGCCAGCTCAAAAGGCTCGCGGGTTGGGCTACAGGTAGCCTACCTCTACCTGAAGCCCGCCCGCCAGATAACTCACTTTGATAAGGGCTTGGGCCTACACTACCCAGACCTGGCCCAAAAAAAAATTCACGGGCCTAGCCTGGTCCGACCCATTGACACCCTTACAATAGAATACTAAGAAATGTTGCTCCTTTCTTTTCTTTTAGCTCCTGTTCTCGTAAGTGAAGGCAGTAAGCTGCAGTGTGAAAGGTAAATAGCACACCCGAGAAATCAATAAGATGAGTAGTGATCCGGGAAGATGAGCATCCTCGAAGCGAAGAAAAGGCTTAGATCATTCTATTGCATAAGGTAGGTCAAATCAATGGGTGTTGTCACTAGAACGGACCACACAAATATGGGTGATCTATGCATAGTCATTCCAGGTCCACGCATGTTGGAGATAGTTGTTATAAAATTGATAAAATCTAAAATGGATGAAACCCCAGATGGATGAAGACTAGAAATTGTTGAATCAACTACGCCTCCAAAAATGACTAGTAATATCACTTAAGGGCGAATAGGCCGTCCACCCAGTGCCGCTGCCCACTTCTATTAAGGTTGAGCTTAATAGGAGCAAGAGACTTCACTAAGCATAGTGGCACACTACACCTAAGACAAATACTGCCCTCTTGGTATGCTAAGATCATCACAAGCTTTCCAGAAAAAAAGTTGGTGACAACTACCATTGGGATCATTTGTAGTTGAATTCTTGGGCCTCGCCAATTTTCATAGAGGCTTAATCTCTGCTCATGTAGGTTCTCCCTATTAGGAATTGAGTGGTACACTCTAATTCGTCTCAAATGCACACCATTTAATTCTTATTAGTTGACCTTTCAATTCGAATATCAAGCAATTGACCCTCTTGGGTTTCTTTTTGGTTTCAAGTTATTGGTTCTCTTAGATCTCTTTCTCATTGGCCAACTCCACGAGTGCTTCTCTTTTTCTTTTCTTTTGGATCGAAATTGGTCACATAATCAACGTAAAAATTGGATCATCTCAAAGACACCATGTCATTACTTAGAGCATAAATAATCGAGTTATCTATAAAACATAATAGAGCATAATAAAAAAAAAAATCAAATATCATAATAATCAAGTTATCTCCGAAACATAGCATAGTATAGCATAACGGAAAAAAAAACCGTATCTTTCTCATAGATCTCTTACCCATTAAACCATGTCAGATTGTGGGTGTTACACACTAATCACACATATGCATACTCCTCAGATTATGAGCATGTCAAATATGCAAATCAAAGTCAAAGTATTATCATACCATGGGGCTGTTACGTAGGGCTTATATGAAGAGATTCAATTTCCTTTTATCTCCATAGATGTCTATTCAACAATAGATTTTGATCGCAACGATTTTTGCAGTATTGATTACTCACTCTAGTGAGGAGATAGCCATACCTCACTGTTTTCTTATGCGGCCTGTGAATACTTGGTTCAATACCAAAACTGGCGTTTTTTCACACTCATTCGTTGTCATGATGGTTGTTCAACAAGTACTCATCGTTGTTGTTTCCCATAGAAGGTGTCAATTGTTGGGGGAAAAATTTGCACCTATCAAAATTAAGAGAGTTGTCTGAAATGAGTACTTGGGATCACCCCTAACCTACAAAACGAACGAATTGCCACAGACCGGTGGATAGCCGATTGGAGGCACTTCGATGCTTAAATCAGTAATGACATGAGAAAGTGTATTTAGTTTACTAGAGAAAGTATGTGTAGCTTAGACTTAAGCTTTGCTGATATTTATAGATAGCTTGTCTCCAATTATTTAGGACTATTGCCCACTCCTAGTTGGAATATGGTGACACACCTAGATTCTAGTCAGACCTTCCTTAATTCGTGTTTGAACCTTACGGGGTTTCCTTACTCATTAGTAAATTTAGGTCACATGTTAATTATGTGTTTCTATGATTTATGCAATTTCCTTATTGGTTACCTAGTACTACCTCTGATTTTTTGGGATAACCTAGCTATCTGCTCGGTTGGACCAACTTTAGCTCGGTTGGGGTAGTCTAGCTATTCGTTCGGTCGAGTCTTATTTTCTGTTCGGTCGGAATAACCTAGCTACCTGTTCGGTCGAATCCATATTTGCTTTTAAAACTGAGACCCCGATTCAAAAATCCTATCCAAATAATTATTTAAAGTTGAATTTTCTGTAAATCAAATCTTAATTCAATTTCAACTAATAATTAGTTAGTGCATCAAGTAGATGTACATATGCATATATAATTCGAATCGGATCAAATTGACACATTCAACTTTGCCAATTATGCTGATAAGTTTTATGCATGTTATTTATTTTTAAGTTAAATTTCATAGTTGGTCCCTGAACTTTGCCTCGAGTTTCAATTTGGTCCCTGAACTTTCTCCCATTTTGGTTCCTCAACTATCAATTCTATCATAATTAAGCCCTTCCGTTCATATCCACCATTAGATCAATGTTGAAATGGATCAAATTGGGCTGGTTTCCGGTTTATCTACCTGTGAAAATTGATGGAATGACTTAATTGAGACGAAATTGATTGTTGAGGAACTAAATTGAGATAGTTGAAAGTTCAAGGACCAAATTGAAACTTGAGGCAAAGTTTAGAGTCCAATTATGATATTTACCCTTTATTTTAGATGTCATGATTGAACGACTTATGGTACTTTAGAAGGATTTATTGGACTATACTTGCGAAAGCTTAATTTCATATGATGCAAGCATGCTTTAACTATGAAATAAGGGGAATTTATGGAGATACATCCAGTCATTGAGAACAAGATATTGAAAGCTTCAAACAAGTAGTCTGCTATGGAGTCACAATAGATCTTCTAGAGGCAAGCTGAAGCGGAGAGGAATTGATAGAGAAATCATAGACCTAGGTGCGATAGGAAAATAAAGGGGATAGAGATGATGATAGAGATAATATTGAAAACAAAATAATTCCTCTTTCTCATTAACAAAACTATCTTGTTAATATCAGAGATTGGAATATTGTTAGATATTCGACGCATTTGTCTGAGACAAATATAGTGGTAGTATAAAACCAATTTCAGCAACAAGATGTAGTAATATAGTGTACAGTTGTGATTTGTGGGTTATTGTGCTAACCCAATGTTTGAGTTGTAACTACAAGTCCAAAGGTGCACTGCATGGTAAGGACGACTCTTGCTCCCACTATAAAAGAGTACAGTTTTCAGTAAATTATGGAATCAATTTGGTTGTATAAGCCCCAAGGGTGCAATAGTGACAATCTATACAAACCAAAAGATCCAACAAAGTATGCCACTTATTCTTCTTCCATTTCTGGATCAGAATGGATCCAACAAACAGTATAAGCTGTTTAAATAGAAACTTCTGTTCCCCAACTCAAGCTGGCTAGCCAGTTGTCAAATGACTTATGAACTGCTCTCAATTTGACTTGTCAGGCTCTGGTCATCATTTGGATATCCTTCAAGTTCAACACACCTTGACAGTTCCTATTTCTTCTTTAGAAAAATTCTTTTGTTTCTCTCAGGCCATGCATGGCAAACTGCCATAAAAGAAATAAAGAATACCCTTGCAACTGCTAAATAGCCCATACGACCTCATGATGCCAGCCTATTGCCTCTCTAAACGTTAAGCCTTTTAGCGATGTAATGTTTCAAGTACTATAGTCTGAAAATATGAGATAATCAGTACTCTCCGAAGGCAGGCTTATGACACGCATTAGCATATATGATAATCTCCCAGTCAAGCAAATATCACCAGTTGTGACTTTTCTTTGATAAGCAAAGCATGGTATGAAAGAACATATTGGGTTAAGTCGGAGATCTGGCCACCTTAAGCACTGTACCCCACCAGCTTTACATGAACCAATTGGAGGTGTGTGAAACACAGACTCCTCCAGTCTCTTTGATTTTTTCCTCATTATGGGGAGTCGTGATTACTTGTTTGCTTCGTAAGTACGTTTTCTGTCTTCAAGCTCTTGGTTTTGAATGCCTTAATACACTAGTAAAATAATAGCTTGCTGCTGTAAATTCTGCATTAGGACTCATGTTCTTCATCTTGGGGCTTCTTATCGATCTTCTTTTATAGTTTTAATAAATTAAACAGGCAGAAATGGAGAATGCCTGTAACTCGTGAATTGAAGTGTATATACTGCCAAAGATTAGATCTGTATGCAGTTCACAACTTTCAGCATCCTCGATTAATGGGGGCCAAATTGGGCAATGACCATTTATTCAGAAATAGCAATCTTGATAAAATTTTCCTTTGTCTACCTTTGTGAGATATGGGCTTAGTTATAATAGATTGCTGTGCAGCGACTGACAAAAAGTAGTTGAGACTTAGAGATGAGGAATTTTAGTCTATTATGCAATTGGCTTAAAAGAGCTTGTAAATTGGTGGTTATGAGCTAACCATGTTCCAAGAGTATATTGTTTCCGAATGGAAAAAACCTAGCTAAGATGTTTTTGATAACATCAGATCTGATGCCTCACATTGTTAGTGAGTATCGTAGGCCTCGAGTCAATAGAATCCATGTTTTGTCATAGTATAAGAACAGTCTGCTTTTCCCCATGAGTTGGAAAAGAGTTGGGACAGCACTATGATTTCTTTTAGTTAAAGAAACCGACTATAATCCTCCCACCCCAACCCCCAATTGTCAGGAGTAATAAATCTTATCAATAAACTTGCTCACCACTTGGTCCTCAACAGTACGAGTGATAATTACTGTTGTCTTTCAAGACAGGTTGTAGAATACTTGTTCATAGATTCCAGGGTCAGATACGTAAGTATCCCACGAACCAGGGTCGGGGATGCGTTCGCAATCCAGATCACTAAATTGCCAACTCCAATTTCTAACTCAAACCACGGATAGAACCACGATCAAGGTAACCCCAAATTACATCACTAACTAATTATTTCTTTATTGCGATGATCCTTAAGCATATATTTAATTTGTTGTGGTTTGAATTTTTTTTCGTAATAAGAATATGAAATTACTTGCATTTATTATTTACGACCATCAGCTGGTATGTTGTCTTGGATTATGCTTCGCTTTAGAACTCCTATTAGACATATAAAACAAATATCACCTAACTATGTGTATGTGAATGTAGAATTAGAGGGAAAACGATTCAGAGTAGAGTTACAAAGCAAACTATGACCCAAAATAGCGTACTAACTTGGTCTACCCCCATCGAATCGTATACCAATAAAACTATTGCTCTGCTTACTCATAATTGAGAAGCACGAACACGGGACACAAATATGGTAGACACGGACATGATCAAGATGACACAAAATTATTCAAAAAAGTTGTACATAGATACATTGGGGGACAAGTTAAATATTTTATATATATATATATATATATATATACACGACAGACAGACACCCTCACCACCCATTTATATGCCCTCTTTCAATCTTACCTCTTTACTCTAATAGTCATCTTACTCAAAAAATCAACCATCGATTAAATATATATTGATAATAATCATTCAATTCACACACACACACACATATGATCATGCAATAAAGTAAATAATTATATTAGTAATAATCATCAATTCATCCATTCTTTAATTCTAACAATTCAAAATTTTTGATATCAAATAAAAAATATAATATCATATATATCGAGATACATTCATCATAAACATCCATGATTCAACTATTAATGACTATTATAATTTCCATTCTAAAAGATATCTCACTTCGTAATCCTTATTTTCATCAATTTTAAAGAGCCTCAATTTCATAACCTCATTTTTAATCGCATTACTTTCATATAGAAAGATTATTCCAACAGTGTATAATTTCGTTTGTGTTCGAAATCATGTTATATGCATGTCCTATGTGCATGTAGTGATTAGAACTGTTTTTATATTGTGTCTTTGACCTATATCTCTTTAAAATTGCAAAAATAACTTCCTTAATTATAAAGTTACTTAACTGGTTTTCAAAATTTTAAAAAAAATCTCAAACACATGTCCAGGAAAAGATTCCCGAGTGTGTCGGTCGTGTGTCCCCAACATGTCCAAAACGTGATTTGGACAAAAAAAATGGACACTCATTTTAGCGTATTTGTGTCTACACGTATCTGACACCGACACTCTGACAAAAATAGTATTTGTGCTTGCTAGCCTGAACTACATTCCAAATCAACCTATGATCCATGCAAAGGTAATCTTGTAATCTTGTATTTATCTTGATCCATGCAAAGGTAATCTTGTAATCTTGTATTTATCTTGGTTTCAATTCTTGACATATGTGCATGTTAACAGAATCTCCACTCACATTCATAGAATTTCTAGTAATATTGTTGCGATGAACTTCAGCTAAAGCCTTGATCAAAAAAAAAAAAAACTTCGGCTAAAGAATCTGCATAAATGGGGAACCAACTATTCCATTTTGTAGGTAGTGATGCCTACAGTTGAAGCAGATGTGGCATTTGGCCTTGGTAAATTCGACTTGACCCATGATGAGATTAGGTCCAGAGTGGCAAAAGCTTTGGATTCTATCGGAATGTATGAATACTTGCAAGTATGTATCAAATCTTGGTTTTAGATTGTTAAAGGTTTTGTTAGAACTCTACATTGTACTTTATATGCAACCTTCCTTCCACTGCACTTTACAGAGACCAGTTCAAACACTTAGTGGTGGTCAGAAACAAAGGGTTGCTATTGCTGGTGCTTTGGCCGAAGCATGCAAAGTACTGTTACTTGATGAGCTCACAACATTCTTGGACGAAAATGATCAGGTAATGTTACGTAATGTCAATGATAAGGTTGCCTTTCTTTGGAAGAACTTTAGCAACTTTACCATGTAGGTGATAGTTTATTTTATTTAAGTTACTTTTTACTCTTTTCAGTGGATTTCTTATCCACCATTTAGGTATACTAGCGATAACCCGTGCTAAGCACAGAAAGTGTTAATGCCTAGACTTAAGTGAAGTTTGTTGCGTGATTAGCATTTTTTTAGACTGTTAATTTTAGAGATTTAATACAATATTAGAAAAACAGAGTGGTCAAAAACTTTTAACTTACCTCTCACTAACAACTTATATTTATAGTCATCTCGTAAACATACAAAGGACTGATGTACCCTTAAGAGGTAATTACATAATAATAATACTCTCAATACTCCCACTCAAGTTGGATTATATATATCATATAATCCAAGCTTGTAACAGTTGACTGTAGGACGAGTACAACCCAATGCTTTGGTAAATATGTCAACAAGTTGATCCTCATATCTCACAAATGGAGTTATAATGTCTCCAGCTATTATCTTGTCCTGAAGAAAGTGACAATCAACTTCGATATGTTTGGTTCTCTCGTGAAATACTAGATTAGCAACAATATGAATAGTCACTTGATTATCACATAACAATTGCAAAGGAGACTGAATTGGAAAGCCAATTTCCCGAAGGAAGTGTAATAACCACGTCAATTCACTAGTTGTATGTGTCATTGCTCTACACTCAGCATCGGTATTGGATTTTGCTACCACTATTTGTTTCTTGCTTTTCCACGTGATAACATTATCTGCTAAGAAAGTACAATAACCAGTAGTTGATCTCCGATTTGAGGGAAAATTAGCTCAATCAGCATTCGAAAAACTTTCTACCCTAAGATGTTCATTAGCTTGATACAACAAGCCAAGACCAGGTGCACGTTTGAGGTATCGAAGGATGCGAGTAACTACCTCTCAATGTGGGACTCTAGGGTATCTCATAAACTGACTTATTACACCAGCTGCATAGGCAATATTCTGTCGGATAATAGTGAGATAATTGGACTTCCCAACCAATCTATGGTACCAACCCAAATTCTTAAACAGTATCCATTATCCATCAACAACTTCTGGTTCGAATCTATAGTAATATCAATTGGTTTGCCACCCAGCAAACCTATTTCTTCTAACATGTTAAGTCCATATTTTCTCCGAGATAAACAAATACCTTGCTTAGATTTGATAACCTCAATACCCAAGAAGTATTTGAGTTTTTCTAGATTCTTAGTGTGAAATTGATTCAGGGAGGTTTTTAACTTAACAATACCCTCGAAATTATTATCAGTAATGACAATATCATTTACATAAACAACCAATAGAATATACCCTGCATCAGTCTGTCTGTGAAAGACAGAGTGGTCTGTTTGACATCGAAGAAGACCAAACTCTAAAACTGCATTTGAAAACTTACCAAACCATGCGCTTAGTGACTGTTTCAAACCATACAAATATTTCTTTAACCGACACACACTCTTACAGTAATCCCCTCTGAGCAGTAAACTTAGGTGGCTGCTCTATGTAGACCTCCTCAGCCAAGTCATCGTATAAGAAGACATTCTTGGCATCTAACTGAAATAAGGGCAATCAACATTATCAGCCAAAGAAATCAATACACGAACATAAACGATTTTGGCAACAGAAGAAAAAAATCTCCTTATAATCAAACACCATAGGTTTTAGTAAAACCCTTAGCAACAAGACGAACTTTGAGACGCTCAACAGAACCATCCGGATTAAATTTAACTGTATACATTCATCTACAACCAACAGGCTGTTTATCAGGTGGTAAAGGAACAAGATCTTAAGTCCCACTATGATATAAGACATTCATCTTCACTTCCATAGCTTTTCTCTAACCCGAATCAGTCAATGCATTTTATAAGGTTTTAGGAATAGAGATAGTAGAAGTTGAGAAGTAAAGGAAGAGAAGACAGGAGACAAGGCAAAATAAGAAATAAAATTAGTAATAGGATGTTTAGTCACACATGATCGAGTACCTTTTTGTAGAGTAATAGGTAAAGAGTCGGAAGTATCTGAGTAACTAGGATCAAGAGGCGGCAAGGACGGGAGTATACACGAAGCGAGGAAATAGATGGTAGCACAGCAAACAACGAAATAGCCGACGGTAAGGGAAGACGTCCCAAAGTCAAGATCTGGAAGTTGGTCAGGAGCTAGAAAATATGGAACAATTTCATTAAAAATGACATCAACACTAGTGAAGTACCGTCGAAAAGTGGGACTATAGTAACGATACCCCTTCTATGTGCAGGAGTATCTAAGAAAGACACACTTGGTAGTACGATGATCAAGTTTATTAAATCTTAATCCTAAGTTTATGAATATAATAGACACACCAAAAGACTTTAGGAGTTAAGGAAAATAAGAGAGTAATAGGAAAAATGACAGAATATGGAATTTGTCCATTTAGCACAGAAGATGACATACAATTAATAAGGTGACAAGCAATGAAAACATAACTCCAAAAATAATGAAGAACATTCATCTGGAATAACAGTGTGCAAGTAATTTCTAGCAGATGACGGTTCTTTCGCTCAGTGAAATCATTTTGCTGAGAATATAGGCACAAGAAGTCTGATGAATAATGCCATTTTTACGAAGATAAGTCAAAAAATAATCAGATTCATATTCACGAGCATTATTAGAATATAAATACATATACGACAAGTCGACAACCATACTGAGTTTTTATTTCTTTACGAAATGTCTCAAATATAGAAAAAAAAAATTAGAACGAACTTTCATAAGAAATAATCAAGTCACACGAGAATAATCATCCACAAATGACACAAAATAAGAAAATTTATTAAAAGAAATATTTTTTGTTGGACCTCATACATCAGAATGTACCAACTCAAATGGACAAGACAGGTTTATTGACTCTCGACTGAAAGGACACACAGTGATACTAAGTTGACAAGCTTTACAAGACATCACGGTTCAAAGTATCGGTCAAGACCGATACGACTCGGCCGAGTGGTATCCATTTTGGCTATGACCGATCTAATGTCGATATACGATACATAAATATCACGAGTCACCCATGATTCGGCAAATCGGTTACAACTCGGTAGTATCGGCTCAACTCGGACTCATATCGTTTGAATTAGGCGAGTTACATCAGACTCAGACCAATACTGGTAGAAACTTAAGCAAAATCTCCAAAATCAAAATGGGAAAGAAAAAAAAAGTAAATGGAGAAGAAGATTTGATACCTAAATAGGTATTTTTCAAACCCTAATTCAAAAAAAATCACAAGCAAATTCACCCTTTTTTGCAATTACAGAAATAGAAAAAAATTTGAAAATTTTTTAAGGCATACCTATTAAATTAGAAGACACAGAAAGCCCTAACATCATCGCAAAAGTCCTCTCTTTCTTCTTCTTCTTCATCATCATCATCGGAGAAGCCCTTAACATCGTAGATGAGTTAAAGACTCATATGCCTCCCAGCGAGCCTTCAGCGACCAGCTGAACCCATCGTCTCTGCTCTCTCGATTACATGTTTTCTGTTTGTCGATGTCTGAGAGTTGAAGAGAGTTTTTTTTTTTTTTTTAGGTCAAAATACATGAGGCTTTAGCCTTTTTAGGAATGAGACCCAAAAATTTATTCTTCCCTCCCCTTTCTTTTTGTTTTTCTGGTTTTGGTCCAATTTTTTTAATTATATAATTTTTAGTATTTATCATATAATCTAATTAGAACTTAATTTCTTAAGTTTGTTTTTGTATATGTATTGATGATTTAATAATTAAATGTACATAATAGAGAAAATACATATAATTTCTAATTAGATACATATTAAATAATTAAATAAAGAATTTCTTTATAAATAGATTTTCATTTTTAAAGCTATGAAGTTAACCATATATATACACTTATATTTTTTTTATGATTTTTAAAAATTACAAATTAAATTATATTAACCTTGAATATAGATGATAATAAATATTTTTTAATAGCATCTTTATTATTCTTTTTTTTGTAATGATTAATGTGTTAAACAATGTTTTTTAGAAATATGATGCATGAATAATGATGTTTATATTTATTAAAATTTTTGCTAATTTTTTTTAGCCTTCTATATAGTGTTTTGGGCGTATAGGCCTATATTACACTACGACCAATGTGTCTTAGTGGCCCCTGAGTCAAGGGTCGATACTCCGACTTTGAACCATGCAAGACATAGACAACACATAACTAAGACTGTGAACTTAATGCTTCAGATGCTGGAAGGAGTGATGACCAAAAAGACAATGCCACTTAAAGGGAGATAACGAGGTCTAAAATGCTCGAGAAGGGGAATTAAAGTTAAAATAATAGAGACCACTGACTTCACGTCCTGTATTAATATTCCTTTTTGTCTGGAGATCTAAAAATACACAATAAGATGGATAAAAGGTTATTGAACAATTAAGAGGGATAATTTTACTAATGAAAAGTAAACTAAAAAGAAACTAGGGGACAAATAAAACAAATGATAAGGACATAGTTGGACTCAATTGAATAGTCCCCGAACCTGAAATTTTAGAAGAAAAAGTACCATTAATAAGGGTAACACTATGTGGGAAAGTAACAAAATGATAAATAAAAAAAATACCAGACGAACCAGTCATATAGTCAGAAGCGTCGGGGACTGCGAGTAGAGGACAGTAAACAAGTGGAAGTGGTACTTGGGCAAAAGTAGTAGTGGGAGATGGAAAAACTTGCTGCCAAGCCATGAATTGAGCATACTCCTCTCATGTGATAGTGACTAACTCAGGGTCAGGCAGAGCAGATAGAGATATTGGGAGCTGGTATAGAGGAAATGGTAGTGTCTTGCTTGAATTCCAAAGTAATATAAACTTGAAGCACTATAAGAACAAAGGTGAGAAAATACCTTAAGTGTTGCACAGAACAGTAGAGTAGGGATGGTGGGAGAGGCTAAACCAGGCAGAAGAGGCCACTAGAATATTGAACCAGACTGAAAAAGCTTGTTGGACCACTAAATCAGACTGAACAAGCTGTTGGAATGCTGAACCAGACCAAAACCAATTGTTGGATTATTGAACCGGGCAGAACAAGTTGCTGGAATGCTAAATCGGACTGAACAAGCCTGTTGGAACACTGAACCAGACCAGAATTAACTGTTGGACCACTGGACCGAACCACAATCAACTACTAGACTACTGGACCGAACCAGAATCAACTGCTAGACAACTGGACCAAACTAGAATCAACTGCTAGACCACTGAACCGGAGTAGAGTTCTGGTCTAAAGAGGGCTGAGCCAAAATGAACCGGTCCTGAACCAGTCTGAGAATAGATGAATTGGTCTTGAACCGGTCTGAACCTGAACCAGTATGTTGGGCTCACCTGAGCTGGGCTGAAGTCCTGAAGTTTTGGGCATTAGGTTGGGCAATTAATTGAGGATTGGGCTAAGCAATAAATTGAGCTTGTGACCCTCTGATGGGTTATAAGCCGACAAATCATCCCAGTTCCCAACGGACTTCGTCTTCTCCACGTCGTAGGGTTCTATTGAACCCTAATTGCATACTGTGTATAACACCAGGCCAATCCAAGAGTGGCTCAAGGTAAATTGACGCCTAAAGCGGTAATATTAAATGATGCATTTTTATTTTTAATATTTTTTTAAAAAAAAATATTTAAATTTTTTTAAGTGATAGAGGAGGATGTGATACTTTGTTTTTGTTTTTTAAGAGAAAGAGAGAGAGAGAGAGATTTTATTTATTTATTTTTAAAATTTTTAATTTTTGAGTTTCTAATATTATGGATTGAATTGTAGGCCCAAATTATTGAAATTATAATTTTTTAATTGGCCTTAAATTTTTTTGGATAAAATTTTTATGGATTTAAAATTTTTATGTGGACTAGTTATGTATCTACAATTATGGGGCCTTCTAAAAATTTGGGGCTTAAAACCCAGACTTTTTTTTTTAATACTATTGGGTCGGACCTGGGCCAATCCCAGACCACAACAACTACTTCCAACCACCTGCGACCACCGCAACACACCCGCCGAAGTTGTCAGTGACAACACAACAATGGAATTGAGTAGTAACGACAACTCGATCAATGCGACTCAACCAAAGCACACCAGTAGCCACACTAGAAATACCAAACCACTCCGGCAGTGATTATAGCACCACACCAGACCACCAGCGACGGGCGTCAACACAACCAATACACAAACGATGACAACCACTGGAATCCAATACACAAACGATGATCACTACTGGTAACCACAACACAATGGCAACCATGATCACAAACTACGATACACGTCGCAACACAATGACGACATACGTCGTCGGCAGCAATCATAGCCCGCACCCGATCACAATCGACCTCCACAACATACTCACAAGGAGTCTAACGTTAAACCATCACCCATGACCATAGATCATGGTTGTGGGGTTATACTGTGTGCTAAATTGGATTAACGGAACAGAAACAGAAATGAAAATAAAAGGATAAAAAAGATGAAGAAAGAAATTCTTAGATCAATACCTCAATATCAAAAAGTAATTCTTAGATCAAATTTTGGGTCAACCTTGTCCTAATACCTTGTTTATAGAATTACATAATATTAGAGAAGCAAAGAGTGGTCAAAAACTTTTAACCTATCTCTCACTAACAGCATGTATTTATAGTTATCTCATAAACTTGCAAAGGACGGATATACCCTTAAGAGGTAACTACATAATAATAATACTCTCAACATAGGCAAATATCAAGTGCAGCAACATATAATATTTGTGCCTTCATTCCTCAATGCATGAGAAACCGTAGACAAAATTATGCTTTGAGAATGTAATTGGCACAAAACCTAAGGCAACATCAACAATGCGTAGGTCACAAAGCGTATGTTTCAGAGGTAGAGTAAATGGTATGCCGCAAAAAAAGATGGCATTTGGGGCGCTCTCCCATCTCATCCATCCAAACTCTATTGCATATGATGCATATAATGGAGTCATAAAAGTTAACATTTTTAATGTAGGCAAAAACTATTTGTTAACGTAGCTAGAGTGAGTCCACATTCAGAATCTAAAGAAAATGAAGGAAGAGAAATAAAGTTGAAGCTTTGATCTCAACTTTGAACAAAGCCGAGGAGATAAACTTGGGTCTTTACATCTGAAACTAAGCAATATCACAAGCACTAAAGCCTTTTGACAGTAAAAGACAATATAATTAGGAGTATTATCAGTCATGTATGAAAGGCAATACATAATTGCACATCCCCTTCAAGATTTGGGCATTATAACTGAGGGTATGGATATTAATTACTATAGCCATGAATAAAAGAATTTATCCAATTAAATTTGTGTAAGAATGTCAAATGAAACAAAATTAGGTATACTAACACAACTTTATGAGAAGAAAGAGATCGGAGTTGTATTATGTGAGAGGTTGGGTGGGATGAAACCTTTTTGTATCGAGATAGCTTTTATGAGTGAAAAGAATATAGTGAATTTGCCTTGTTATTGTCTACAATCCTGATATAAAAAACTGAAAACAGAGCAAACCCTATCTGACATGAGAAATCCTAGACACAATGCTCTCAGCTGAATCACTCGTCACACTGTCAATGTGGAAAATATGTGAGGAAATAAAACAACAAAAAGTTGAAATTTTACACAATCTCAAAAGAAAACATGTACTTAACTAAGCCTAATTGAGTTCAAGAGCTCATCTTTCACTTTTGTTTCTTCTCTTCCCAAACAAGCAAACAAACAAAGATGCATTGAAAATTTTGTAGTTTGTATGACAAACCAACATAATGAAGTAGCAGAAGGGCTGCAAATATATTCACAGATTAAAAGACTCTTACCATCGAAAAGAACCAATCCAACTAAATTGACAAAACAACCAAAGAGAAATCCACAAAAGAATCTTTTTTTCTAATTTAAGAGTACCCCAAGAATCCTAAAGAATCGAGAAAAGAGTCCAACTTAAATAAAGAATATATAACAAGAAGTAATAAAAATATCAAGAAAAAAACTTTTTTTTTAAAGTCAAACTTACATGTAATAACTATAACCAAACAAATCACACAAGCAATGTAAAAAGGGAGTGAACGAAATTTACCGTAGATGATGAGCCAAGTAAGTAAGCCATTTCAAGTGATTAAGAAAAATACTTACCAAAATCACCAAATCACAAAGAACAAAAGAAAATTTCAAAAACATAAAACTACCTACGAATTTGTTGGCATTAAAATCTTGAGATTCGACTCAAAACCACCAAATCAAACAAACTTTAAGATTTGACTCAATAGTAACTGAAAAGTCTACCAATTAAGACAACATATAAACCATTTACAAAGATTGCGAAATTAAAGGATAACTAATTGACAATCAAATGTATTTAATCAAACTATCAAATTGTTTGGGTCCAACAAAACCACAAACAATATAATAATATAACCTTTTTAACACATGAATCGATCAAAGTTCAAGAGAATATTTGCAAGTAGAGCCCACCTATGCTTGTTTTCCAAAAAAACAAAGTGAAACACAATCAGACATTCAAATGGTCGTCTAGCCCAATTGATCAAAAGGTGCTACACTATGATTAGTTAATACAAAGGAAAACATCGGGAAGGTATCCCAATTCAAAAATAAATTGCAGGAAAAAAATGATTTCATTTCAAGAAAACACATCATAGTCACTGTCATTCTCATTCACAACATGCACGAATAAATAATGTCATATCAGCAATGTTGCTTTCCATTAGCAAAACACGATTTTAAAGTATTTTTTCATTCAAAACCCTACTCCTATCATAAAGCTAAACAATAAAATTTCGAGAATAAGATTAAGTAGAGAAAGTAACAAATATTTGAAGTCATATGACAATTTTTCAATTGCTTGAAATAGATTGTTCTTAGCTGAATGTAATAGATTATTCTTCGTTGATTCATTTTTATAAAAAATGGTCATATTAATCATAATGACATGCTTGTGTAACACATGTAACAAATTTTTCAATCAAATAGCCCTTGAGCTAAAGTTGCAAGTAAATACATGAAGTCTTGGCCAAAAAAATTTTTAGTCCAAGTTTTACACAGTATTTTGAGAGGCTTTCATTTGTTTTTAATGGCAAAAATTAATTTATCTGCTCTAAGAAGCAGATAAAACTCAGCAAAGTATTGCTCATAGCTTTACATGCTATAGTGTATAGAGAAGAAGAAACTATCCAAAAGAAGCTCAAGTTAAATGAGATGACATATTTGAGTTGAAAAAAATCATATTATAGAGAACCATGCATAGAGAAACAAACAAAGCACATAAGAAGCCATATACCTACATATTAGATTAAAAAAAAATTCTAGACATTTTTCTTTCTAAAGCTTCTCTTCCAACTTGCTTTTCTCTTACAATTTTTCTCATCAGAAAGTGATTCTTCCACCATCTAATCTCCATTGCATTTAACGTTAAATATTTACAATTTGATTTGTTTTTAAACTTGATGCCATCTGGCAAAATTTGAAAAATGACCAACAAATGATTGAAAAAGGGGTAGGTTGGTTGCTCCAAATGAATAATGCACCAACAATGTTGAAGATAAACAACTGAAGAGGGTCGTTCTAATATTACAAGCGAATCGAATATCATAGGTACACGCACAAAAATACATCATATAAACCGACCCTAACTTTTTCCAATCGACAAAAAATATGTTTAGAAAGTTGACCCAAAAGTTTGGTCCCAACAAATAACGAATAACTTGTGCGCATGAACCCAAATAGTATACATCAATCCTTTAAGCTTAGTTGACTATTTCAACAGGCCACTTTACACTCTTATCACCAAATATTCATCACTCCTCAATCCAATGTATAGATTAAAAAGACAAAATGCATCAAAATGCATAAAAAATTAAAATTTTATGAAAAATAAAGAGTTTTAGATCAAGAGCAAAATGACTGAGCTCACATATTTGTGATCGAAGGGGTCAATTCGAATAGTTCTCAGTCGATAAATGTTTTTGTCAGAAGCAAATTGGAAGATTGTGATTGTGGTTTCATTTGCAAATTTAAAATTTAATGTTGTCATATTGCAATTGAAAATTTAATGTAAATTTAACCAGTCTTACAGGACAAAATGAACTTTCTATGGCTCGTATGATTTTAAAGTTCATAAGTTCTTGTTGAAGCCCCAAAAGAAGTAAGAGTAGGGAGCAGGAAACAAGGGTGTTAATTTTTTGTTTGGGTGTCTGCATTGTGTTGATATTGTTCACATCAGACATGTACCCATTTAAGAAAACTGCCAACGAAATATCTTCGTTAAGCATTTGAGGAGGATATGTTTATCCCTACCTCCCATAATGGGATGTTGTGAGGACTTGATTAGAATGTAGGTCATGGAATTTGAGTATAATATTTGTGCATACGTACAATGTGTCTTGACAAGATCTGTTTTTTCTGAACATAACAATTTGCTTGCAGATTGGGGTAATAAAAGCAGTCAAGAACTCTGTGAATAGTTCCAAGAATGTTACAGCATTATGGGTAACTCATCGTTTGGAAGAACTCGAGTATGCAGATGGTGCTGTATATATGGAAGATGGAAGAGTGGTCATGCATGGTGATGCTTCAAGCATAAAAGATTTCATTGAAGCCAGGCAAACCTCTTATATAGACCAAATAAACTCTTGAAGACATTTTTTAATATTTTTTCTTTGAAATAAATGTTTCTACTCTGTTCTTTTACCATTCTCGTAATAAGCACAGATGTTTAGTTTCAGTATATCATTTAGTTATCTGGTGTTGTACAAAGGGGCAATTTTTAGAACTTTCCAGATCCTCAAGCTAGTAGATTCATCATAACAACGGTTGTAAACAATTAACCCACCAGATATAATTTTTATACCAGTAGTTTATCTGAAGCTAATGACGATCTAATGCAAAACCGTGTCAAAACATTATTATGCGTCACTAGTCCACTCACCACCACAATAGCCTTTCGAAACCAACGGATGCCACCTGATTTCAAACATTCCATGACTTTTTTGCAGAAATGGCAAAGACATTGTTATATTCCGTCTTATGATGTGCTGGAACTGGCCACTGGAGGAACAAACAACCACCAAATTAACGAGGATCTCCAAGTAACCATCACTTCCACTACTTTCCATGATATAAAATTTCTCCTTTTCGCTACCTAAATTAATTGGAGGATAAGAAAAATAAGGGTTTGATCCACATTTTTGGAATCTGTAAAACTGAAATATTTTGAAAATATTTTGAAACATTTCAGAAACAGAATGGAAATGGAGAAAAAAAAATTTTCAAAATTTCAAAACATCTTGAAACGTAGGAATATTAATATTCAATCACTATTTTGTTTCGGTTTCACGGAAATTGAATTGTTTTAGTCGTTTTGTGGAAAAAAAATAAATTTTGATTCTTGATACTTTCAAAAGCTATTTGTTGATTGTTATTCCTCTGAAATATAAACATGCATATGATGTTCATGTTATTAAGAACAGCATTGAATATAAAATTTGGATACTCTCAATTTTAGGTTTTGTTAATTTTAATCAACATCCATCATTAGATTCAATATGCACAGTTGGATTACTAGGACCTTAGAAATTTGCCAGTTGGGCTCAGTGGATTTAATGTATATTGTTGCGCTTACTCAAAATTGACAAAGTTTCAAAGGATTTTCTATTTTAGTGAATTAGGTTAGGGTTTCTTCTTTGGTGTGTAAACTAATTTTAGTCTTACTAAATTTTTAGTATAAAAAAAAATCCTCCAATTTTTGCAAAAATTTGAATGCAATTATAGCGTTGACGGGAATGTTAAGGGATTGGTTAGCTATTGATTTTTGTTAATCATTTTCCTTTCATCACATAATTTCAGCCTAAAATATAGTTAATTTTTATTTTTTTTGTTATTGAGGTTTTAGTTGTGTTGTCTATCAATTTTGAATAGCAATTTGTATTTATGAAGAAAAAAATGTACAATAACGATTTGTATTTTAGTTTACTTGTCTAACAATTTGTTTTTTTAGTGTACCTTTCTGACAATCTATATTTATGAAAAATAAGATACATTAACGATCTCTGTCTCAATGTACTTGTCTAACGATCTGTGTTTTAATGTACATATCTGATGATATGTATTGTGAAGAAAAACGTACATTAACGATATATATTTTAGTGTACCTCTCTGACGATTTGTATTTTAGTGTATCTGTTTGACAATCTGTGTTTTAATATAACTGTCTGAAGATCCGTGTTTTAGTGTATCTGTTTGACGATTATTTGTTATTTTTTATATTTTTTATTGCGGACCTCTTATTTTTTTATTTTCTTATTACGTACCTATTATTTTTTAGCTCGAAAGTATATATATACATATATATATTTATATTTATATATTTTTTAATTGTATACTTTTTTTTAGCGTACCTTTATTAAGTTCAAAATTACACATTAGGAGGACATGGATCTGTCTCTTTAAATAAATATCATTCAAAATTTGAAAGAATTTAAAAAGGATGTTAGATTAGATTTTTGAATTCATAGAAAACCTTTGAATTCAAAAAAGAAACTTTTTAGCAGCTTTGGATAGTCTCTTTCTTTCTTAAAATTTTCAGTTGGCGTTTAATCATGAAGAAAAAGAAGTCTTGTTTCAGTAGGAAGGAAATTCACGTATGTTGTTCATTGTACAAGTACAAAAATTAAATTATCATATGTACACAAATTAAAAATTAAATATTATGAAATTACATATGTGGTTCATTTGTTTTATATTTATTTAAAAAAACAGAAAAAATATCATTTTTTGAGGTCTTTTTGCTCTACCTCAAGGTTCTTCGCTTTCTTCTTCTCTTTTTATAGTTTTTTTGTTAAAAGACTTTGTCATTTTCTTCCACTTGTATTTTTCTTTGCTGGACATATAGAGTTCAGATTCGAGACGATTAATATCAACTTGCATGGGCGTCGTCCAGAAAACCTGAAAGCATTTTTATGTTAGTTTATGTTCTTTGTTGTCATGATTGTTCTATTTTATTTTTTTTTGTGTTTTTATTTTGAATTTTAAATACACTATTTATAGAGGTATTTTCTATGGGGTAGATGAAGAGGCTTAAATGTATGTTTATTATGGTGTTAATTTCTTAGTTAATTAAAGAGACGTTTATCCAGTCGTCTGGTCTCAATGTATCTTTTGTATGTAACCGCTATTAGTAAATGTAACTTAATATACCTTTAAACTTCCAGTTAATGGGTACGTTAGACAATTTTTTTAGTTTACATGTCTGATGCTTGTGTTTTTTGGAAAAGAAGGTACATTATGATGATCTAATTTTTTAGAATAAATATTTTTAATTACATAATGACATTGTTGTTATTTTTTATAGTTTTACAGGACGTCAGTTATGACCATTGCTTTGACTTTTCAACAGGGACTTAATCCAAAAGAAAATTGACAAGTGAATTTTTTTTTTTTTGAAATTTTATTGGGCCTAGGCACCGACCTCTAAAAAAAACTCTTTCTATTTTTGGCGTGGAGTCAAATGTTATACCTCAATGAAGTTAAATTGTGTTTCAAACATGCAAAGTTATGTTTCAATAAGGTTGAATTAGAATTGGTCCAAAAATTTGGGATTGGCCCCAACTTTTTCAATCCCTATTTTTTTATGATTAATTTCAAGTTTTTTAAAATCGATCCCAAATTCATAACTTACCTTAGTAGATCTCACGTACGGTACACCAGATAGTTTTGGAGCAATATTAGACGAACTTAAAAATTAGACTTGATAAATATAATCAGGAGATCTCAACATTTATTGAGACCCACTATCTGTTCAATGGTTGTGATTATCAAGTGTAATTTTTAAGTTTAATTTATAAATACATGTAGCATTATTCATAATTTTTTCGAAGTTCAAAAAAAATAAAAAAAAAACTCCGAAGTATTGTCCTTGTCAGACTTGGCCTAATTTTTCTTGTGAAAGCTTGACGGAAATGAGTTTGGTAAGCCTCCACAATTATAATACATGCAGCCCTACTTGGGTACTTTCCCACTATAGTAATAGTGCTATGGTTCTTATCTTTTGTCCGTCTTGTAGTCATTGCCAAAACTTCTCTCTCCTACATAAAAGATTCAGCAACACTTCTTTTTCTATTTTCTTTTTTCCTTTGTGGGGTAAGTAAAATCCACAACACTTCAAATTGAATACCAAAAAAAGAAGAAGGAATGACATACTTCATAGCTAATTAGGTAGTTGTGTCCGCTATGAACATTTGATTTTACATTGTAGTTGTGAGTCTAAATAACACGTGATTGAAATAGTTTTTTTTGACCATAAATGATTATTGGGGCATGGATGCAAACTAGTGTGCTGGGCAAACCCCACACGATGCCTACTAGCTAGTCATGCCTCATTAGCACTCCAACCATGTCCACTTGCGCACTTCCTCTATGAATAGTGTTGAAAGTTTCATTCTAGCTACTCTTACCAAATTCTTCAATCACAAATGATGTGAGTGGTTTATAACCGTAGTTAAGATGGTCTCATTAACTCCGCCTCTCTATTTATTTGCACAGACAATTTCAAATTCAGATACAAGTGGGAGATGGTTTTAGATAGTTGACGGACATCATAAAATATGTGAGACCTAATCGTACAAATACTAAGGCATTGAATTCAATTAAAACTCCAAAGGTAAGTGTACTTGACCGAGAATACCAGTAAGATAAGTGATCTAATCTCCATTGCATTCAATGTACTCACTTAGGGTTAGGGAGGTAGCATACTGATTTCAAATGCAAAAGTAAAGCTTTGGGATGTGAAATGATATTTACGAAAAAATTTAGGATTTCATTGCAATAAAATTGATTTGTAACCGTGGATTTTAGTTTAATTGATTTTTAGTATTGATTATGAAAATGACAATAACTCACCGTTTATATAAAAGTCTATTAGTGCATTTGTACTGATTCTACCGGAACTTGGTAGAATATAAAGTCAATTGTTTGAATTTTGATCAACATTTTGAAGAACACCAAGATTTATGTAAAGAATAGAATGATAACTAGAATCATACTAATACTAGGTTGCAAGACAAATGACAATGGAAAAGTGAAATTGCCGGGTTTAGAATTTTTTGTTCTAGGCAAAACACAAACTGAATGGACTTGGTGAAAAAGTTTCAAAAAAACAAAAGTGGAATTAGTGTAGGAATTAAAGGGCAACACAGTATAAGAGATTTTCGTTATTACGGGGTTTAAAGAAGGTCAGATGTATCTAGTTTTATTCTTACTGATGATGCACAAAACAGTCTTATACAAGATCAACAGTCGAGTGTGTGATAAAGTGTAATTAATGAAAAATTAATAGAGCAATCAATGACAATAATGTAAATATCAAGTCAACACTCAAATATATAGTGGTTCGGTCCGAGTGACCTATTCAACTCTAAAAAACTACAACGGTGATCGAGAGACCTTTTATTGATTAAGGTGAACAAGAGAGAGAGTAATGGTTAGCTCTAGGAGAGATACAATAGCTAGGAAAGAAAAAAGTTGTGTGGGGTGTGTAGAAAGGTGTCTTCTCATGTAGAAAGAACTTACGATTTGGAGGCACAAAGTCTTAGTTGAGGCAATGGCGTGAGGGTAAAGGTACTTGATCTTCGGGGGAGCTTCAAAAGGTAAGTACAATTAAAGGTTGTCTTGATTTTCAAGAGTGAGTATCCGGATAATTGCTCCTCATGTGCTCTAATCCTTCTGAACTGGGTCGAATCTATGAATTGGCCTTGACCCACCTTGTAGCTGATTTGGGTATAGCTCATTAATTAGGCCTAGCCTAATTAAATCTGAATTCGTCATTTGCCCCTCATGCCCCAAGCCCTAGTAGTGATTAGGGGTTGAGGGCATGAGTGAGCTCCTTCTTTTGGGTAGAACAAATACCTTATTCCACATGGTGGTTTCTTCAGCTTTCCATCCATGGCATTTTTTAAGCTTATTTCTCCATTGATAACACCATTGTTAGAGAGAGAATGAAGAGAAGAATGGACGTTTTGACGCGTGGAAATGGAGATGCTATGGTGAGTGGGGCCATAGGTATGAGCCTGGGCAACACCAGGGAAGACATAAAAATGGGCGGTGCCACGAGCGATATCATGGAGGACCCAAATAAATTAATGATGTCTTTGATTTATGAAAATTCTCTCTTTCATAGGTGATCCCGTTGTTGATGGATCAACAGTGAAGACTCTATCCGCCATTAGGATAGTGACTTCCCCTCCTCCTAGAAAGGGTGAGATCTGATGCCCCCAATGCTTTCCAGCTGAGGTTTGGCAGCCTTGTTGTATCTCGGAAGATGGAGTTCGATGCCCCCAGCGCTTCACATAATTATCCTGCCTTTAATAGTGGTCTGGTGTCCCTTCTGTAGGATGTGAATTTTGTCTAAGGAAAGACTTTGGAGATTTGTGACACCTTTGGATGTTAGATCTCGGGGTCTTGAGGGTATCATCGATACCGGGATGAGGACTTTGCTATGGTACCCCGTTGTCATGTGGAACCTTCTCTTTTGTATGCTTGGTCATGGTGACATTCTGAATTCAAAAATTTACAGATGGCTGCGGATTTTTCGTACTTTTAAGGACGTTCAAACTCAACGAGGTGTCAAAAGCTTTGGTGGAAGAGAGAATTGGGCACCAGGATGCAGTTGAGGTTGGATCATGAGAGAGCAACAACTCTGGAGGCCAAACTTTTAGAGAATGAGGTTGTTTGCGCATAAGCACATGCTGAGTTAGGTTAAGCTTGTGGCTACTCTCACAAGAGCCGCTAAGCTGGAGACATAAGTTGTTTGCTTGAGAGAAGAGCAGAGATAAACAAAGCTTTTGGCGACTCTTGTGAGAGCCGTTAAACTAGAGCTATAGGTTGTTTGCTTGAGAGAAGAACAGAGATAGACCAAGCTTTTGGTGACTTACGTGAGAGCTGCTAAGTTGGAGATATAGGTTGCTTGCTTGAGAGCAGAGCTTTTGGAGACTCGTGGGAGAGCCGATAAGCTAGAGATATAGGTTGCCTGCTTGAGAGCGGAGCAAAGATAAACCAAGATTCTGGTGACTCATGGGGAGCCGCTAAGTTGGAGACATAGGCTTCCTGCTTGAGAGCAAAACAGAGATAGACTAATATTTTAGTGACTTTCATTAGAGTCGCTACGCTAGAGACATACGTTGCCTGCTTAAGAGCAGAGCAGATATAGATTAAACTTTTGGTAACTCGCGAGAGAACCACTAAGTTGGAGGCATAAACTTCCTGCTTGAGATGAGAGACAGAGATAGACCAAGCTTTTGGCGAATCTCATGAGGGCCGCTAAGCTGGAGATATATGTTGTCTGCTTAAGAGTAAAGACAGAATAAGGCGAAGCTTTTGGCGACTCTCGTGAGAGCCGCTAAGCTGGCGATTTGAGGCTGCGTGCATGAGAGTAGATGCAAGATGAGACCATGCTTTTGGTGACTCTCGTGAGAGCCGCTAAGGAGATTGAGGTTATTTGAATGCGAGTAGAATAAGGAAGAGGTCGAGCTTTTAAAGACTCGCGATAAAGCCGCTAAGTTGGAGACATAAGTTATTTGCATGAAAGCAGAGTCAGATTTAGGCCAAGCTTTCTGGCGACTCGTGAGATAGGCACTAAGCTTGAGATATAGGCTATCTGCTTGAGAGCAGAGGTAGAGTTAGGTCAATCTTTCTAGTGACTCATGGGGGAAATGCTAAGGTGGAGATATAGGCTGCATGTGTGAGAGCAAAGGCAGAATAAGACCAAACTTTCTGGCGATTCGTGAGAGATGTACTAAGCTAAAAATATAGGTTACCTGCGTGAGAATAGAGACAGAATTAGGCCAAGCTTTCTGGCGACTTGTGAGAGAGGCGTTAAGCTGGAGATATAGATTGACTCAAAGTTGGAGATATAAGCTGTCTACTTGAGAGCAGAAGTAAAGTTAGGTCAAGCTTTTTTCTAGCGACTCATGAGAGAGGCGTTAAGATGGAGATATCAATCATCTACTTGAGAGCAGAAATAGAATTAAGTTAAGCTTGTGGTGACTCTTGAGAGAGACGCTAAGCTGAAAATTTAGGGTGCTTGGATAAGAACACCACTAGGCGCTGAGGCACATATGTTGTTGAGTACAAAAATCGAGGGGCATTGGCATCATTGGGCACGGACGCTGAGGTGTACTGGGTGCCGATGGACACGGATATCGAGGTGCGTTAGGCGCCTTTGGGCACAGATGTCGAGGGGCACTAGCACTGTTGGGCACGAATGTCGAGGTGCACTAGTGCTACTAGGCACGGACACCGAGGTGAATTGGGCGCCTCTTGGCACGAACGCTGAGGTGCACTGGGTGCTTGGGTGTTGTCCACTAGCACTAGGCGTTGGCGCTAGCTTCTGAGCACAGGAGGTGGGCAACCCCAATCCAGGGATGTTAGGCAACGTCCGCGCAGGCCCGGAGAGGGTACCAAGCAGGTGAGACAAGGCGATGGGTGAGGCTAAGCTGGGCACAAGAGGGAGCCAATTAAGCGAGACAGGGTTACACCGCGTGGGCATGAGAGTCATTGTTGAAGGGTGCTAGACGTTAGACACTGTCCGCTGGGTGCGGGCATTTGGCGTTGTCCGTAGGGCACAGGCGTTGGGCGTTGTCTTCTTGGCGCAAGCGCTGGAAGTTATCTATTGGGTGCAAGCGCTGAGCGTTGTCCACTGTCTGCTAAGCGTAGGTGCTAGGCGCAGACGCTAGGCATTGTCCATTGGGCACAGACGTTAGGTGTCGTCCGCTGGGCGCTCGACGTTGTCTGTTGGGCCCAAACACTTGGTGTTGTCCGCTAGGCACGGACACCGAGGCATGTGCTGGCCTTGGCCTTAGTCGGGGCAATGCCATAGACAATGTTTTTGGCATGGGCAACAACGCCAGGGAGAGGGACTTTGCCACTAGAGAAAATCAGCTGGACAACGACGCCAGGCTCTACGGCGATCAACTGAGTGGTTGAGTATAAGAAAAATCATGACGAAACAACGGAACTTTGAACGACTATAACTTTTCGCTTGGTTGTCTGTTTGAGGCGATTTTACTTTTTTGAATTCGGGTATTTTTTCGAGATCTATGACATACAAATAACCAAAGGTAGTTTGGGCACCAAATTTCTCCAAAAAAATGTTTCTTTCTCACAGAATTTGAGTTTTTAATCTCAAATTAGTGAAAAAGTAGATTTTGCATGTGTCTGCTTTTCGCCAGTGGTGGTAGGACCTCATCATGATGTGGAAGGTCATATTTTGCTTGGTGATTTATGGATCTGGTTGTTCTTGTTATTGGATGTAAAAAAACTGTTATGAGAGAATCAAATCGCTTCCTATAGACGGTGTCAAATTGATGATGCACAAAATAGTCTTATGCAAGATCAATAGTCGAGTGTGTGATAAAATGTAATTAATGGACAATTAATAGAGCAATCAATGAAAATAATATAAATATCGAGTCAACACTCAAATATGTAGTGGTTTGGTCCGGGTGACCAACTCCACTCTGAAAAATGACAACGGTGGCTGGGGGATTTTTTATTGATTACGTAAGATGAACGAGAGAGAGAGAGAGAGCAATAGTTAACCTCGAGAGGGATACAATAGCTAGGAGAGCTTATGGTAGAGGTAGCAATGGTGGGGTCTGGGCGTGTGGTGGTGGTGAGCTTATAGGTTTGGCTTTGCTTGAGGAGTTACTATGTTATTACTAGATGATTGAGTTGGCTTTGTGGTGGAGGTTGTTTGTGCAGAATGAATTTTGGTTGGTGGAGGGGTAATAGAGCTAGTGGTAGTCGTCGGTTGACCTGGGGAGTTTGCAGAATGTGGTGGAGAGTGGGGATATACAACTGAGATGAGGCTTCTAATTTCTGAGGGGGGAGAGATAGTGGGAGGGAGGCAACCAAATTTTCATTTTTTTTCATTTTTCTATTTTGCCCTCTGTTTTATCTGAAAAATACCAAAAATACCTTTAAAGATATGCACGATGGGCACATGGTGTTTTCCGTCTATTTTTTGTGACGACAGTTAGTGTCAAAGACCAAATTGACTCAATGTTTAAACTTCGAGGACAAAATTGATGAAATTAAATTTTTAGAGATGAAAGTGCAATAAATAGCAAGCTTGAGGAATTACTGGTATAATTTTCTCATAAATGAATATTGGCAAAGTAAAAAGTGGGCAGAAATATTATAAATAAAATGTTTATAATTAGAACACAAAAAAAGTGATTGGTTTGGGTCAACTGTTGCTTTACGGAACGCGGACTCCATTAATATTACCCATCATTTGTGCTATTATTTTTTAATCCATCACTTTCCAATTTCTTTTAGAACTCATTGGATTTTAGAATCAAATTGCGTGGTTTGGATTCATTTAATGTTTGATTGTATTTGAATCCATACACATAACTCATGAATAAAAAACCTGACTCCAAAATCTTTTTTTTTTCTCAATTGGATTTACGACAGATCAATAGGGTTTTATTGATTAAATAGAGAGCATTTTTTTTTTATGTAGAGAGTATTTTTTTTATAAAAAATTAAAATAGAGAGTTAATTTTTAAACACCATTCCAATATGACTTTTTATTCTTATCATTTTATCATCTTACATTTTATCGTTTTTAGGAATAAATTTGATTTCTCTCTTATTTTGCTTCCATTCTTTTAACAAAAATTAATCTATAAATTATTCCAAACCATGATACACAAATTAAACACAAAATATATACACTAACTTATTTAAAATTTATTGATTAATTTAAAATCAATACATATTATATAGATATATTTACACATATCAGTGAACAAGTTGAGGGATAATCGCCAACCAAGAAACCTTGATATGGAATGGAATTAATAGTGTCAATTAATTAACAAGAGAAACAAATTGAAGTAATAATTTAGTAGTTATATCTTGATGTTGTGCTTGCGGAATTTGCAGAGAAATTTAGCTTCTTCGGAGAAATTTATTCATAGGTTTAAACGAATGGAAGAAGTGTGTTTGATTTAGTTGAGATACATGTACACTGAAAATGCATTTACATTGAAAAGACAAAAATATATTCTTTGTAATCCAAAAAAATAGGGTGGAGAGTCAATTTGATTTTTTAAATATAAAGAGTCAAATTGAATTAACCTAAATAGAGAGTCAATTGAAGATTAAATTTTTAAAAATTAACTCTCTAAAATTGAGAATTGATGAGAATTACTTTCACGTTTTAATAAAATCAAATTAAAATTTATTATTTCTAATAAAATTAAGCAACAAAAATATTACAAAAATAAAAATAAAATTTAAAGGAATATATTATACCGAAATTAGTACTTGAATTGAAAATGAAGACTTAAAATCCAAAAATTTCAAATATAAAACAGGGAGGTTGACCTTTTCACTCAAGCCTTCAAAATTGTTTGTGTTGGCTTGGCTGCTTCATTTGGTTTAATAGAGTCTTTCAGTTCTTCGAAATTCAACATCATCATCACTATCTCTTTCTTGGACTCTTCGTCTCTTTCCTCTCTGATTTTTCTCACCTTCCGGAGCTAGTCTCTATTCGCCAAATCGCCCAAAGGGTCTCTCTCTGTATATACTATAGATACGTATGTATAGAAGTTGCTGTAACTGCTATTTCTTCATATATTTGGAGATTTGATGAGCTTCGGCCGAAATGATTCAAGGTGAATCTCTCTCTCTCTCTCTCTCTCTCAGACACACACACACACACACACAAATACAAACACGCGCGCGCACCCAGATGAGAAAGCAGAAGTTACAACCCAGGGTTGTTATTGATCCCTCTTTCCCGACTAAAACTGCTCTTGAATACTGAGCTGTCTTGTGGAAATAATTTCGATTCGTACTATTCCTAAAGTTCTAGATTTTATGACACGGTTTTGTCGCCATTTTTGATGAATTTGGATGTGATTTCTTACTTTTGAGTTGCAGCTATAGGATAATCTTTAATTATGCTCCTTGACAGGAAGCTGTTAAAGTTGAATTGATGGCCTTGTCTTCTTTTTATCTGAAAGAGCTTTCCTGACCCAGTATTGGATAGAAATTTTCATAGAGGATATTGGTGAGGGTTCTGAAAAGGAGGGAAAAAAGAAACCTCAAGAAACATGAGCCAAATGGGCTGTTAGATCAGGTCTCAAGCCCAGTTAGGAGAGCAATAGCTAACAGGTTACAGGTATGCTTTTGTCACTGCTTGGAACCTTACTGCTGTCCATTTATTTTACCCAGTCCTGTTTTTAATGTGCCCGACATCATCACATGGAATACTTGAACTGAAGAATGGATAAATTCTATCTATGATTGAGGTTCCATGGTCATTTTCCTGATATGCATTCATCTATTTTCACTTACACTGGTGTTCATGCAGCAGATGCTATATTTTTACAGAAATGAGGTTTTTGGTTTATGTTGCTTTCTTCACTCTTTTGTGGGTAATTGACATGTTTTGAGTGTATATCCTTTCTATGCAGAAAAACATCTGCCAAAATATGTTGTTATCTGAAAACCGAGAAGCATGAGGTGTGTTGAGTTGAATGGGATGTTGGTCAAGTGTATCGTGTGTGTCAAGTTAAATGGATGAAAGTGCACAGAAGTAGAGTGGTTTGCCCAACTGAAGAGTTGGGTTAGTCCACTATACCGGAGGTTCTTTCTCTTTGAAGGATGTTGTTTGAGAAAGAAGATGAATACAGTCGTTCTTTTACAGGGCAGTGCATTGGCTCCTTTTTTATACACTAGCTATTATTGTGATCTCTAACCGAATTGTCAGTGAATATTTGGCCGTTATAGGATCTTTCACCTAGGTGTGACGTAGCGTTCTAGAAGTGATGACGTGACCTTCTAGAGGTGGTACCTTCTTTTCCAAGGTAGGATTCTTAATGAAAGTCCCCTTCTACCCCTTCTGGCAGCTTTTATGTTGCTAAGTATTTCTTGGGCTCCCCCAGCTGATCTGGGACCTTCCACGTCAGCTCAGTATCTGGTGATCAGGACAAGTTACCTGACTCGTACCTAGTCCAAGCTGGACATTCTCTTTTAGTATCATCACCGTCTATATGTCCTAGCAACCTATTTGTCTGTAATGGACCTCAAATTTTATGGGAAAAATTCGTAGTATTAAGATGCAATATCTTGGTCGAACCTTACTACCTCAGATGTTAGAAAGCTTTTGTTTTGCTATCTTCTCTTTTGCAAAGGGTGTGTATGGGCAGTAGGAACAGAGTGGGTGCATTTTTCCCCCTGATTTTTGTGTTTACCCCATCTCATGCTCAGTTTCCTAGGAGTGGTTTTTATGATTGAACACAATTTATTGGACAGAGCATATGTTCCATGAAAAGAGTTTGGTGCAATATTGAATGTTAGTTTCTCCGTAGCTTCTATAGTTAAATAAAACGTGCAAAAGACTAAGGTCCTCTTTCTACATGTTCCCAAGTATTCTTTTACCTCATAAGCAAACATTAATCTGTCAAGGACGAAGAAAAGAGGCAAGCTGTCTGTAGCAGAGTAGAAAAGGACAGTGGCAGGACCAACTATTTGAAGCTGTGGGAAAATTTTTCCAACTTTCAGATAAAGATACTGTCCTCTCATTGTAGATCAGTATTGACGAGCGTTGTAATAATCTTTAAACACCCTTGAAAATCTTTGATTGCATCAAATGCACGAAAGAAGGGACAATAGGATGGTCTTCCGGCCTCCACATATAACAACCATGTATCCAAAGTTAAGAAAACCATTAATACCTATAAAAGAAAATGTCTTTGACGTTCTCAACCAACCCTTTTGATACCCATCTTTGCAAAGATGTAATATGCTTGGAAAGCATTTCTCTTATTGTGTACATGTTATGAAGCCCAATGAGTCTAATCGTTTGAGGGCTCAAATGAAAGTTTGAGTTGATCAAAGATTTTTAATGTTTAAGTGAGGAGTTTAAAAGTCTTGGCATTTTTTTTATTGGGGGGGGGGGGTTGGTTGAGTAGACATTGCTATGAAAATGACTTTTCAAATATGCAGTGACCGGTGATTGATGTTCCATGGAGGAGAATGGTGACAAGTAGATATGGGATGGAGGAACTGGATGTCCAACAAGGTGGAGATCACTTGTAGGGTGGGGCTATGTAAGAGTATGCCCTCAAAGAATCAATTTTTTCCTGAATTGGGCAAGGCGTCTCTATTAACGGTCAAGGGCCCAAGTCCAATAGCGGTTCCTTTTTTTTTTCTTCATTTGTATGTTTCATTCTCAATTTTCCAGCTATCACAATCAGCTACCTGTGCTTTCCAATTTCTCAGTTTAATCATAGATAAAAAATACCAAAAAATAAAGTGATTTTAGGATTCCTAAGTTATGGAAGTTTAAGTTTCTAGTAGGCTCCAAACGGATTAGTTTGATTAATTCCACTTTCTACTGGAGTCTCAGTTCTGGAAGTTATTAAAATGGGAATCAGAGTAAGTGCACATTCTTTGGATCTATTTAATACAAGAAAACACACATGATTTAGGAACTCACACTGTTCAAGTTAATTTGTTAACATTTGCTGAATCTGTTGATTAGAATCTAAGGGCACCTCAATTTTTATCCACCTTCGCTTGTATGAGAGTTCTGATGTTTACTGTTCTAAATTTTCTTGTTTATGAAGCCAGGAAAAGCTAGCAAAAAACTTTTCACAATTTAAAGAAAATCTCATATTCTCAATTAACATAAAGGACTTTTTGGCTTGTTTCATGCCATGTTGATTATGACATGACATTCGATGGGTGTCTTTTTTTTTTTTTCCCTTTTTGGCACACATGCTGTTGAGCACATATTTTAGATGTGCGTATTAAAATAAGAGGGCAAATATGATTTATGTTAATTTTCATTCAGACGCATTATCATATGCCCCTTTGTTGCACAAAGTCCTTAATATTACTGGAGAACCCATCACTAAATCCACTCATATGAAGAAAGGTGGCAGATTCCATAATTCAGTCTTGTTCTTGAGTTCTAAGAATGGATAAATGCATGAATGTGATATGAACCCTTGAGTTTTAGTCTTACACTAACATCTGACTTGCGTAACGTAGGTCATGACTTAGGCTGGCTCCTCTACTCATCAGCTAACTTCTTGATTTGTTTTCTTCATTTCGCTCACTGTCCTTGCCCCTATTGTCTTTCTCTGGGGCTGTTTTTCACGTCATTCCTTGTTTCTGCAAAATTATACTTTCACAAGAATTGACAGTTTACACTCCTTGTTCTCAAGAAGCCTGGTACTTGGAAGCCTTTTTGATATGCACGAATCGATGCATACCAATGTTTCTTCCGCAGGTCATTATTTTTTCTTTGTTTAAAACATATATGATAATTGCGTGTTGGTCTTTCTCCCAATTTGACTTGTAATAGGGATCATAAGTGAAAATCATTGTTATCTTGAAGACTAATTTTTGTAGATACATGGAATGAACAGTTGGACCACCGTACACCTTATACTGTCGGACAATTTATGCTAGTTGGCTTATGTAGATCTCAAATTTGGAACATGTTGACGTATTCATAAAACAAGAGTGATTCTTTTTAAAGGAGAAAGTTTTTATATGTTTGAGGTATTTGTAAAAGTTTTTGTATGGTTTGAGGTATTTGTAAAATGAAAGAGGTATTTTTGGGGACAAAAAAAACATAGAGGAGTAATCATGTTATTGACTGTTGTAGCACTGGTATTCCTTAATTAATGATACATAATATTTTTAGAATGAAAAAGATCCCTTTTTACTTTTGGAGTTTTTGTTATGTTGGAGTCATTCATGTAACTATGTGTATTTCATGTTTAGAGTTTAACATGCAGTGGGTCTTTGCCAATTATCTTGTAGGTCTTTAACTCTAGTAAACACAATAAATAATGACTCTGCCAGAAATATATGACTCAAAATTTGGAATATGAAATCAAGACTAATCTACTTCGGTGAGTTGGAGTTCACCAAGCTAGATAGTATTTTAACAAATGTCCTTCACCCTGTGTTTGTTTTCTTGAGTTAAACTGATTGTGTTTTTTCTTTGTTTCTCTATGTTTGGAGTTCAAGTCTAAACTAAAACCTATCACCGACTTAAACATTTAGAGAAGGGAGGAAAATCCTTATGATGATTATTGTAGAGTTGATTTATAGATGTAATGTGAGAGGTGTCGGCTTTCTTTCTGAGTTTGAGTAATGGACACAGGATATCACTTTAATTAAACTTATCTTTTAAAATTTGTATGGATCATATAAACGATCTTTTGTTATCACGTAAACTATGCTGTTCTAGTTGTATACATATGCCATCTTATTAACCTTGTCCTTTGAAATGGATGTGGAAGATCTATTACTATCAGGCAAAATATTTTTTTTCTAATCATAAACGTTGTTTTTTTGCCATTTCTGCATATAGTTATACCTTGATGCTTTAGTCAAAATAAAATCCGAATCACAAGAAGTGACAAATGTTTCCTTTTAAATAAAGTAATAAAATTATTAAAGCATCTCTAAATCAGAAGATGGATACAAGTGATCTTCCTTTTCCTAATTGCTTTGTTTATCTACTCCTCAAGACACATGCTTATGCATTTTTGTGTCTCACTTCCTGATTGTTCTTTCTCCCTTTGTTATGCTTTATGCCTTTTTAATTCTTTTGATACCGGTTATATATAGGTCATCTGTTGCCATGAAGACTCCTGGTGATGATGAGATTGATGTGGAAAGTGGAAAGTTGGAGAAATATGGAGAAAAAACAATAAAAAGTAACACAATAGTTAAAGTACCCAACCGGGCCTTATTATCTGGCCTTGCTTATTGCATTTCTTCCTGTAGTATGATACTTGTAAACAAGTGTGTTCTTTCCAGCTATGGTTTTAATGCTGGGATATCTTTGATGCTTTATCAGGTAACTCTCCATATTCTATGTATTTTGAATATTTCTCAGTCAATGATCCAAATATCGTTTCGAAATGGTCGAAACATCCGAAACGTTTCCGTTTTCAAGGAGACCGAAACGAATCAGTTTTGGAATCGAAATTCTAACACTTTGACGTGTTCCATAATGTTTCGAAATGTTTTGTTATATTTCAATGCATTTGCACAACTATTCGTAATATTTTAAGGGATTTCAAGATATTTTGGTATATTTCGATCAATGTTTTGAAAAAATATTTTTTAAATAATTTTTTTTTCATTTTATTTTCGAAACATGTCAAAACGTTTCCGTTTCCTAGGTGATCGAAACAATGCACTAAAGCAAAATTTTGATCCTTGTTCTTGATGACTTCATTTGTCATTGAATTGTATTGATTAAAGTGTTTTACTTGTTGGGAGACACTAACGAACTTTCTTTCGTATATGGGTGCAGAATTTTGTGTCAGTGGTTGTTGTGTCTATGTTGAGCATTTTTGGTGTAATATCGACAGAACCTCTTACTTGGAGATTGATTAAGGTCTGGTTACCGGTGAATGTTATTTTTGTTGGGATGCTAATCGCAAGTATGTTTAGGTATGAAGTTTTCCACCATCTTTTTCCTCCAGCTGAATATTGTAAACCTCTAGCATACTCTATGATTTACTATGCTTGTCATCACATCTATAGAAATATGCTTTTTCATTTTATACCATTCAATGTGGTTACAAAATTTTAGACCATTTCCATTTTTACACGTCCTTTGATTTGTTCAAGTCTTATTTTGGCCAAAGAACTACAAAATACAATTTAGTATCATGACAATAGTGCAAAGCAAATCTAGTTGAGCAAACTAAAATCAGATACAACCAGGTAAACAACTAAATTGGGCTGTTTTAGAATGCAATTGTATAACAAGTCGCTATTAGAAAAACACAGTGCTTTATATTTATTTCTTTTCTGGTTGGTGAGTTAAATATTATCAGGAGCTATGCTTAAATTTTGCACATAGTAGTGTTTCACATAACTAATTTTACATTTTTCTCTTGGTAGTTAAAATAAAAATTTGCAGGGCTGGATGATGATGTACCGGTGAATAAGACCGTAATTTTTGGCCTTGCATTTTTTTCTCTAATTTTTTTTCTATTTTTTTTCTTTCATATTCTTCTTTTCTCTTGCTCACCACATAATCTTTCAAATTTACTTATCTATTTATTTTGCATCGTCATGAGAAAACACTGACCAGTGCTCTCTTGCTGATGAATTTTGTTCTCATCATGATCAACACACGGATAACCTACTTATCAGTCGTCAGAGACTTACTAGCTATACTGAATCATAATCATTGGCACTAGGTTACAAACGTGTGCTTGGAAGTTATTACTTTGTAGCCCAAAATAGTTGTGATACAAGGTGATATTATTGATCGATTTCATGTGTGTAGACTATTTACTTGCTTCAAATTTGTGTTTTTCTTTCTGGTTATCTTTAAAATTATAATTATTTTTCTTTTCTTTTCTTTTCTTTTCTTTCATTTTTTTTGGTCCCCGGGGGTGGGTGAGTGATGGGGATCGTGTAGGAATTGAATAGATATTAGAGATTAATTATAAAAGTTATTTTGATACTTTAATATTTATCTTTTAAGTAATTTATTTTACCTATTATGGACTTAGTTGTCATTATGACTATTTTTTTTTATAGTCTTTTTAGGATTTGTGTTCTCCCTATATATATATATATAAGGGATATGGTATTTGTTTTGGTTAGACTAGACTTTGATTATTGATTATTGATTATTGATATTGAATCCTTCTTCCTCAAATTCTCTCTCTATTCTCATCCCCTTCTTCTTCCTCCCTTCTCATCCCTAATTCTTTCCCTTTCTAGTATACATAAAAACTTATACGATCTACATCAATTTGGTATCAGAGCTCAACTTCGATTCGCAAAAAAAAAAAAATACTATTTGCGTGCACTGTTCACGGAAAAAAAAAACTCAGTTCAGTTTTAAAAAAAAGAAAACTGAAAAAAAAAGTTACTATTCATCGGCACTGTTCATCCGTACATTGTTCATCAGAAGGTTTTGTTTCAGCCTACATCTTACGGTCCAAAAAAAAAAAACAGACCTATCCTAGTTGATTCAGAAAATTACAGCAACATCCCAGCTATTTCATAAATTGCAAAAACACCCCAAAAAGTTTCAGAAGTTATAAAACTACCATTAGAAAATTTCAGAAATTATAGAATCTTCCCCAAAAGTTTCATAATTACAGAATCATCACCCCCAAAATTTCAGAAACACCCTCAAAAAGTTTCAGAATTTATAGGATCATCATTTAAATTGTCTAGTAGCCACTCAGAGTTAAATCTAACACCAGGATTGAACTACGAACCTTTAGTTTCAGAATTTTCTCTTGATTATGGTATGCATACTCCCATAGAATTTGATACTAATATTTTTATTCATTGGAAAATTAGAGAATTTGTAAAGGATCCAAAACATATTTTCTTCTATTTAAGTTTTCTCACTTCTTATAATTATTAATTGCATTCTTGAACTCATTCTTATGTTATTCTCATCTTTCAAAGTCAATCATGAGTTCATATGATTATTATGATTCCTGTTCATATACTTATCCAACATCAAGAATATCTCAAGTTCACAATTCTCCACAACGTCATCGCTATACCTATTCCACTCCTAGAGTTTCTCGGAGTCATCATAAAGTCCATAGTAAGTCTGAGTTTTATTATGAAGATTATCTAGAATACTACTCTGGGACACTTAGATCACATAACAGTTATCAACGTCATGTTTCCCAAAGTCATCATCAAGATCGATCTAGATCAATCTTCAATGTCATTAGTAACCATTCAAAAGCCCAAACTGCCCTAAAAAAAAAGGTTGAGATCTTTGAAATTGGAGTTGCCAATACTAAACATTTACTCGGCCAATTACGTGAAGAATGTAGAGGGATGAAAAACCAATTATCTGAAATAACAAGTCAACTTTTCCATTTGAATAAAATTCTTGCAAGTCAGCAAATGGAAGAAAATAAGGACAAGTCTCCAGTTTCACCTAACGTCGAACACTCGTATAATGATAGTCATATTTTTGTTCCATTGGACCCTTATGCTTTACATCCTTCAAAACATACTTTCAATCGTTTGAACATTGACACTAGTGATGAGATTATTTTTTATTCTATCATGTTTCCTACCTCATTGGAGTCAAAAGTTGAATCATTACTGAGCATTGAACTTGAGGAAAAATTCATTCAGTTGGTTCCTATGCAAGATGTTGAGCATATTGAGCTATCTATTTTACATTCTGTTGGCGATTATTCTGTATCTACTATTCCGAATTATGATGGCATTGTTGTGGATTCTTCTTCAGATGAGATTGTTGATTTTATTTCGGATTCTTCTCCACTTGAGATTGTTGACATTGTTCTGGATTCAGTCCCACTTGAGAGTGTTAACTTTGTTTATTTGCCTCTTATCAAGTGTTCAATTGAGTTTGTACTTTCTTATTTTCAACACCAGGGTGTTATAGTTACTCCTTTGTCATTGATATTTTGTCCCATTGAATGTCTTTTGTTCAAATTTAATGAAAATTGTTTTGCTATTCTTGAGTCTGGATCTAATGCTTATTTACTTAATTTTTCATTGAATGATAGTATTAGTCCAGATTTTTATTTGGAGGACATGCGGCTTAATCGAGGTACTCCAAAGCCTCCTATTTTATTTGCAGGTGTTCATACAGAAGGAGATTCTTGCATTTATCCTGGTCGATGGAAAGAAGTCAATGATTCTTTCATTCTAGATGAGGCGTTCTGTCATCTTCAGACTGCTCTATTAGAGTACTTCTACTTTGAAGACTCTCCGGAGGAGAGTTTTTTTCAACCGGAGGAGAATGATGGGGATCGTGTAGGAATTGGATAGATATTAGAGATTAATTATAAAAGTTATTTTGATAATTTTAATATTCATCTTTTAAGTAATTTATTTTACCTATTAAGGACTTAGTTGTCATTATGACTATTTATTTCTTTTAGAGTTCTTTTAGGATTTGTGTTCTCCCTATATATAGAGGGGATATGGTATTTGTTTTGGTTAGACTAGACTTTGATTATTGATTATTGATATTGAATCCTTCTTTCTCAAATTCTCTCACTATTCTCATCCCCTTCTTCTTCCCTTCTCATCCCTAATTCTTTTCCTTTCTAGTATACATAAAAACTTATGCGATCTACATCAGTGAGTCTTACCTACTTATTCTTAAATTTATTGTTCCACATGGCTATTTGAACTCTGCATCTGGTTGGTCCCATGTAAGCCATCTATACGTTGAATATCACTGTGAGTTGGTTTAAATATGCGCCATTTTTTCTCTCTTTTTATTTTCTTCTTGAATTTTCTGTTGTAATTGATGGAAAAGTTTTACCATTTCAATGGTATGAATTACAAAAATTCAGCTACTTTTTTTGGAATAAATTCTAGTTGCCTTGTTGGCATGCATGGAATGTGGCCATTTGCGTGCAAAACTGTTTTCTGTGCTGCATATCCCACTGTTAATTTTCTGGACTTCATCTTGTTCCTAATTACTTAGTATAAGCCATGGCATTTCGATTTTTAGAATGTTACTTGATAGTGAGCCACATTGTTGCAGTCTGAAGTACATTAATGTCGCTATGGTGACAGTCTTGAAGAACGTTACAAATGTGATGACGGCAGTTGGGGAAATGTATCTATTCAATAAGCACCATGACAACAGAGTCTGGACTGCTTTGTTCTTAATGGTATGTGGACTGGCTGGGAATTTGCTGGGATGTTAAATTTTTGTGGTATTTTTAAATGTCTTCTGCATGATTTTTTTTTTGCATAAATTAATTTAAACGGACATAATCATGGAATTATTTTTTGTTCAATTGTTGTCCTATAAAAGGCATTATGGAACATGTCAACTTCTCTCGTTTGGATATCATCCCCACCTTTTTTTTTCTTTTCTGAAGAGGCATTGCACTTCAATTCTGCAGATTATTTCAGCAATCTCTGGAGGAATCACAGACTTATCTTTTCATGCTGTTGGCTATATATGGCAGTTTATTAATTGTTTCTTGACAGCATCATATTCTGTGAGTATATTTGTTTTTCTTTTAATCAAGAGTGTTTTAAAATTTTTATTGTTTACGTTGACCTTATACATAGTTACAATGACCAATTCATATGGATGTTGCACATAATTTCTTCAAATTTCACTGGCCTTTTTGGCTATTTGCTATTTTCTTCCACACCGTAGGCCAGTGGTGCTCAGGTAGATGGGGAGGATTTCTTGAGGTTTATTGATCCTTTAAAAAACATCTGGGTTAACTTGACTTGCTAATCAAACAAAAATAAACCTTGACTTAACAATAACTGTAAGACTTAACAATAACTATAAGTAATTACTAGTGAAACATTTCATAGTCTGGTGTCAAATAAATTTGGGAAAATAAGGATTGTTGTAGACATGGAGGCTATGACTAATATTATGATTTGACATGCAATGAATGTAAACTTTAGATTCCTGATTGTAGGAGTACATTTGTGAAAGTGTTTTGTTTTCTTCGCTTTTATAGAATTGCATTTTGTTGAATATTGAAATATATGGCCTATTGGCCTTACTCTGCTTACGATGATTGTTTTATCTTTTTGATTTGAGGAGTGCATCTCAGCAATATTCCAGCATAATCTTATTCTTTTTCTTTTACTGATAACCATTCCACCTACTTGAATGTGATGCTAATTCATGGGAAAGTAACATTTACTTGTTAGACATTGTAGTTTGATGCTTATTTTAGCATAAATGACCAAGTCGTCATCTGCTTAATAGACAAAAAACAATAGAAATTTGATGCTTATTTTAGCATAAATGATCAAGTTGTCATCTACTTTATAGACAAAAAACAATAGAAATACAAATCTATTGGTTAGGATGAATCCCTTGCCATGAGGATTTGGACTTCATACTATTTTTGAGCCCTTCCACTCAAGTTGGTGGATCACTCTTGCACAATGTGGTGATCTGAAATGAAAAGATGGTATATAAAATGCTATTGAGCTTGGACCTCAGAAACTATTTATGTTACAAATTTCTTGTGCTAGGCAATGACATTACAAAAGCCTCAGTGATATTGAAAACAAGGTATTAAGGGAAGTGCCTCTACTCTCCAATGGAAAAAAAAATTGTTACAGATCTACTCATTGGAGAAGCCATGTTCTTACATCCAAAGAGCACATGTAACAGTATATTTGCAGAACCTAAATAAATAAATAATAAAAATAACATTTTAAAGAATAAGACAAAGAAAACTTTGATTCTGAAAAGTGGCATTATTTTATCCTAAAGATGCTAATGTTACGAGGAACTCAAATAACTAGTGATAATTGTCTTGTTCTATCTTGATATTTGGACCTCGTATCCTAATGAGATGAGGCGTCATGCTTTGTCCAAATTGGAAACCTCTCACAAGATGAACATGTATGGCGTGCAGTACACTTGAACATGTGGGATCCAACTTTCCGTATGAGACCAATTCCAGCAAATTTCCACTTAATTATAAGTCATACACTTTACTGGCAGTGGCATCAGATTATTATGGTTCGACAGGCCACAAACTAAAATCCGTTGAGGTACTAGGCTGATGTTCTAGAATATTTCTCCTGAGAGAGGAGCAGTTCCATCAGCCTCACGTGATTGTGATAGAACCTCCTTTTAGGAGTGCTTTTGGAGTTGTTTTGTGAGTTTCCTAAATCTATATTACTTATGAGTGAAGTCATGCTTTCTCAGGATGGTGGAGGCCTATTATTACAAATCATTCATGGTGGGTTTTGAGTGCAAGCTAGGAATTTAAGCCATTTCTCTCTGGCTTCACCACTTGGTACCTTTTTTTTATTGCTTTTTTTTAAAATATTTTTCTAGTGACTGCAATAAGATTTAAACGCCTAACACTTGCTCTCTCTCTTAGATGCTATGCCAACACAACTTCTGCGCTAGAATGGTTTTGTTCCCAAATATGCCAATTACTTTCTTAAAAAATAATACGGGATCCAATTCTAGAGAATTTCAAAGAATTTTGGCTTTAGGAACAATAATCTTTGGGTTGCATCCTTATTGTGGCATTGTCCGTCAGCATTCAGTATTAAGCACTTGGTAGCAAATATTTTGGAGGGTGTTCACGAAATTTTTTTGCAGCTGTAGTAAGAGATGATGTTTGTCTTTGGAACCGTAAAACGTCAAACTCAAAAATTGTCGGTGCGGGAGCGAGAGCGACAAGTGAGAATGAGAGTGGGAGCACAAAAATGCAAAAATTAAAAAAAATTCTTAGAGCGGGGGCGCATTGAGATCGTTATATTATATAAGTATACACATATTTACATATATAAAAATTATTTAACATACATTTTAAAAATTAAATTATATATATAACTATATGCTATATTATTTAAATTTTATTAATAATTAATTTGACTTTTAAAAACCACATAAAATAATATGGTGAATATGAAAGAAAAACCTAAGGCATTGGATGCCTTGTTCATTGATGAAAAACAATCCCACATTGACACAAAGTGGCATTCGGTAGCGACACACGACCTATAAATAAATTTCATATGTCGTCTGTTTTAAGCTGGAGATTGGGCCCCAATTTTGAGGCTAAGTCCAATAGTTTATTAGAAAGCCTTGGCCCAAGGCTTGACCCATTAACTAGTCTAAAAGTTTTTAGTATTCGTGGAGTTGGCCTCGAACATGGCTGATATGCGAATCACAAAATTTTAGATTTGCGAATTTGCGCTCCTAGCGTCAATTCGTTGAGTCATCTACACAAATTATGTGATCTAGGTCTTGGGTGCTTTTCAAAGGGAATGAATACGAAGATTCTAGTTGCTCACAAGTGGGAAGAAGCCTTTGGCATAGAAAGTTCCATTTGTATAGTAATGTTCTTTCTCAACTTGCTACAACAAATAAAGGTGAATATTGCACTTCTAAGGGAACACAAAAGAGGGCTTCATGTTGGATTTATTGATTAGATGATGGTACTCTGCGAAGAATTGGACAAAGATACTTAACAGAAGGAGCTCATCCATATTCGCATTTTTGGAAGACTGGTGCAAATGTTAGGGGTCATATTTGGCTGATCATTGCATTTCCAACGTAGGATGGAGTGCTATTGATGTAGACTAGGAAGGAAAAAATTAGGGATGAGAAGAAAAGAAGAAAGAGATGAAAAAAGAGAGAATTTTAGAAGGCAATATCAGTATTCAATAATAATCAAAATCTAATCTAAGTAAAACCCTTACATGCATCCCTTTATATAAAGAAACAAAAATCCTAAAACAAATAAATAATGAAAAATAAACCCTCAAAAGTTAAAAGAAATTACTTAAAGATAAATATTAAAAGTATCTAAATTACTCTTATGATTAATCTAAAATATCTATCCAATTCCTGCACGTTCATCATTCTCTCCCGATTGAGAAAAACTTTCATTCAGAGAGTCTTCAAAGTAAAAGTACTGTAAGAGAGCAGCATGAAGATGACAGAACGTCTCATCTAGAATGAAAGAACTATTAACATCTTTCTATCGATCATGATAAATGCAAGAATTTTCATCTGTAGAAGCACCGGCTAACAAAATAGGAGGCTCTGGAATACCTCGATTAAGTAGCATGTCCTCCAAATAAAAATCTGGACTAATACTAACATTCAATGAAAAATTAAACAAATCAGTATTAGATCCAAAGTCAAGAATAAGAAAACAATTCTCATCAGACTTGAACAGCAAGCATTCAATGAGACAAGACTTTAATGATAAAGGAGGAACAATAACACCTTGGTGCTGAAAATAATTAAGTACAAACTCAAGTGAACACTTGGCAGTAAGTAGAGGAACAAAACCAACAATTTTAGATTGGGAAGAATCTGTAACAAAGTCATGGTGACTTGGACAAGTAGACAAAAAATAGTCACTAGTAGATTTTGCAATAAATGACTCGGTTGACTTAATATCTTGCATAGGTGTAGACTCAACAATTTTTTTTCACAATTTTCAATACCAGTGATGGTTCAAGAATTGACACAAGTAAAGACTCACACACTTTCTTTCGATATGAACCCTTGTGGGTGCAAAGGAGGAGGACTTTGATTTGATGAAACTGAATGAGGGAGTTGGAAGTCAATATGCATAACATTTTTCTCTTTATCCGACATTGGCATATCTAAATCTTTTACCACATTCGGATTAGAAAAACATGCAGAAATAACATGGACATCGTTTAAGTAATCATGATACTCATATGTGGTGGAATTAAAATTGGAAGGTATCCTATCATGTTGTTTAGCAGACTATGATTGAAAACCTTTCAAACTATAATTGGATTTCTTATGAAATCTCTCAACCTTTATAGTATATTGATAGGGTGCAATTAACGTATTAAAAGTGTATAGCTTGACATCTCTACTAATTTTTGGTCTTAACCTAAGAATAAATTGATCAATTATCAAATGTTCATCAACAACGTAACAAGTACATGAGATAATCGAACTGGGCAAAGTAATCAGAGATACTAGAAGAATATTGTTTAAGATTGAGTCATTGGTCATAAAATTGGTTCGCGTAGGAAGTAGGCAAATGCTTCTCTTTCAATTTATATCTCATTTCAATCCAAGTAATAGCTGATTCTCCTAAGTTATTTAAGCTTCTTTGGATTGCTTGCCAATACCGCTTTGCGGAATCCTCTAACATCAATTTAGCAAAATGGACGCAATGAGAATCTGACATGTCATGCCAATCAAAATATTCTTCTAAATTAGCTAACTAATCCAAAAATTCAAAAGGAAATTAAGTGTCACTAAATATAGAAGGTTCTTTAATTAGGTTGGTCATATGGGTTGATTCTATGTAAACATCCCTAGATTTCCTATGATAATGACCCCGACGAGAGACTCTTGAAATATGTGCATCAGAAGAACTCATGAGTGATTTTTGAAAGATGAGAATGATATAAGAACAAGTTCAAGAATGCAATTGACAATTTCAAGAAGTGAGAAAGTTTAAACGAAAGAAAATGTGTTTTGGACCTTTTTGCAAATTCTATAATTTTCCAATGAATAAAAATATTAGTCTCAAATTCTATGGGAGTATGCATACCATAATCAAGATGAAATTCTAAAAATTTTGGGGATGATTTTGTAATTTTTGAAAATTGTTGGGCAGTTTTAGAATTTTTGAAAATCTTTTGGGATGTGTCTACATTTTCTGAAACTTTTGGGGTGATATTTTTATAATTTTTGGAGGATGTTTTTGCAATTTTTGAAACTTCTAGGATGAGTTTGTAATTACTGAAACTTATGAGGTGATTTTGCAATTTTTGGAACTGTTGGGAAGTTGCTGTAATTTCCAAGACTGTAGGGGCAATTCTATTTTTTTTTTTGCTCGGATCGTTCTGTTGGAACATGACCAATAATAGTGCAAAAATAGTCGCAATGAACAGTGTACACGATGAACAATATTTTTTTTTGTGATTTGTACAAATCAAAGTTGGGCTCTGATGTTAAATTGATGTAGACTAGGAAGGAAAAAATTAGGGATGAGAATAGAAGAAGAAATGGATGAGAAAAAATAAAAAATTTGATTAGGAAGCAATATCAATATTCAATAATAATTAAATTCTAATCTAAATAAAACCCTTACATGAATCCCTTTATATTGGGAAACTAAAACCCTAAAACAAATAAATAATAACAAATAAACTCTCAAAAGTTAAAAGAAATTACTTAAAGATAAATATAAAAATATTTAAATTACTCTCATGATTAATAGAAAATATCTATTTAATTTCTACATGATTCCCATCAGCTATTTTGAAAGAGATTCAGCTGATCAAGAGATTATAGTGGTTGTAAGATTTTATTAATTGCATGCACAATGCCATATATTTAGGAGTTGATTTGCATTGAGTTTATTAATTGCATAGTGGTTGTTGCTAGTGATCGTCCTTCGTTGCCACTATCAACGAAGACTAATGGCTGATAACCTTAGAATGAAAAGCCAATTAGATATGCTTTTCCTTTTAGCATGCGAAACAATTGCTTCTGTTTGAGGTAGTAACTAGCAGATGTTGCAATCGACAAAACATTAAATTGATAATCTAGTAAGAATTGAGAGATGGTGCAGATGTTGGGTCTATTGATCATTTGCTCATTCATTGTGACTCATATCCAATGTTTTCGTGGGCATGTGCTAGGGAGTTCTTCATAAGAGCGATAGATTCAACATCCCACAGCCTATTAGGACCTTGGAGAGAAGATCGTAAGTAGTGGTTGGGTAGTAAGGAAAGCCCACCAAAATAGATATCATAGGTGAACCGCTCATTACCCTTACAGGACGAATTTCTTTTAGTAAGTCAAAAAAACTAGCGGACTGATCACTAAATAGTATAAAGACAAAACAAGTTGGAGTTCCCCGCCATCACCTCACCTAGATCCGGGGTATGAATACCCTACAGTTTCAGAGGCAAGTTCTAGCCGAAGTAGGAGATCCATCATATTCATACGAACAAAGCTGCACAGGTACTTGACTAAAGGGGGTTGCCTTTACGTTTATAGGGGGCTCGACTTTCCCCTTTGTCACTATCTCGCCCAACATATCTGTCGGGGGCAAGAACATATCCAAGTCCCATATTCAGTTGAATCAGATCTAGCATCACTCACTATTGAGGTGAAAGAAAGGATCAAGATACGGCCAAAAATCTGGAGATTTTCGCATAGGAAGTTTTGTTGCTATCATAAGTGTCATTTAGTCGCACGTACCACTCGCCTTCCTTTCCCCAGAAGACAAGAAGACTGGGAGGAAGACGATTAGGATCTTATGCGTGGAAGCTGTTAGAATAAACTCCGAATCCTATATTGAAATGAGTCCTACTCCAAGGTCTTCCCAACCCTATTGGAAAGAGAAAACTACAGGAAAAACGCCGAAGAAGCCTTGGGAACTCCGCGTGGTCGTAAGTTATCTCTTGCGTTATCTATAGATAAGAATGAATTGGATCGATTCGACTGATATGATAGATGGAATGGTAGCTTGTGTTATGATTTAATTTGGACTTTGTCTACTTTCCGTTCGCCTTGTATAGGTTAGGGGAAGACCTGGATGGATTACCTTTGGGAGCTAAGTCGAAGATCTCGGTGGTCTTGTGAGTGGGGGAGATTGCAACGGTCACACGATAGTAGAGGTGGCCCTTTGGGTAAAGAAGTACCGTTCTGGGTCTTTGACCGGAACATGCCACACAGTGATGTCGATCCGCTTTAGGCGAAAAAACCCTAGAAAACCACCCAAATCAAGATGGGTCACCAACAAAAAACTCCAATCGAACCCCTCTCGTGCAAAATCATTCATCAAAACAACTTCAAATTTGAAGGAGAAAGCAAATCGAGAAATCGGGTCCGAAAATTTGGAAAATCATTCAAAACTAGAAAAGTTGATCCAGATGGCCTTAAATTTTTTTAAAAAAATCACCATAAACATCGGGACAAGTAGTCTATCATATGGGTAGAGTTGGGTTGTCAGAAAATGCTGATGTCATGTTGACATCACTTTTTGATTTTTTTTTTCTCGTTTAGTTGCTCTTGTAATTTGGCGAAACAATGCTCTGATAGTGTTAAAGTAGTAAATCATAGGGTTTGGAAGGGGAAGAAGAAAGAGAGAGAGAAAGAACGAAAGAGAGGAATAATATAAAATAAGAACCAAGTTGTCCAACACTTTTTTATTGATAATAAATGATGTACTGGGTTAGTTACATTATTATTCTACACTAATAATATAAAATAAGAACTCTAACAAGGACAAATGAATAATGTTGTTTCTTCTTCTTTTGGACATCTATGGGGCCAACTGCCATGATGATAACATGTATCGATGATGTCATACAGTATAGAGACAATCAACATTAATATGCAATGGATCTAGCAGAAAAATCCATATAGCCAAATAACATGGCAATATCATCAAAAACTTTGCATCTTATAGGTAAGTCTTAGACTATTGCTCATAATTTTGTCCAGTGATTTCATTGGAAAATAATAGCTTTCTTTACTTGTTTCTTTAACGGGTTTCATACTTCCCTCACTTCATAGTGACAAGACCAATATTTATAATGGGAGATTGAACACAAAACATTTGTATAACAATGATCAAAGCATAATACCAAACACAATTATAAGAGATTTGTTGTGGAAAAGGAAAAACTCACAAAACCCGGTTCAAATAAATTCTTCCACCTGTCAGATGAATTGCTCTTTTCTGTAGTCAGGTGGATGTGCATGCTTCACCACTAAAAGGCCAACTACAGGCAAAAATCCTCAAAATGAACTTCTTGCTGTAGCTCAAATCTAAAGAAGCCATTGAAAAGTTCAGTCAACAATCCAAACCCCGTGTATTTGTAACTTACTTAGGTTGCAACTTCTAAAATTTGACTGAAAACAGACTAAAATGTGCTTTCTGCTACAAACCCAATCTGGGTTAATTTTCTTTTATGTTGGTCCCCCCTTACATGTCCTGTAGGTGTTAATGCCCTCCCAAACTAGAGTGGGTCATGTTTTTTTCTTACCTACTGCCAATCTTTTTTACGTTGACCTTTTAACACTTATTTCTTTTCTTAAATGATTTTTCGTCCACCGCGGATGCCCAAGAGTTCAAGTCCCAAGATTAAACAAGGAACCTTTTTCTCAAGGGAAGAAAAAGAAAAGTTGTAATCCTGTTATCATTTATGATATTGCCTTTTGAATTGATTGCAGCTGCATTTTGAAAATAATTGCCTGCAATGGGATCCGGTTGTTGGTTGCTTCTGAATGCACCTTTGATCCTTACATGTTCTCGTAATTCTTTGGATATATATATATGTTTATCGTCTCTTTTGTCTTCTTTACCTGGTTCAATTTTTATAGTTTTAATTTCTTAATTAAAATTTGTTGCTGATGGATTTTTCATTTTCAAACTTGCTGCACAGTTGACCCTGCGTAGGGTAATGGATACGGCGAAGCAAGTTACTAAATCTGGAAGCTTGAATGAGTTTTCAATGGTGTTGCTTAATAACACCCTTTCGTTGCCCCTGGGCATTGTGCTTGTTTTGGTCTTCAACGAGATGGACTATCTCTCTAGAACGTGAGTTTGTTTTTCTTTATTTTGGGTTCTTTATAGTAACATTTTGACCAAGTTCTACAAATTAGAATATATTCCTAATACCATACTACTGAGTTGTGTGTTCCACTTATATATCCAATATCTACTATGAGTCGCTTTTTCTTTCTGTTTTTTTAAGTTATGATTAGTTCGTCTTTTTGTAACTGCAGCACCTCACTGCACCCTTGGTAGAATTTATGGGTATCAGCAGGGAGGGTCATCCTTTGCCATTATTCATCTTTTACCAATTTTTCTTATTGACTTGTGTACTTTTAATATATTGCAGACCACTTCTAAGAATTCCCACTTTCTGGTTAGTGATAACAATGAGTGGGTTTTTGGGTCTAGCAATCAGCTTCACTTCTATGTGGTTTCTTCATCAAACAGGGGCCACTACATACAGGTAAAGTGATGTCCACTTGCATTTAGAAGTTTCTTGGGTGGAAGTTGGGCTTCCAGCTCATTTTATTCCGATTGAATTATGTGTTCTTTGCATCATTATTTGACATTTTGGTTGATAAAAATGCTTGATCAGTGAGGTTGGGTCAGGTTCAAATTGGGTTAGGGTTAGATTGATAAAAATGCTTGATCAAAGTGAGCTCAGGTCAGGTTCAAATTGGGTTTGTTCAAAGTAGCCTTGATGAATAATCCAGCCCCCGTCTGAAAATTGAACTCTAATTATTACTGGGTTGAGTGTTGATTTGGGGCTCTGGTTGGTTGGTTCTTGAGCTGGTAAACTAGTGCCTGTGTCCTAATATGTTGTTGATTCTGTCATAACGTTTGTGGATATTTAATATCAGATCTTGCACTTCTAATAAATTGGATTTCCTTTTCTTTACTATTGACAGCCTTGTGGGTTCACTTAATAAGATTCCACTCTCAATTGCTGGCATCCTTCTTTTCCACGTCCCTACCAGTTTGGAGAACTCTGTCAGCATATTCTTTGGTAGTTTTTTCTCCATTCAACTAAACCAAAAAGTGTAATCTCTTCCACATTTTTTACAGCTATATGTACTGAAGAAGTTTTTTGCAGGTCTTCTAGCTGGAGTATTTTTTGCCCGAGCAAAAATGCAGGAGAGATCTCAATCTTAACCTCTTGCGGACACTCAGGATTTCAAAGAGTATTACCAAGGATGTTGTATCATTTTCTCTCGTGACATCTTGAACAAATATTTGAGGGCAGATTTTGCCGTAGCAGTAAAGTTGTTTCATTATGATTTGGGCTTTTATGTGTTCGAATTATTCAATCAATTTCTCTGCATGTAGGAGTAAAGATTGTATACACTTGACCGTTAATAGATTCTGTAGTGGTAGAGTTGCATGCAAGAGTCTTTGTTTTTGACATTTTGATGAATTTTGTCATGCTATTTTTGGTTATTTTCTGTAGGGTTGGTCCGAATGTTATTTTTTCATATTGGAGTTGTGTTACTTATTGTAGGTTTAGATTAGGAAAAAATATATTTTGAGAGAGATGTGTTTGGTAACGTTTTTGTTTTTATGTTTTTTTTTATCAAAAAAACAAAAATTTTTTTTTTTGGTGATAAAAATTAAAAATATAAAACATATTTGATAGTTATTTATATTTAAAAATTTGTAAAAATAAAAATAAAAAACCTGTTTGATATTATACAAAAAATTTGTCACCCAAACTCCATCACCCAACCTTCATTGACCACCCAAAATTACCGCTCAACTTCACTGATCACCCAACCCCATCCATTGAAACTCACCCCTAACCTCCATTGACCGCCCAAAACTATCACCACAACCCCACTGATCATCCAACCCCACCCACCAAAATCCATTCCCACCACCACTGAAACCCCATCACTGTGGCAGAGTCACCACAAGCATTGAAATCAACAATCACAACCAACGAAACTCAACCTCAATCCAACCACTGAAATTTACTCCCACCACCCCTGAAATCCATTCCCAATTCAACCCCCACCGTCGAAACCCGAAACCCACAACTCACCCTTAACCCCCACCATCGAAACCAATAACCCATAACTCACACCCACCACCACAACCACCAAAATTCAATTTCAACCAGCAAAATCGACTACCCATCCTTGAAACACACCACCACCCAACCCCACCCCCACCCCCAAAACCCAAACATGAAACTCCCAGCAAAACCATCATGAAAGGCAAGCGAGAGAGAGAGACAATGAGTCAAGAGAGACCAGAGACGAGATAGAGTAATCTTCGCAGCGATTGGCTATGGCGATGGCAACAGAGAAGGGTGAAGTGATCCTTCGTCTTCGTCGTTGGCAGAGAGAGAACAGAAAAGCGGACAAAGAGATGCCTTTTTATACCCAAGCAAAAAAAATTATTATGTATTGTTTCTCATATTGTCTCCCATATTGTCTTCCATAGTTTGAATCAAGTAGATTAAAATTAGTTCTCCTTCTTTCAAGCTCATCTTAAGCGTTGGGCTCTTGCTAGCTTTATCCCAAGTGGATTGCATCAATCCTTGCATTGCTTCCTTGATCTTCATGGCTTTTGATCTTGTAATTGGTCCATCTAGACATGCAAAAGATGTTTAATAGTAGGCCCACCTTAGTTCTCATAAAAAAATAAGATATTTTTTGTTGCTATGGAGGATCGAAGTCAAGACCTCATTAACTCTTCGCGGGTGTTTTTTTTTTGGATGATTTCAAAATCATCATTTTAGATATTTTCATATTTTAACCTTGTTTTTAAAACGGAGATATTAAAAAAAACACAAAAATATTCACCAAACGTATTTTTATTTTTTTTTTTAGCCAGAAAATGAAAACAAAAACGACAAAAAAACAAAAACTAGCTGTTACCAAATGCAACCTAATTTATGCACTGTGTTAGTTTAGTCCCTAGTATTTTAATTGTGTCAATTTGATCCGTTAGGTATTCAATTTATGTCATTTTGGTACAATTGAAAATGACAGTTCAAATTGATTAATAAAGATGATCACTTGATCACAATTGAGGGACTTTTTATAGGAAAGCTAAGAGACTAAAAGAAATACAACTTGTAAACATGAAGGGCTAAAATGATATATTACAAATTTGAGGGATTAAAGTGACTCCTTAAGTATAGTCACATGAAACACAAGTGAACACTATTGTTACTCAACTTAAATTGTTGTTTTCGATTGAACAAAAGGGATGCAAATTAAAAATTTTAGGGACTAAAATAACATAATTAAAAGAGAGTGCCAAAGTAAGATTTATTTATTTGGTTAGAGATTAAAGTAATATAAAACACTTATTTTGGGGACTATTACTATATTTTGCCCTTTAGATTAGGATGATGCCTTGAAAATTTGTTAAAAGTGAGATGACCTGTCAAACGTCATATTGTTGCTTATTTTCGACAATATCCAATGCTCAAGAACGCAACAGCATAGGATAGCTGAAGAACATGGTCGCCAACAGGTCAAAAACTCGAAGGAAGTACGCCGCTGCAATCCTAAAAACCTCGGCATTTTTTGGTCTTGTCTCCTTGATCCGTTTGGAGCTTGATGGCAATCACTGATGTCCTTCAAATGGGCTTGATAATTCTACACACGATTTGTAAGTTCGTCACACGTTAATCGATTCGGATTTTGTCTAAGAGAGTTTGAGTGGAAACTAGGTAAACTTGTTAGACCTATTAAGTAAATGAGCCGATGCGAATCTAATTGAACATGCTTTATTAATAATGCATCATGTATCTGACTTATAAAATCATAAATAAGTTGAATTTAAATTGGACTATTAACACAATATGAGTTACAATAACTAAAAACAAACAACATGATATATTGATAATCTTAGCTTTAGACAAGAAAGAAACTTTTCTTTTTTGGGTCTTCCAAACAGCAACAAATGAAGCTAAAAAAGGGCCCACTTAAGGTCCTCATCCAGCGATTGCAAAACTTTCATGATTCACCATAAAACTTTAGGGTTAACTACGGTGACAATACGTTATCATTATGATATGGTGTCACTATCCAATACCAAGCCTATCAGTAGATAAAATGAACTCTTACATGAACAGAACAATTACTAAATTAAGTACGGTGCACTTACTTACATGTTGGTTTATTATTAGAAAAAGCGACCACACGACCAATGGTAGAGGAAAACAAGGGCTAGGGGGTGCAGGCTCAGCCTGATTTTTAATTTCTTTTTTTTACTTATGTATATTTTGCGTATTTTTTTAATATCTTCAATTGTGCCCATTCTGATGACTTCAAATAAATAAAATTGAGCCCATTAGGAGAACAAATCTCTTGGTTAATAGACTGTAATAAAAATAGAATGGGCTATAGTATCTTTTGGAGTCAACAATAAAAAAATAAAGGAAAAATGGGCTAGGGGTACACTTTCCATAACTTATTCCTTTTAAAGTCTATTCAGACTTTTTAGTTATTAAGTCACACTCCCTTAAATATTTGGTAACCAAATACACATTTTCGATTTTGCATATTTTTTTTAGTACGTAATTTGTCCTTTACTTAATTTATGCAAGATTTGATCATTTTTTTTTTGATTCTGTTTTTTCAGATAAGTGGTTTTCTAAATTAAGGGACTAATCATACATATGAATTTTGAAGGATTCCATTAAAATTTCTTGCTAGCCAATGTTTTGTTTCTTCTTCGGTCAACCGTTTACAGATTATATCTTCTACAATCAGCCACCGAATTTCATTATCTCCAATAAGTCGTTGTATCGATTTTATTTTAAAAAAAGTCAACAATGTTTATATGTCGTTAAATGTCAGGATTGAATAAGAGAGAAAGAAAAGACTAAGGAATTTAAGTTTTTTTTTTTTTTCTGAGATCACATTTACAAGCAAGTAAAAACAAATCAAAGGCATCTGGAGTCTTATGCACAACATGTAAGTACAATCTTATGCACTACAGAAGTCTTATGAACTAAACTAACTTCAGTAGAGAGTTCTGTGGTACAATCTCTTATGCATAAGGAAAAAGACTTATGTAGGGTATGCAAAGAGTCGTTCCTTGGAGTCCAATATGTAAGTAAGTGGATCGCACTTAATTTAGTAATTGTTCTTGTAAACCCTACATGTTTAAAAGTGATGTAATGATAGATTGATTATTATTTAAATATATTAAATGGCGTAGGATGAACCACGTGGGTTATAACCGTAAAAAATGCTAATATTATAAATATTAGTCAAAACTTGATTTTAGCTCGTGAATATATGAAATAGTTTGTAATAGAACTTATTTTAACTATGTTTGGTGTGCAAATGTATGTTGTGTAAGTTTAGGTTGACGTTGGAAGGGTTTAGAATGGATTGGAAATGAAAAACGGAGGAAAGAGGCAAACTGGGTAACACCATACCGGTACTGTGTTCCGAAATAATTTGGTACAGAGAGTTGGACGTACCAGTATAGCGTACCGGTACTGTGTACTAGTACGGCCGAAAGAGGTCTGATAGTTTAATGTGGTAATTTAGGGTCTATTTTCGCCTTATAAATACTTAGAGACGCCTCCTTAGCCTTTATTTTGGCCCTTCTAACCTTAAAAAACCCTAGAGAGGAAGAAAGAAAGAAAAGGAAGGAAGAAAGGAAGAGAAAAATACAAGAATTGAGGGGATTTGCACCTTGGAGTAAATCAAGATCTAGCTTTTCAAGAACACAAGGTAGGGGATTTCTTCTCTTTCTCCTACATTGAAGTTAGGGTTTATGTATATATATGTTTTGCTTTAAATGTGATATATATGATATGAAATCATCATCTCTAAATCTTTTGGGCAAAAATTACATGTTTTTAACAAAGTTAGGGTTGAATACCCTTGAAATCTCTTTTTGTGTTTCAAAACCCTAGTTTTTCGAGAGTGATGAATTTTCTTCTTAAATTCTTCCTTTATTATTGATGTTGGAACCATAGAACTTTGTGTGGAGCAATAAATGATTTGATTGTGATCTCTTGTATTTTTCATAGTTAGTTATTAGATTTGTCACATGATGAAATTGATAATTTTTAAAATATGCTTACAATTGAGAATATGTTGATTTCCTTATTGTATAGTTGTTGTGATGGACTTGAATTTCCATCAAGAGATGCCGTAAAGTGTTGAAGGTTAGTCTATCCCAGTGGGGAGTGAGATGGTTTCCTAACACTTGTAGTTGATTATCATTTGGTAATGCAACTACTATCGTTCACTGGAGTTCGAACTAGGGTTGGTATACCTTTCCTGGTAAGGGACTCGTCACTGCCATTGGTATAGTAGACGCTCTCTCCCGAAGTGATTGTCATTTGTTGGTTGTTATGGGTGGACTAGGTATAATCGTTGGGTAGATTCTTGAGAAACAATCAATGTACATAGCAGGGAGATGAACCAATCAATTTACATAGTAGGAGGATTCCTGAGAAACAATCAACGTACAATGCAACGACAAGCGCCTTTCTAACCATTTGAAAATGGGTTTTTGTTGAAAAATATTTTTTACTGTTTCTATTTAATTATCACTGTTGTGTAAATTTGATATCTATTTAATTGTCCTTGTTTTATTTCAAAAGCTATATATGATATTTGTAAAATGAGACCGACCTATTTTATATTTTTCTAAACCTTGTTTGAGTTTGAGAAGATTTTTACTACAGAGCTTCGTGTTCATCCCCTACAGTTAAATATTTTTTAAATTATGTGTTAGAGGAGGAGATTAGAGCTGATAAGCCAGTACATTGAGAGGCACCACCCGAGGGGAATCTAGATCCCGAGGTGGACATGTAGAGACATAGCTTCTTTTGTACTAGATTTGGGAATGTATTTGAAATCATATGAAGTCTAGTTTCTTTTGTTATTCTGCTGCTAAGTTAAGTTTGATTCTTTTGAGATGTAAATGCCATAGCATGACTTATTCTTTTGGAATGATATTGTTACTTTTATATATGATGAATGAAAAATTTCTTATTGATGGATTTAGTTAGTGCTCTCATGATGTGAATGGTGGTTAGCATGTAATGCCATCCAAGGGGGTATTTTGGGTGTTACAGATTTTGGTATCAGAGCCTATGCTTTAGGTCTTACATGGGAGCTGTAGGTTATGGATTACCACTAGAGAGGTAGGATTAGGTTAAAGGAAATAGTGATCTAAATTGTGTACGCGTCTTATACTTTAGATTTGAGCGATGGTTACGATGTCTTGCACATCAAGGAACTAAATTATAAATTGATGTGCAGGATGGACGGAGGACGAGGACGAGGACATGGACGTGAACATGAGCGTGGTCGTGGGGGTCAAGCAAATCCACCACCTCTTGATGCCATGAATGGCATCTACCAATACTTGAAGGAGTTAACCACTTTGGTACAACACCAAAATGGGAACAACAACCACAATGGTGGGGCTCACCCATTAACCCAAGTACCGGGCAACGGGAACGAGAATCGGAGGATGGTAGTCCTTCTGAAATTTCTACGCCAACACCCACATACTTTTCAAGGAAATTCTAACCCCTTGGATGCGGATAAATGGATCCGTAGGGTTAAGAAGATTTGCGACGGCATGGGAGTTGCCAAGGACTTACGGGTTGGCTTAGCCATTTACTTGTTCGAGGGGGAGGTCGACCACTGGTGGAACTTAGTGAAACGAAGGAGGAATATCGATGCACTTACTTGGGAGGAGTACGACCAAATCTTTCAAGACAAGTACTTTTCGGAATCAGTCAGAGACAGAATGAAGGCCGATTTCCTTGCTCTATGATAGGACAGCATGTCGGTGGCTGAGTACGAGAGGAGGTTTGATGAGCTATCCCATTATGCTATGGAGTTTATGTCTAATAAGGCCGACAAGGCCAAGTGCTTTGAACAGGGCTTGAGGCCGGAGATCCGAGAGAAGTTAGTGGCTTTGAAGATTCGAGACTATAGGGATCTTGTCGACCGAGCTGCATTGGTGGAGAGAGATATAGAGGACAACCAACGACAACAGGGCTTAGCAAGAGGAGGTCTGATCAGGACAGGCCCTAGCACCAGTGGGGTACAGAGAGCGACACCTTACCGTCGCCTCGATCAAGCAGTTGGACAGAGACCTTAAGTAGTTCGAGGAGAGGGGGCTACTCAAACTAGGACAAGCACTGACTCGCGTCAATGCCTTGCATGTGGAGGGTTGGGGCACTTCAGACACAACTGCCCATCGTTTCCACCAAGGGCCAACCAAGCGACATGACAAGTGGCCACAAACAGGCCACCTATACAAAGGCCAACACAACAGAGACCTTTATAAGCTCAAGCCCCTGCAGTGCCAATCAAGGAAGAGTTTTCACTTTGACTCAACCGGAGGAGGACGCTTCTAATGCCATGGTGGAAGGCATCACGCTTCTTTATAATTCTTGGGCCCGCATCTTATTTGACCTCGGTGCTACCCATTCATTCATACGTATGAAATATGCACTTAATCTGGGTTTGAATTTTGGAAAACTTAAACATGTGTTGAGTATTGATATATCGATGGGAGAACAGTTGGATACAACTAGGGAGTGTAGAGGATGTGTGCTTCGCATTGGGGAGCAGGAGTTGATTATAGATTTGGTTGTGTTAGACATGAAGGGGTATAACATTAAATTTGGGATGAATTTTTTGTCCGCTTTCCATGCGGTGATGGATTATTTTCGCAAGCGGATCTCATTCTAATTATCGGGAGGGGTAGTTTTTACTTTCATGAATGATCGTAATTCTTCCCATACATTTCCTACTACGGGTAGTAGATTCTTGAAAGTGAAGGCAAGGAACCAGTTGAGTTTCTTAGCCAGCTTAACCGAAGATGATCGAGATAAATCCCATACATATGTGGTGTTAATAATATCGGATTTTTCAGATGTCTTTCCAGACGAATTACCTGGGTTACCTCCACAAAGAGAGATTGAGTTCAAGATTGATCTCTATCTAAGAACCGAACCCATATCCATTGCTCATTATCAGATGACACCTTTGGAGTTAAAGGAGCTAAGGAAGCAGTTAGACCATCTGTTGAAAATTGGGTTTATCTGTTTGAGTACTTCACCTTAGGGAGCCCTGGTCCTTTTTGTGAAGAAACATGACGAGACACTTTAGTTATGTACAAATTATCGAAGTTTGAATCGGGTGACAGTAAAAAATAGATATTCGTTGCCACAGATTGATGACTTATTCCATCAATTGAGGGGTTCTAAGTATTACACCAAGATTGATCTTCACACAGGGTATCATCAATTACGGATAAAGGAGGAGGATATTCCTAAGACAGCTTTTCGTACCAGGTATGGTCATTTGGAGTACATGGTAATGCCGTTCGGATTGACTAATGCACTTGTAGCCTTCATGAATTTGATGCACAGGGTATTTCAACCATATCTAGATCAGTTTATCATTGTATTCATTGATGATATACTAACGAGGGCAGTACATGGGGAGAAGCTATGTGTTCCTGCTAATTCATCCCTAAAGGAGGAGATACTTGGAGAGTGTCATCGCTCTAAGTTTGCTATCCACCCCAGTAGCACTAAAATGTATAGGGACATGACACGCCAATATTGGTGGGAGGGAATGAATAAGGATGTGGCAAGGTTCATTGCATGATGTACGGTGTGCTAGTAGGTGAAAATCGAACATCAAAAGCTAGGAGGATTACTACAGTCTTTGCCTATCCTAGAGTGGAAGTATGATCACATCACCATGAATTTCGTGTCGAGTTTACCACGGATGTGGCGCGGGCATAATGCAGTATGAGTTATTGTGGACAAACTCACCAAATTAGCTCATTTCTTAGGTATGAAGACCACAGACACATTCGAAACTTTGAGTCAGTTGTATATTCGTGAGATTGTGCGATTGCATGGGGTTTCACTTTTTATCGTGTCGGATCGTGATTCTTGATTTGTGACGCGGTTCTAGCAAAGTCTACAACAAGCCATGGGGATAGATTTATATTTCAGTACAACGTTTCATCCCCAAACGGATGGCCAATCCGAGAGGGTGATACAGATTGTGGAGGATATGCTACGTGCTTGCGCGTTAGACTTTAAGGGGCGTTGGAGCGATCATTTACTGTTGGTAGAGTTTGCATATAACAACAGCTATCAGACAAGTATTGAAATGACACCGTATAAAACATTGTATGAAAGACCGTGTAGATCCTCAACGTGTTGGTTGGAAGCCGGCGAGAGTAGTTTGTTTGGACTGGAGATTGTTCGAGAAACTACGGAGAAAATTTAACTCGTCCGGGAGAGGCTACGCACGGCACGGAGTAGACAGAAAAGCTATGCGGATCGAAGACAAAGACCCCTGGAATTTCAAGAGGGCGACTATGTTTTCCTCAAAGTGTTGCCTAAGAATGGAGTGTTTAGATTTGGCAACAAAGGAAAGTTAGCGCCAAGATATACCGGACCCTTCGAAGTGATCAAAATTGTGGACAAAGCGGCGTATCAGTTGCAGTTACCGGCTCAGTTGTCAAGCATACACAATGTGTACCACGTTTCGATGTTGAGGAAGTGTCAATTGGATGCAACGCATGTCATAGACTTAGAGGATATTGAAGTGTAAGAGGGAGCAACATATGAAGAACAACCAGTGGAAATCCTCGATGCCAAGGAGAAGGTGCTTCGCAACAAAGTCATTCGACTAGTGAAGGTTTTGTGGCAACACCATGGAGTGGAAGAAGCTACATGGGAACCGAAACTAGAAATACAAGAGAAATACCCGTACTTATTCGCTATTTGAGGTAAGTTTCGAGGACGAAACTTTTTTTTAAGGGGCTGGATTATAAACCCCCACATGTTTAAAAGTGATGTAATGATAGATTGATTAGTATTTAAATATATTAAATGGCGTAGGAATGAGCCACATGGGTTATAACCGTAGAAAATGCTAATATTATAAATATTAGTCAAAACTTGGTTTTAACTCATGAATATATGAAATAGTTTGTAATAGAACTTATGTCAACTATGTTTGGTGTGCAAATGTATGTTGTGGTAGTCGCAATATTTTGTGGGATCTCTCTTTGCTGGATCCGCCTTCATCTAAGGTGGCCATCTTGGAAACTTCTCATTCTGCAATTCGTACAAAACCTGAGACACTGTGGCGGTGAGTGGAGTGAACTGTTGAGGTGCGTATCTCGGTTGTAGCTTTGGTTGTGGAGGTCCTAGGCGATCTCGAACGCTCCCCCTTCTTTTTGGAGAACGGTCCCTGTCCCTTCTTGCAGACCTATCTTTTTTCTCTTTCTTTCATGGGACTACGCTCCCTTTTTTTTCTTCATTCCCTTTTTCTTTCTGCGAGGAAGAGCTCCCTACCTTAGAGATGAGGGCTTCCTTGTAGTTTATGTACTTCTTTGCTTTAGCCAGCACCTCGGCCATGCTTGCCTGAGGATTCTTCGATATGGAGAACAACAAGTCCTTCAACTGCACTCCCAATCTAGCTATAAAAGTGGTAATAGCAAACATCTACCTTCAAAGACTCCGAGTTGAAACTTTGGACATACGTCCGCAGGTTCTCATATGGCTGATGTTTCACATTCAACAAGTGGTAGCTCAGTTTTTGGTATGTCTGAGCTCCGATGAAATGGGACACAAAAGAAATAGAGAGCTCTATAAAGGAGCCCACCAAGACTAGGGGTAGCCTACTGAACTACGATAAGGCTGAACCCTTCAAAGTTATGGCAAAGGCACAATAACACACTGATCTTGATATCCATGCAACTCCATCCAGTTTTTATAAGTATTGAGGTGATCCATGGGATCTTTTGTTCCATCAAAGGCTTCTATTTGTGGTATTCTGAACTTCGGAGGGAGGGGGAAGTGTAACACCCTAGCGGTGAACAGGAACTTAGTCTGCTGTACCAGGGCATCCATCGTTACGAGGGTCTTACCCCTCATTGCTTCCTTCATGTGGCTGAGTTCTTGTTAGATGTTCTTAAAACACTACTCCCAGTATTGCTCCATTCTTTCTTGTTGGAAAGTGTGGAAATCATTGTTCTCGACCCCAACATTTTAGCTCTACACTTCTTCATCATCACCATTCCTAGGGGGTGGATGGGGAACCTAGCTATTCTCTCCTCCTTCATTGGCTTCTTTGATGGGGTCGAGGTGTTGTTGCCCCCTGTGTGGGGGATCATTCTGGCTTCGCTAGGCTGGTTGTGTCCCTTGGGGTTGTTGTAGAAGCTTCAGGAGTTCTTCATTCTGTCGTAGCAAACGTTGGTTGGCTAGGCGAAGGGCCTCCAGTTCGTTGTTTATGGGGGAATTCACCTCAGGCGGATTAGCTTCGACGGTGGGGAAGAAAACCTAGGGATCTTCATGTTGCCTGCTACTAGTGGCATCCTGTTGGTTCTACACCCGTGGGGGGTTGATTTGGCTTCTGTTCATGTTTCGGGTTGAGACCATCAGTCACTGAAGAACCAATATACTTGTAACGAGAATAATCGTTTCCTCAAATGACGTTAAACTGATGGTGATATTTTACGTAGATAAGCAGATTGTGAGAATATTCAAGTGAGTCTTCAATCTGTGTTGCTGCGCTTGTCTTCACTAAGGTGAATTTTTTAGGGGAATAGGGGGAATAGCTAACATGTAGAAAGTATAGTGGTTCATCGAGCTCTGGAGCTCAGCTAGTCCACTATTTAACAGAGTCTCTTGCTCCTAAAAGTATTATTTTTTGTCGAGAAGGTTTTACAAGATGCCTTTTGATACCACTAGTCCCCCACCCCCATTCAATGGAGGCTCGGTCCAGTATTTATAATAAAATTCCTATATCTAAGAGATCTGTAGCGAGATCCCTGCCTTGCATCCGTGGGATCTCCCTTGATTTTGGGAGAGGATCTCAGTCAATTGAGAGTTTTGCGTCTTGAGTATAGCTTTGGCTATTGTTTCGGGGGCGCTTTCCGCTATACAACTATTCCCTCCTCGTTTTCCTAATTGTTTGCTCTAGGTGGAGCTCGAGGTCTGGACTACTGAGCCTTGGAGGTCCTGGCTAACCTCCTGATCTGACCTCCCATACCAAGCTTTTACTTGGATTTTATTCGTGGTATCATCTATAGTAAATACAATAAAAAATCATGCTTGATTGTCCATTCAAAAACAATACGTTCTTTCTTCCTATACATTGGATTTGTATCTGACAAATTAATATCCTCTTCAAAAGCAATTTTGGTTTACATTGCCTTCCTCGTTTAACTCCACATCTTCATTATTAGCATACCTTTCAAATAATATGTCTCTCATGTCATGAAATCTTATGTAATTATACAAGCAACAACAATAAACATTTGCTTAATGAAATCAAAATAGGGCATTTGTTGTAAAATTAAAAATATTTTCTTTAATACTCCAAAACATTGTTCAATCACATTCTTTAATGAAGAATGTGCATGATTGAACAACCCCTCCTTCCTATGAGGTCTTCTCCCTCTATGAAATTCGGGTAGATGATATCTCGTTTTCTTATAAAGAATAAGATAACCATCCATATTAGGGAAACCAACGTCTACCAAATAATATTTTCCTAAAAAGGACAACAAAACCATTAGTTATTCTATGTAGTTAAGAATGCAAAAAAATTAATGAATGCATTCTTTACTCATACCTGGAGGTGGTTTTAGAAAGTTTAAATGCCAATTACAAATGCAATGTAGTAGCACTCTGGAGTCATAAGTCATTCTTTCCCACCCAGCATTGACAAATGTGAAAACCATGTTAAAAGAACATGTTGCCAAGACAGTCTCCGTGTATACTATCTTCCTGCCTCTAAAAGGAATATGTTTTGAAGTAGGAACATGTACGTTAACATGTGTGCCATCAATTGCCCTTATACAATCTTTGAAATATGAATAGTATTTAGGATTCAATATGATCTTTTGTGGGTTGCAATTGAAATTTTGATGAGGCTTGATGATATTCATTGAAAGTTTGGTCATCTCTAATAAAACATCATTGAAATGTCGACTTATTGTTTCCACAGAATGTTGAAATCACTCTTGCATCATTCTATTTCGCTCATTGTGACCAATAATGATTAAAAATATAGCCATCTTCTATTGACTTGACACATTTTTGCTATCACACAAGTTTTTTTCTTTCATTAACTCGCACAATGAAATAAACACATGATTTTCCATTCGAAATTGTTCGAGAGATGCACGATCATGGCCATTAAGAATCTTTAACACATATTGATCACCGGTTAGGGCAGAAGTCCTACATGGCATTTTACTCTTGCGCATTGTAGCTGGTTTTCTCAAAAGTTGCATGACAAGTATGGTAAGATTTATAGTTTTCAGATTCATTTTGAACAACACATCCAAAACAATGAAAAAAATATAAGCATTGATATTTAGATAAATTCTAGTAGCATATGTCTATCCAAGAGTCGAACATATACATCAATATAATAAAAATCCAAAAGTCATCAAAACAAAAGTTCAAGTATTACTGTCACAGTAAAACTTAGTGTTCAAATAAGCTCAATTAACCAAAAAGTCATAGTAAAGAGTAGTATTCAAAACAACCAAAACATTTAAAACTTTATCTAAAAAAAAGACCTAAACAAGCCCAAAATAGAAAATAAACATCTAAATTTGAAAAGATAGTGTTCCTTCTGTCCCACATATACTCCAACCATGCAGCTCAAACACTAGGTTCAGGAAAATTCATCAATGTTTCTCTATTGATAACATCCTGAAAAAGAACAAGAGCTTGTCAAAACAACAGGCTACCATATGGAACAAGGTCGTGCATTTTGTGAAGCTCTTGCATGCATTACTTGACTATGGACAACATTGGTGTGACAGTGTTGTGTATTGCCTTACACAACTTTGATAGTTGTTTGTCCAATCGTTTTCCCCCACTCACTTTTTGACTACACTTTGAAGTTGTAGATCCATCATGCCCGTGATGTATCTGTCCATCTGAGTCACTACCTTCCTCTCTTGTTAGTCCAACCTTACTAGGAATCTGACTTTCACAAGGTGTGTCCAAATCTAAGTCATGATAGTTACCACCACTGGTTGTAGGAGCAAATGCAGGGTGGGCTCCTTGTGAAGTAGCCCATGAATGCTCTCCAGTTGCGGTTATATCGCCAAACACTCTATCTAGCATGTCAGCAAATGAGAGTGGTTTCTTACAAAATTCTTTGCAATAGAGGTTTGCCTGTGGTAAAGGAAAAAATAATGACCAGAAATTTAAACAATTAACTCCTACAAAATTTAAATTGACTTAATTAGATGTTACAACAAATATATTCCATATTTGGTCATCACACAAGATATCTCCAGTTATAGGGTCAATAGTCACTCTAGAATGATTAGTTAATTTGTGCCATGACTTCCATGCATCCTAAGAAAAGTGAAGTGATTCTTCAATTGTTTTTGTCTTACATGACATTTTCATTTGCCAGAAACCCATCTATTTCTACTTCACTTGTTAAAACTAGTAGTGGGCCGATTCCCTTTATCTACTTGTTTAACACATAACTCAAAAAAAAAAAAAAGTCTTATGTATCTCCACAGTCCAGTTTACTTTGTCTTTGTCATTCCTAGAACTACTAGAAGTCATCTAAAGTAACATCATGAAATACATAGGTTATTAGCACAATACGTATAATAATAACTAAACTGAACAAAGCCTTGTATAAATTTTGTGCATCTTTACTTCTACAACAAGGGCATGATAGTACTTAATATGGCAATGAAGGGACATAGGAAACTAGAAATATGAATATGATGTGGTTACCAATCTTATTTTGATTCTTTTTCCCCTTTCCTCTTTTTCATTTTGTGGTAGTTAAAGAAAGAAATCCATGTGTGGTAAATCAAGGGCTATCATCAACTAGGTTGTTGGAGGTGGGAGTGGGTTTCTTGGTGGGGGAGCCTACAAACTGTTGTTGCCTGTTTGGTATAGTCTAATTATCAGATTCTGATGGAAGAAGTGTAGCTAGATTATATATTTAAGATCACCTTAGGTTGTTCTTTGTTATCAACATCCTAGTTTATAAAGGAAATTACAAATAAGTAGTAAAATTGCACATAAAATATATATAATAAAGAAGACGATTTGTTCAACTGAAAACCCAGGTGTACGATTGAAGTAAGGGAACGTCTCCCCTCTCTACCACGGATAAAATATTTATATAAATGTTAGTTTAGTGCATAAGACTCCTATAGGGTATAAAAGTTAGTTTAGTGCATAAAACTTCTGTACGGTAAGCAAAGAGTCGTTCCCTTGAGTCCAACATGTAAGTAAGTGGATTGAACTTAATTTAGTAATTGTTATGTCCATGTAAGAGTTCACTTTATCTATTGATAGGCTTGGTATTGGATTAATAATGATAACTTATTGTCACTGTAGTTAACCCTAAAGTTTTACGGTGAATCATGAAAGTTTCGCAATCACTAGATGAGGACCTTAGGTGGGCCCTTTTTTAGCTTCATTTGTTGCTGTTTGATTCACCATAAAGCTTTAGGGTTAACTATGGTGACAATACATTATCATTATTATATTGTGTCACTATCCAATACCAAGACTATGAGTAGATACAGTGAACTATTACATGGACAAAACTGTAACTCCCCAAATACCCCCTTGGATGACATTACATGCTAATCACCATTCACATCATGAGAGCACTAACTAAATCCGTCAATAAGAAATTTTTCATTCATCATATATAAAAGTAATAATATCATTCCAAAAGAATAAGCCATCCTATGACATTTACATCTCTAAAGAATCAAACGTAACTTAGTAGCGGAATAACAAAAGAAACTAGACTTCACATGATTTCAAATACATTCTCAAATCTAGTACAAAAGAAGCTATGTCTCTACATGTCCACCTCGGAATATAGATTCCCCTCGGGTGATGCCTCCTAATGTACTGGCTCATCAGCTCTAATCTCCTCCTCTAGCACATAATCTGAAAAATGTTTAACTGTCCATAATATTCAGAACCGAGGGCAGTACATTTGATCCAACGAGAGCAGTTGTGTTGCTTTGTGGTCCATAATATTCAAAACCGAGTTCCACCACCTCAACAGCTAGTACCAACACCACATCAACAACCACTAGAAGAGATCAGAGTGATATCAGGAGGATTTGCAAGAGGTGGGGAGTCCAACTCTGCCAAAAAGGCTCACCTGTGAAGAATCAGAGCTGACGAAGCACTGGACGTGCACATTATGTCCAAAACACCTCGGCTGAGCACAACCATCACCTTCTCGGACTCTGACTTGGAAGGCTACCAACATCCCCATGATGACCCATTGATGATGAGGGTTGTTGTTGCCAACAGAACTATCCATCAAATTCTAGTTGACAACGGGAGCTTTGCTGACATCATTTTCGCTTCTGCCTTTGACAAAATGGGAATAGGCAGGGAAAAGCTCAAGCCAGTAAGCGCCCACTTATTGGGATTCTCAAGGGAAAGGGTGTTACCCCTAGAATCAATCCAGCTCGTACTCACTATAGGAGACCTTCCCTGCCAGACTACCATAGTCGTGAGGTTTTTAGTGGTTGATGCCCGTTCTGCATAAAATATGTTGCTTGGAAGACCTTACCTCAACGCAATGAAGGCTATCCCCTCCGCCTATCACCTGGTCATGAAATTCCCTACAGAAAAAAAAATCGGAGTGGTCTGAGGAGACCAACGTGTAGAACGAGAGTGATACATAACATCTGTTAAAAAGAAAGAAGTTAAGAATATCTAGTTAGACGAGCTAGACATGAGGGATGAGCTAAATACCAGACCAATGCCATTGGAAGAGCTAGAGCTTGTGTATCTCGACGAGGAGCCAGAAGACCTAGTTTACGTAGGATCAAAATTAAGCAGGAAGATTAAAAATCTTCTCATCCAGTTCTTGAAAGAAAATCTAGAAGTGTTTTCTTGGAAGCAAGAAGACATGGAGGGCATCGACCCCTCGGTCATTACACACAAACTTAGTGTGAATCTAGCCTGCAAGCCCGTTAAGCAAAAACGGAGAAGTTTTGCACCAAAGCGTCAGAAGACAATCAACAAAGAAGTCGGCAAACTCCTCCACGCAAAGGCCATCAGGGAGGTAGATTACCCAACTTGGCTAGCAAACGTGGTTCTTTTAAAGAAAATGAATGGCAAGTGGCGTCTTTGCATTGACTTTACTGATCTCAACCGAGCTTGCCTAAAGGATAGTTTTTCCTTACCTTGAATTAATCTAATTGTAGACGCTACAGTTGGGCACGAGTTTCTCAGCTTTATGGACGTTTTCTCAGGATACAACCAAATCAGAATGAACCCCAACGACCAAGAAAAGACCTCACTTGTGAATGAATAGAGGACATACTATTATCAGGTCATGCCCTTCGAATTGAAGAATGCTAGGGCCACCTACCAGCGTTTGGTGAATCGAATATTTCAAAAGCAAATTGAGACGTCTATAGAGGTCTACATCGATGATATATTGGTAAAATCATTAAAGACTGAGCTCCACATCAAGCATCAAACAGAATTGTTCCAGGTTTTTAAAGGGTACAAGATGAAGCTCAATCCCGCCAAATGTGCCTTTGGAGTATCTGCGGAAATTTTTTTGGGTTTCATAGTCAACAACAGAAGAATTGAAGCAAACCTAAAAAAAGTGAAGGTAGTACTAAACATGTAGCGACCATCAAACACGTGAGAAATTAATGTTTGACAGGAAGAATAGCTGCCTTGAGTCACTTTGTGTCCTGATCAAGTGATAAATGTCAACCCTTCTTTTAGGTCTTAAAGAAGGTGTTCCAATGGGAGACCCGGTGTGGAGAAGCGTTCAAAGTTTTGAAGGATTACTTGAGCCCCCCTCTTGTTCTGGTAATCCCCTTGGAAGGGAAAGTGCTTACTCTTTAACTAGTTGTATTAGATTTCTCGACCAGTGCAGCTCTAGTTAAGGAACGAGACAGAGCTCAGTAACCAGTATATTACTGTAGCAGAGCTCTGAAGGGGGCAAATGAGAGATATCCAAAAATAGATAAGCTTGTCTTAGCTTTGGTTACGATGGTCATAAGGCTTAGACCATTCTTTCAGGCTCATACTATTGACATCCCGACAGATCAGCCAATGAAATAGGTGTTACATAAGTCAGAGTCTTTAGGGAGGTTGGTTAAATGAGTCATCAAGCTCGGTGAGTTCGATATTAGGTACAAGCCTAGGACTACAATCAAAAGGTAGATGCTGACGAATTTCATCATAGAATTCATGACAACAGCACCCACGGAGGTCGCACAGCTAATCCCTAACCTCCCCACGTGGAAACTTTCGGTGGATGGAGCTGACAATGCTCAGGGAAGCCGTGCAGGTTTAATTCTGACATCGCCAGACAGAATAGATGTCGAACACGTCCTCAGATTCGGGTGTAAGACTTCAAATAACGAGACATAATATATGGTTGTCATTGTTGGACTCAATCTTGCTCACTCGATTGAGGTAGAGTAGCTGGAGATTTGTAGTGATTCTTAGCTCATGGTGAAGCAGATAAAAGAGTCTTACAAGGCTAAGGGCAAAAAAATAGTCATTTATCTTGGAAAGGTGTAGAAATTGATCAAGAAGTTTGTGCAAGTTAAGATCAAACATGTTCCCCGAACTGAGAATTCACACGTAGATGCTTTGGCGAGGTTGGTTACAGTCTCGCAAGAAAACCTGGATAGGCTGATACCGGTGGAGCACTTAGCAAAACCATCAGTAAGTATTGAAGATGAAGAAGTACTTCCTGTACTGAGCCCACCAAGCTAGATGGACCCCATCAGAGGGTACCTTCAAAATGGAACCTTGCCAGATTACCCCAAGGAAGCTGCAAAAGCTAAAGGTCAGGCCAGTCAAATTCTCTATATTGCAGAGGAACCTGTATAAACGAGATTTTTCAACACCTCTCCTCAAATGTGTGGGAGATAAAGACGCAAACTATATATTTAGAGAGATCCATGAGGGGGTATGTGGTAACCACATTGGAGGTCGGACTCTAGCGGGAAAAATATTGAGGTAGGGGTACTACTAGGCCACTATACTGAGGGATGTCATGGATTTGGTTAAAAAATGTAAGGTTTGTTAGATACACGCCAATATCTCTCATTGTCCTCTAGAGCTCCTGACTTCAGTAGTGAGCCCTTGGCCTTTCTAGCAATGGGGTTTGAACATACTTGGACCCCTTCCCATAAGTATTGGGCAATGCAAGTTCGCCATCGTTGAAGTGGATTACTTCACCAAATGGGCAGAAGTGGAGCATTTGACAACGATCACAGAACAAAAGATTCAAAACTTTAAGTGGAAGTCAATTATCTACAGGCTTGGAGTCCCCAGAGCGATCGTCTCCGACAATGAAAAACAATTCGATAACCCAAAATTTAAAAAATTCTACGCTGAGCTAGGGATAAAGAATTACTTTTCAGCTCTAGCTCATCCTCAATGCAACGGGCAAGTAGAAGTCACCATTCGAACCATAAAGGTAGCTTTGAAAACAAAGCTGGAGGCTCTGAAAGGAAAATGAGAAGAACACATCCCGAAAGTGCTATGGACTTACAAGACAACAACTAGATTGGTGACTCAGGAAACACTGTTTGCTTTGGCGTTCGGAATCGAAGCTATGGAACCTATGGAGATTGGAGTCCCATCCCTAGGGCTGAATTCGCAGAAGCCGAGCACAATGACGAGTCACTTCTGCTGAATTTGGATCTCTTGGATGAAAAGAGAGTTAGAGCTCTGCATCGCGTCAAGAGCTACCAAAGGAGGACAACAAGGTACTACGATAGAAAACTGAGATACAAGAGTTTCAAAGCTGGAGATCTAGTACACAGAAAGCTCCTACTGGCAAGGAAGGATCCCACTCACGAAAAATTGGGCCCTAATTGGGAAGGTCCCTTGATCATTTCAAGGGTGGTTAGACAAGGAAATTATAAGTTACAGACAGAGGAGGGAAAGGTTCTACCTCATTCTTGGAACGCAGAACACCTTAAAAGATTTTTTCAGTAAGTCACTTGTTTAAGACATCTATTATCAATAAGACGGTGAGCTCTTGATTTATTTCAGCATGATCCCATTAAACGGCTAAAAAGCTATGATGAGCTCCTCAGCTCATAAAATAAAGATGAGTTCTTCAGCTCATAAAACTACAATGAGCTCCTCAGTTCATAAAATAGAAATAAGCTCTTCAGCTCACAAAACTACGATGAGCTCTTCAGCTCATAAAAACTAAGATGATCTCTTCATCTCATAACACATAAATGAGCTCTTTAGCTCATGAAATTATGATGTGCTCTTCAGCTCATAAAATAAAGATGAGCTCCTTAGCTTATAAAATTAAGATGAGCTCTTCAGCTCATAGAATAAAGATGAGATCCGAAGCACAGAAGGATAAGACTTCTCCTTGTGGAAATCAAAATCACAGGATACAACAGAAAAGGCGTAAAGCAGCAAAAAAGAATGTCTTTATTGCATCAAGTTGTTATGACAACAACGACGAAAAAAAAACTCAAAAGGACTCATAAAAGTTCCCAAAACAAAGAAAAGCATATGGAAGGTTTTAAAAAAAAACTTCTAGCTCTTCCCAAATCGCTTCTTCAGCTCGGTAACTGATTAACCATCAAAATTATTATTTTATTATATTTTATGATTGGTTAATTGTATATTATTTGTGATTAAATGAGTTAAATTTCTTAATTTTTTAGTTTGATACTTTTTTTAGTTGTTTGGTTTATTTTGTAGGTAAATTGGTTGATTTAAAGTAATAATAAATAATGCAAGTGAAACAACCACTAGAGGAAGAATCATAATTGATAAGGATTGAAGAATCTTGAGGAAGATAGGAAGACTTGAAGATAAATCATAAATTTAATCCTTATAAAAGTCCAAGTTTGAAGAAAATCAATTTAAATTTGGATTTAGAAAGTATTCTAGAAGATAAGGATTTGACATGTCTTTAGTATTTTGGTCATAATTTTTAACTCCGATATCCAATTGACCTTATTTGTGAGGGGTTAGAAAGAAGATTCCAAGGGATACAAAAGTATATTTCATGAAAATTTAATGATTCAGCCTCTAAATATGCGAAATTTAAGCTCGAAGTCTGAACAAATTTTGTACCCGTGAGGCCAAAGATTTTATGCACAGGATTTGACCTTACAAGACTTTTGTTTGAAAAGAAATTTCTTCCAATCCAACCTTAGATTTCCTATCTATACCTAGGATTTATTATAAATAAGGGTTATCATCTTAGAGAAATTATTGTTCTTTTTCTATTTTTTTATTTTGATTTTAGTTTGTCATGTCTAGCTAGAAGGCTAAGCTAGGGTTAGGGGAAGACCTCTCAATGAAGTACAATATTGTTATTGGCTCTGTGTTTAATGATTTATGATGTTCTGTTAATTTAACTTCAGATCTTTTACCAAAATTTTTACTTTGTAAAAATTCTTGAGTTGTTGTGTCATGAACATCGATTGCTTGAATTTTCCTGCGAGTAAATAATTGGCTATTACATACTTGAGGTAATTATCATTATTTTATAAAATAATATAATTTTTTGATTATTCAGGTTCCTGAATAATCTTTTGATTATAACTTTAGGTTTTCTTACTTGATTTGTTACTTGAATAAACCGACATCTAATTCTTGTTTCAAGTTAAGATTTGAGTCTTTAATCAATATTGTTTGGAATTGAGAGAGAGTACTCGATGCTCTAGTATTTTATATTACTGTTTTAATTATTTAAATTAATTTTCTCCACTCAATAATTTCCCAAAATGAATCATTTATTTTTAAGTTTGTTTTAGAATTTGTGTGATTGTTCTCTTGTTACAATTTCTTGAGGGTTCGACCTTGGTCTTCCAAGAAATATATTACTTTGCTCAACCTGTACTTGAGTTTACAATATTAAAGTTGAAGCAGCAACATCTTCCCTTAAGCGGGAATTCTCCTCCTTTAGTCCATCTGTATCCTTCTCTGTCTCTGAGAGCAGTTTCAAGAGCTTTTGCCCTACAAAAGAAAACAAAATTGTTTCGAAGGTAGACCCGGACGAAGGGGAAGAGGAGCCACTAGAAGTACCACTTCTTCTACGAATTTTGGAGGATATACCAGAATCCTCGTCTTCATCCGACTCGGGAAGGAAGTAATCACGAGAGTCTGGGATAGAAGCAAAATCCAGAACAGCAGCTACAGTGCTGAACAAAAAGGGGTTCTCGGATGTCACTAATTCTGAATAGGGCACATGCTCAGCATGTATCTTTTGCTCAACGTTCATCATCTCTATCAGATCTGGCTCAGGTGCACCTACACAACAAAAGAATGGTTAGAACACAACATTATAAAAAGATGGCCAAGAAAGATCTCAATACTTCAACCTATGTAAGAAAAGCTCTTCCAGGAACGAGGGATCCTATTCACTGAGCGACGATACTTGGTGGACCTCCAAGAATCTCTTGAAACAAAGAAAAAGTGTTGAGTCCATCCTTTAGGAGAAGAAGGAGGATCAAGGACTAGAGGGCGCTCATGGTAGTGCCTCCACCGAAAGCTGCTGAAATAGAGGATTTCATCATCCTCGAGATCGTAGAAGTAAAGAAACTCAGCAAGAGTAGGAAACTCTTCACCTTGCAGACACCAAAAAAGGAAAAAGCTGATTATGATAGCCTACCCTCAAAGGAAAAGGCGAGAAGGGCACAAGCCATAATAAGTTAAGACTCGCTCGATGTAGGGATAGATAGGTAGGCGCAGGCCCACCTCCAAAGCACCCTCGAAAAATCAGACTTCCCCTCGAGAGAGGTAGTTACTGGGTTCATCAGAGGTTGGAATTTGCAAACACAAATCCAAATCAAGGAAAAATCGCCTCTTGACCTCTTCTAAATCTGAAGAAGTCGTCGTCAAAGGACCTAAGTAACGAGATAGCCACTTCCAGTCAATCCCAAGGGAAACACACTCCTTGAACAGAGAAGAAAGTGAGGCAGCCATTGACTACTCATAAAAAGGCCCTGAGATTGGAGAATGATCAAAGAATTCATGGAGGCTTAAAAAAAGTATTGTTTTATAAACCAAGTAACACATGAAAGGTAAAGTCAGTGATCCTTGTAATTTCTAAAATTATTATGGCAGTTACAGTTTGGGAAAGTAAATGGGCAAGTTCAAGAGAGAGAAAGTCGGGGTTTAATTCTGTTAACCCAGCTTAGAGGGATAAGAAAATCGCAAGCCTGGATTAAAAGATGTCAAGCTCGGATCATGAATGAGCTTACTTAAGCTAGATTACATGTGCTCCTTTGGAGGCTTCTCAGGTTTCCTTAAGTTCAAATCAGCTCGTACAACTGCAGGGACCTTTGGGTGCATCCCATCAAGGCCATCTGCCTCAACACCCTTCTTAAGATACTAGCTGAAATAGGACTGGTATTTCTCAGCCTCATCTTCCATCAAAGTTCTCATGTACACTGCAGCATGATCCCCATAAGGGTACTTATGATGGAGATCGACATCAAATTGCTTACTCTTTTTTCCAAGTCTATCAAACCTCTTGTCACTATGAAGAATGTCAAATCCATCCTTCAAGGCTCCCCTAAGGGCACTGAACAATGAGAGCAAGCCCTCCTAGAGTACAGTCTCCAGATCTTCAGCAGTTCTTGGCAAGTCAGCCTTAAAGGAGGCCAGGATCTCTATACACTAGTTTCTCAGATTCTCCAAACTCACCAACTCCTCAAAGCAAGGGATAAGGGGAGTATAAAGCAAAGGAAAAAGCAGTAAGCAAAACAATAACAAATAACTTAGGGAAGAGTAGAACAGATTATATTGAGTAATTACAAAAGCAATTTGTAGTTACAAAAGCTTCAACGACGGCAAAGCTATTAAAAAAAGGGGATTTTTTCCTAAGTTGGTGTAGAATGAATAGATGAGGAGTTCGGTTGCTCAATGTCTGAGGTCTCAGCACAGAAACCAGAGAAGAGCTTGGAAGATCAATAGTTGAAGTTTTTAAAGGAGAAGTGCCTAGCAAGATAGTTACCGAAGTCCCTGAGAGACCAAGAATAGGCAATTGTGTAAAGACCTTAACCTCAGTTAAAGTTCTTGTCATCAGGTCAGTAGAGAAAGGGATAGTAGCAGGGAGTGCAATAGGCACATGAATAGAAGAAGGCTTAGAAGTAGCAACTAAAGTTGTGGCTACAAAAGTGGTTAATGAAGGAGAAGCATCATGAGCCAAGACCTCTACAAGCAGGATGGGCACCTTAACTCCTCTAAGAGTTAGTTCAGGAGCAGTAGTGGTCAAGGATTCACCCTCACCTTCTGCAGTGGTTTTATTAACCTTCTTTGTGGATGGGATGTCAAAATCAAAGTTCAGGCCAAGATAGGTTTTTTCAGCTTTATCTTGGAAGACTAGCCACCCGGTAGCCCACTTGGTAGTAACATCATCCATCATCTTGGCAATAATATCTTATTTCTCCTCACAAGGGCCCTTTACCCCTCAAGCTCGCTTCAGAGCGCATCATTTTCCTCTGTCAACACATCATATTCCATTTTTATGCCCCGATAGGAGCCCAAGGCCTCAAAGACTTCCTGGCTGGCTTTGACCCAAGCATCAGTCTTGAGTCTAAGCTCCTCCTTGACCTTTTTGAGTTCTTTTTTGCTTTTTTTCCCTTCATCCTCAGTCTTTTTTTTCTCCACCTCCAAATCCTTCATAACAGAGGCTTGCTTCTCCATTTGGGCTTGGAGATCAGTGTTAGCAAATGACAACTCTACGACTTTAAACTCCAAAGCCTTTGACGCCTTGGCAGAGCGAACTTGACTCATCAAACCTCTCACGGCAGAGCAAACTTGACTCATCAAAACTCTCACATGTATGACTAATTAGGAATAGATACAATTAGAAACGAGAGTCAGCGTAAAACTATGGCACAAGGTGAAATTGGAGCAAAGCGAGAATTAAGACTTACAACAGTAGTTCCATGAAGGGCAGAATTGATAGAGCTCTCAATGGGCATGGTGGTAGACCTCTAGACATCAAACTTAAGAAGGATAGAAGTAATGGCCCCATCAATAAGCTCAAAATTGTCAAAAAAAAAAGCCCTCAAACTTTTTAGCCTTCAAATGCTTCCCTTTCTCAATCTTAGAACTCGTCAGAGGAAGCTGGGAAATCTTTTCAGATGGCCCGTGAGAAGTAGAAACAGTTGGGATACAAGAGATCAACTCCAGGGGCTTCTCAACCTGAGATGAAGAAGGAGATTTTAGACCTCGCTTAAGAACCCCTCCAGAAGTGGACTAGACCTCTTCTGGAGGAGAAGACTCCATGGCTTGGGTGGTGCTTAATGGTGGAGCAAAAGCTCTTTCTGTTGAGGTAGGAGATGAAGAGGTTACTCCTAGCTTTTGCAGCTTAGCTCGGGTAATGGGGCTTCTTTCAGAACCGACCCCAGTCTTACGGTTGGCCCCACTTTGGTTTTTCTTCAATTGATTGACCTTGGCTCAAAGTTGCTCTGCGATAAGCTCCATTGAGGAAGATCTTGGAAGACAAAAAATAAGTGGACCAGAGAGGAAAACTGGAAATGAGGAAATTGATGAAGAAAGCATTACCTGCTAACTCCTCAGCACTGACGATGGAGATCGGAATGAGAGTTTTAATCCTCACCTCTAGAAGGCTAACCTCTTATGATACGAGAACCCAAGGTTTGATGAGCTCAGATTACTTCTCTAAGTCACAACCCTTTAGGGTCAGCAAAGCTAGCATATCCGCAGTGTTGAGTTCAGGTCGAATACCTAAAAAGCATAAGTAAGACAATCAAAGCTAGGTCAGCATGCAAAACCACCAAAGCAGATCTCAGCTCGCTGTGGCAGGAACTCACCCAAGTTATTAGGGACATTCCAAGCCTAAGGAACTGGCAGGGTATCAGAAGTATCTGCAAGATTGAACTCCCACTGACTGCCCCACACGAAGAAGAAAAGTTTTTTTCAGCCCTTGTCAGAGCTCGGGAGGTTAGAGATAATCAACTTAGCTTTAGTCCGTTTGGAGATATACAAAAAACCATCAATGGAGGTATGTTTAAAGTTGAAAGTTCCATGAGTAAGGAAACTATGGGAACCCCAATTTTATGTTTTATAAAGAAAACAAGAAAACTCACTAGAACACCCCAGAAGTTGGGGAAAAACTGGGCAGGACAAACATTGAAGTGCTATAAAACACTCTTAATAAAGAGGTACAAGGGAAAGCGAAGTCTGTTCTCAAAGGTGGTCACAAAGAAACAGACTTTGTTATGAACTTGGGAGACATAGGGAGTGAATGTATCAGGACACCAGTATGGACACATGGAGGAAATCCAAAGCGGGTACTAAGAACCTTTATGAGAGAAAAAGAGGCCCCACTGGCACCCAAGCGTTCTGCAGCTCTGAAGGCAGCCCCTACACCCCCAGTGCTGCCTGAAATTCCTACGCCACTCACCTTGGCTTTACCTTTACTGAGGTTTTTAGGCACAAAGGAAGATGAAGTGTGAGATCTCAAATTTTTAGAAGTAGTTTAAACATAATTACGTGGACAAAATTCTTTTAAGGGGAAAGAATGTAAAACTCGGGTAAATTTAAACTCTTTATAAAAAATGGCAAAAATAGTAATTTATCACTATAATGTGTATTTAAAATACTCATGTTTCTAGAGCTCGGATGACACAACGGTCTTCTCCATTGGATTCGTATCGCGAAATCCAGTTATCCGGTCAGATTTCGTCGAATTTTCAGATAATCAGATTTTGCACGTATTTCGAGACGACTGGGTGACAGTTGACCTCACAAAGGTCTCCACAAATAAATTTTATAGAATTTTCTTGTAATTGAATTAAAGTTCAAATAAAATTAATTTGAACTTAAACCGAGATGAATTTAATCGTTTCGGGACGAAAATAGATCATTTAGAAAGATCTAGAAGGTTATAGAAGATTTTAGAATTTTCCTAGGATATTCCACATTTTAGAATATTCATAGGAGTCTTGAAGGCCTATAAATAAGGGACTTGGTTATGGAATTAGGAGGAAAACACATTGGTGACCTCCCAGAGGTAAGGCAAGAGAAGTTAGAAAAAAAAAATGAAGAAAGCCGAGTTATCAAATTCAAATAATGATTTTGAGGTATAGGTGGTAAGCAATATGCTCTTCTTAAATCTCTTTGCAAAGAGTATTTTTTTGATTATCCTATGATTTGTATTTCAACTTGTGCTATCGTTATTTTAAAACTTCGATTGAATATCGTTGAATATTTTTGCCTCATTGATCGTGTTATGCAGATATTGAGATAGGATCATGGCAGCCAATAGCCGATGCATCGCCAGCCCGGAGACCCGTGGAATTGGGTTGAGGTGGAATGATTGGTGAGGTGTCAGATCTATGTTAAAATTCTGTATGACGTGTGATATGTAAATTTGATATTAGTATCTGTTGATTGAGATACTTTGTAATACTCAATTATTGTAATTGAGCACATATTTTTCTCGTCATATTATATACTTCCCCGTTTTGTTTAATATTTTTCAGCTAATTTTAGAGAGAAGATCAAAACGAGATAATATGAATATTAAAGACGAGGATATATCGATTTAATTGGTGTTTTAATTATATTGAGAGATTTATGTATATTGACGGATTCATTTATAATGGGTGATGATTTTGATAAATAAAATTTTATTGGGACAATTAGCGCTCTGTTATTTTATTTGGGTGTTTTTATGTCAATTAATGTCTCCAAAAAGACCAAAAAAAAAATTGGGGCATTACAATTTGGTATCAGAGCTTAGGCTTCAGATCTTATATAGGATTTGTGAGAAGTGAGTTCGTTGTGTTTTAATGATTTTTGGATTTTTGGTGAATTAAAAAATTTCGGGGACGAAATTCTTTTAAGGAGGGTAAATTGTGAGATCTGAAATTTTTAGAAGTAGTTTAAACATAATTATGTGGACGAAATTCTTTTAAGGGGGAAGAATGTAAAACCGGGTAAATTTGAAATTTTTTCAAAAAGGGCAAAATGGTTATTTTGCTACTGTAATGTGTTGAATTAAAATACGTGTTTTATAGATCTCGTATGACACAATGGACTTCGTTGTTGGATTCGTATCACTAAATCTAGTCACCTTGTCGAATTTCGAGATAGTCAAATTTTTATACGTCGTTCGAGGCGGTAGGGTGACGGATGACCTCACAAAGGTCTCCAAATATAAATTTTATATGTAATTGGATAAAATTTTAAATAAAATTAATTTGAACTTAAACCGGAATGAAATAAAACGTTTCTAGGAGAAAATGGACCCGAACAAGGAGGCGTGTGACGCGACGTGCATCAAGCATCAAGGGTTATAAATATCAACAAATATTTGATTTTGGACAGAATTCTCTGCCATAAACCAGTGTGTAGACATGTGAGAAAGAGAGGAGATGAGAGGAAAGAAGAGGAACAAGAGAAAAAAAGTGAGATTTCAAGACTAGTTTCTCAGATTTATGGAGTTCCGCTGGTCGTAATTCTTCGAACCTAGAATCAAAGTCGATATCCTCGACGTGGGCTACGCAACCACACCAAGAACGAAGGATTTCACCGAAGATCCAAAGAGAGAATTTTGAAAAATCAAAACTTGGAGGTTGGTGTTGGTGTTCTTGAAGGTTCTATCCTTCATTTTACGCTACAAGAGGTAGGGTTCCTTCCTACTTTGGTTTATTTACATCCTATGGTGTTCATAGGAGATGGGTGGGCTGTTTTGAGTATTTTAACACTTACATATTAGAGTTGGTTTAATAAAAATGGGTAGGCTCAATTCTAGTGTGAATTGGTAGTTAGAAATTGCTTGTTTGTGATTTCTATGTTTTGATAATTGGGTATGTAAAAATCATATATTCTAATTTTTTTAGAGTTATGTGATAAATTTAGGCATATTATGTGATTACATCATTTGGTGTCTTGAAGGTGTTTGATAAAATATCTATATGAAATAAAGTGTGCTAATTGTATGAGATTTGTGATAACATGCTTGAATGATGTGGTAAAGAGAAATCATATGCTTAAAATATGAATTACAATGGAAATGAAATGTTGATATGTGTTTATGATATGTTGACATTGTGACAAAGTTTGGTAGTTATATACATAAAATATAAATTACAATAGAACATGTGGACATGCAGTTGAATTACTCATTTGACATTAATGCATATTAGGCATGATATTGACATTATATTCTTAGGCATGAGTCATGAGTGTGGGTGTGTGAGTGCATGGTTGATCAAACACCATACTTGGTGGTTGATATGTGGTCTCGAGAAGGTTGGATCGAAGATCCCCTTTGAGTCGCATGGTTGCTTGAAAAACATGTGTTGGGTATAGCAAGAAGGGCTAGATTTTCCCTCGGGTGCAAGACCCGGCTACTTGGTTCATACACTCTGATGGTGCAAGTCCAAAAAGTGTAAAATGGCGTACTGAGCCGGCAGTGTGACTCCAAAAACCGTTGCCCAACAAGACACAAGATTTTGTTTTTAAAAAATACTCATTCAATTGGTAACATCCAACAATGATTTGGTTTTATAAATACACAACTTTTATTTCAAACAATCGTTGAATGTATTTTCGTCAATTAACGGATTCATACACACGTGCATTGCTTTGTGTTGAATGAGTCGGTGAGGACTCGGGTTGAGGTTGCATGAGTCTCATCTCATATCAATTCATAGCATGACATGGAAGTTCCTACCATGATTGTAATTCTTGATTGAAAAGAATATTGCTTATAATTGTTGTATGTACACATTCATATACATCTAGGGTGTGGAGTAGCCTCTGTAGGAGATACTCTATTGAGCGTTGCTTATCCTATACGGAAAAATATTTCAGGTGCGAGATACACACCGGTGGACGGCTCTCATTTGGAGCCTCAAGGGTGAAGAGAGGCCGACTTGTGGCTTTTAACCTTGTTTTTTTGTAAAACTTTTGTTAAAACTATGTTTTGGGCAAGTAATATATGTAAAATAATTGCAATCGAATTTGTATGGATTATTCTTAATATAACCTTGCATGTTTTATATGAGTATGGATAAATGGACCCAATGTGGTCAATGTTGAAAATTGGACCTCGGATGGGTCTTGTAATTATATGATGCACACGCTGTGTTTTTGGGTAGAGCTCCCCATACAAAGGAGTCTCTACCCAAATTTTATTAAATTATAGATACCACAAATGGGACATAACGGTGTGATATCGAATTATACGATATTCATGGGTATTTCGCAGGTTGACAGGTAATCAACAGACCCCCGGATTTTGGGGCGTTACATGAAGAAGGGAGCTCTTCAACTTTCTCCTCGATGTCGACAGAATCAACACCAGAAAAGTTCACCTACTTCACCTAAATCATAATCCTCTTCGACAGACCTATCTCCTAAGAGGGAGACAGAGGAAAAGGTAGCTCCAGAGGACACCGACATCGCATGGCAGGAGAAAGGAAGATTAAAAGATCTATAAAGAAGGGGAACCTCTGAGAAGCACTCTTTAAGGGTCAAGGGGGGCAACGCAACAATTGCCAATAAGAAAAACCCTAGCCGTAGAATAAGGGTCCAAGAAGAGGGGAATTTGAGACAAGAAAATACCTCGATTCCTAAAATAACAGAATTGAAAAGTCCAAAAATGAAGAAACCACCTCAGACTCGAGGGATCCAGAATGAAGGAACATGTAAGGAGTCAGGAACGTACCTAATCAAAGGCGAATGGCAAGCCAAAGTTTGAAGCGGAAAGCAAGTCTTGCACACCAATTCGAAGAGGGAGGAGGTTCAGCAAAACCCTAAGTTCACAGGAAAATTGGAAAAAAAACCCGAGACTGCTAAGAGGAAGAAGATGAAGAGCTTGAAGGAAGAGAATTCAAAGGGGGAATGAGAATCATTTCCATCAACTCAGGGACATTTAAAGCTAATAGTACGAAGTGGAGAACGTGCACAAGAAACGAGGGAGTAAATGATTACTTAAAACCGTCAAAAACCTGTTTGTGCGCAAATCGAGGTCAGCGTGAGGAGGTTGGAAAACCTCAGCTTAGCCCCTATCCAAGTCCACTTGGGCTAAGGGTTGGGGGACAACTAATTATTCCACGAATAAACTCCAAGTAAAAGCTTGGTATGGGAGGTCAGCTAGGACGTCCAGGGCTCAGGAGTCCAGACTTCGGTCTCTACCCAGAGCAAACGATTAGGGAAACGAGGAGGGAACAACTGTATAGCGGAAAGCGCCCCCGAAACAACAGTCAAAGCTATACTCAAGGCGCAAAACTCTTAATTGGCCAAGATCCTCTCCCAAAATCAAGGGAGATCCCATTGATGCAAGGTAGGGATCTCACTACAGATCCTTTAGATATAAGAATTTCATTATAAATACTGGACTGAGCCTCCATTGAAAAGGGGGGGACTACTGTTATCAAAAGGCATCTTGTAAAACCTTCTCCACAAAAAATAATAGTTCTAGGAGTAAGAGACTCCGTTAAAGAGTGGACTAGCCGAGCTCCCGAACTCGGTGAACCACTATACTTTTTGCGTGTTAGCTATTCCCCCTATTCCCCTAAGAAATTCTCTTTAGTCAAGACAAGCCCAGTAGCACAGATTGGAGACTCACTCGAATATTCACACAATCTGCTCATCCACGTAAAATATCACCATCAACTATTAACATGTACTTTGCGGCTTTAGTATGTCTTTGGAATAGTTGGACTATGCAGTTTTTCCATATGATGCCTTTATTAATATGATATTTTTTTGTATATCATTATATGTGTAGTGTATGTTTGTATATGTGCATCCGTACTATTAACAACTGTGACACAAATAAGTATTTTCACATTCAAATGTACTTTTTATAAAATACATTAATTTAAGCATTTTAAATGTTCAATATCCAAACAATACTTATTGATTAAAAATATAGCTAGCTTCTCTTGACTTGACACGTTTTTGCTATCACACAACAAGTTCTTTTCTTTCATTAATTCGCACAACATATGTTTTCCCATTCGAAATTGTTCGAGGGATACACGATCATGGCCATTAAGAATCCCTAACAAATATTGATGATCGGCTAGGGCAGAAGTCCTACATTGCATTTTACTCTTGTGCATTGCAGCAGATTTTCTCAAAAGTTGTATGGTAAGTATGGTAAGATATATAGTTTTTAGATTCATTATGCACAACACATCCAAAACAAAGGAAAAGAATATAATAATTGACATTTAGATAAATTCTAGTAGCATATGTCTTTCCAAGAGTTGAGAATATACATCAATATAATAAAAATCTAAAATTCATCAAAACAAAAGCTCAAGTATTACCATCACAGTAAAGCTTACTGTTCAAATAAGCTCAAGTAACCAAATAGTCATAGTAAAGAGTAGTGTTCAAAACAAACAAAATATTTGAAACTTTTTCTAAAAAAATGCACTTTAAAAAGTCCACAATAGAAAATAAACATCTAAATTTGAAAATACACCCTACTAACTAGTGTTCCCTGCATCCCTCATATACTCCAACCATGCAACTCAAACACCAAGTTCAGGCAAATTCATCCATATTTCCGTATTGATGACATCTCAAAAAATAATAAGAGCATGCCAATATAACAGGTTACCATAAGGAACAAGGACATGCATTTTGTGAAGCTCTTGCATGTATTACTTGATTGTGGATGACGTTGGTGTAACAGTACTGTGTATTGTCTTGCACAACTCTGATAGTTGTTTGTCCAATCTTTCTCCCTCCCTCACTTTTTGACGGTGCTTTGAAAATGTAGACCCATCACGTTCATGATGTACCTGACCATCTGAGTCATTACCTTTCTCTCTTGTTGGGCCAACTCTATCGAAAATCTGACTTTTATAAGGTGTAGCCAAATCTAAGTCATCATAGTGACTACCACTGGTTGTATGAGCAAATGCAAGGTGGGTTCCCTGTGATGGAGCCCATGAATTCTCACCGGTTGCAATTGTACCACCAAAAACTCTATGTAGCATGTCAGTAAATGGGATTGGTTTTCTATGAAATTCCTTACAATCGGGGCTTGCCTGTGGTAAAGGAAAAAATCATAACTGTAAATTTAAGCAATTAACTCCTACAACATTTAAGTTGACCTAATTAGATGTTAGTTCGACAAATATATTCAATGTTTGGTCATCACACAAGACACCTCTTATTATAGGGTCAATAGTCACTCCAATACGATTTGTCCATTTGTGTCATGACTTCCATACATCCTTAGTAATAGCAAAGTGATTCTTTAATTGTTTTTGGTCATACATGACTATTTCCTTTGCCGAAAACTCTTCTATAATATTCTTCCAACCTCGCTTGTTAAAACTAGTAGTGGGTTCGATTCCCTTTATCCATCTCTTTAACACATAACTCAAAAAAATTCTTATGTCTCTCTACAATCCAGTTTGCTTTGTCTTTGTCATTCCTAGAACTACTAGAAGTCATATGAAGTAACATCGCAAAATACATTGGCTATTAGCATAACATGTATAATAATAATTAACATGAACAAAGTCTTATATAAATTTCATATGTCTTTTCTTCTACAATATGTGCATGATAGCCACAATGGAGAGTTGACATCAAACTAGCAAAGACACACACACACATACACTCATTATCTCATAAGTTAAGCATATACCACCCTAATGGATAAATGTTACCCCTTTAGCTCGTTAACAGAATTGGCATGTGGCTGCCTCGCCCTGAGGCGCCCATGCCTTAGTCAAATTGGGTTAGACTTGGTGGAGTAAACCCTTGTGCAAAGTTGGCTTCCAAAAGACTTGGATGTTTACTGAGTTAAGTAACAAAGTGACTCGACAAAGGCTCAAGTGGCATGCAACAACTCTGCTAGCTCAAATTATTATGACTCCTCAGCTCAGAGGATATCTGTTATTGTCACTGCATTTTTTCTCCGTAATGCTATTATAGGGGGTGCTCCGCGAAAGGGGTACTAAGCTAACCTCCCTAAGGACCCTTATGCCCTGAAGCATTTACACACCAAAGAAAGGCATAGCTTCATCAAATGCTTAATATGGATGAGGCAATTCATTCACAAGTTCGAGACCTGAAATGTGGGACCAATGAATGGAGGGACTTGTCGTTAGCAGAAGCCTCATGCATGGCTGAGGAAGACAGCTCATGCATGGGCACATGGGCACAAGCAAGTAAGCAAAGGTTAGATGAGTGGCTTAATTTGTGGGGCATTGCTAGCTTGGAAGACCAAGCCATGAGCTGGGCAACGTGTTGTGTGAGTTTGCTTACTGTCCCTATTTTGTTCTTATGTGCATTTCTATAGAGTGTTTTGAGTGCATTGGCTGAGACTAAGTGAGGATCTCAATGCCATCATGAGAAAAAAATTTGAGTGAGAAATTGGCCCCGCGACAGTTGGTATTAAAGTCAGGTTACTGAATCATGCTGATAAAAAAAATTTGAATCATGCTGGTAGAAACGCTGCTAAACTACAAGAACGTGTGACCCGTACCAAAGATTTTCTTGGCGCCCCTGAAAGTGTTGTTGCAACCAGTGTGGCTGTGTAGATGGAGCAACACGTTGTTCAAATTGCAAGTCTAAGAGTGGCCTTTGACATCTACGTGGCCAACAATGATGCGAATCTTGCAACGATGATGGAGGACATTTTATCCCTTACTAAAGCTATCAAAACCAATCTGAAAGATCTTGAAGACGAAATGTCCCTAGTGAAGAGGGCCATGAATTCTCAACTTGTTGTAGGCGAGACGTCTTCAAAAATCAAGGTCCCGAAATCAAAGGCCTTCGGGGGCACTCAAAGTACCAAGGATCTAGAGAATTTCTTATGGGACATGAAGCACAAGCTGTGGTGGTGGACCTGGAACGAGGATGAAATATCTACTAGGTTTGTAAAGATTAAGACATGGGATACACCGGAAAAGAAGTTGAAGGATCAATTCCTCCCTAGCAATACGACTTGGATCGTTAGGGATTCACTCAAGAAATTAAAGCACACTAGAACTATTCTTGATTATGTGAAAGAGTTCAATTTGTTGATGTTGGACATCAAGAACATGTCATAGGAGGACAACTCTTTAATTGCATGGTCGAGCTGCAAGGTTGGGCACAGACTGAGTTGCATAGGCATGCGGTGCATGATTTATCCACAGCCATCACTGTTGTGGATGACCTGGTTGACTTCAAGATGGGCAGAAGTCAAGGACTTTCTGAAAAGAAAAAGAAGGATGGTGGCGGCAAAAAGATAAAGTTGGCACTTCCAAAGATGCAAAGAAGGCGGTTTGGAAGAAAAAGAAGAAAGGTGTTGACTCTAAGAAGCCAGACAACAACCAAAAGAAGAAAACCTTTGATTCTTGCTACTTTCTCTGTGGCAGCCCCTTTTGCGTCAAGGACTGCACCAAGCAAGAGAAGTTAAGTGCCCTTGTTGCAGGAAGTGGGGATGAAAATGATGATGAATTCCCCACCTGAGTAAACCCTCTACAGTTTTTGAACGCAATTACTATGGAAAAAGTTCAGCAACCCCGAAAAGGTCTCATGTTTATACAGGTCTGGGTGAACGACAAGGAAGTTTTGGCCATGGTGGATACGAGAGCCACCCATAATTTCATTACCCAAATGGAAGTTAAAATTTTTTTCCTACAATTGTTAGAAAATGAAAACAAGCTCAAGTCGGTTAATTCTGAAGCAATGTTGGTACATGGCATGGAAGAAATACGCCTAAAGGTGGGTTTGTGGGAAGACTGTGTGAGCTTAATGGCTATGCATATGGACTACTTTGATGTCATCCTTGGGAATGAATTCTTTATCAAGGCGAATGTGGCATTGATGCCACATTTGCATGGAGTGTTGATCTCGGATAAGAAAGCACCATGTTTTGTGCCTGCAGTCATGGCAAACCAAAGCAAGAAATAAGGCAAGTAGAAGATGGAGATGTTGTCCACTATGCAAGTGAAAGCTGGATTGCAAAAATACGAGATGACATACCTCGCAGCTTAGGTGGAGATCAAACCAGATATGCTGGTTGAAGTGTCTGATACAATGGAAAATGTTTTGGGGGAATTTGCTGATGTTATGCCCCTAAAAATCCCCAAAATCCTTCCATCTAGATGTGCAATTGACCACAAGATCGAGCTGGAGCTTGGTGCAAAGGCTCCAGTCAGTGCCCCTTACTAGATGTCACTAATGGAACTGGCCGAATTAATGAAACAGTTGAACGAGCTACTAGATTCTGGTAGTATGAAGTCATCTAAGGCGCCATATGGAGCTCCTGTCCTATTCCATAAGAAGCAAGATGGTTCCCTACGTATGTGCATCGACTATCGGCCCTTAAACAAGGTGACAATCAAGAATAAGTACCCTATTCCAAATGTTGTTGATCTATTCGATGGCTTTCTAAGACAACCTTTTATATGAAGTTGGATCTAAGGACTGGGTATTCGCAAGTTAGGATTGCAGAGGGAGATGAGCCTAAGACTACGTGTGTGACGTGTTATGGGTCTTTTTGAATTCCTTGTAATGTCGTTTGGGCTTACAAATGCCCCGACAACTTTCTACAATCTAATAAATGACATCTTTTATGAGTATATCAATGTCTTTGTGGTTGTTTATTTAGATGATATAGTGGTCTATAGTGAAACATTGGAGGATCATTTAGACCATTTGAGGGCGATGTTCTCACGGCTTAGAGAGCACCAGTTGTATGTCAAAAAGGATAAATGTGAAGTTTGTCACCAAAAAGTGATATTCTTGGGACACTGGACTAGCAAAGGTCAGATTCAGATGCATGAGAGGAAGGTGAAGGCAATCGTTGATTGACCTGCACCAACCAAGGTGCCTGAACCTCGGTCGTTCATTGGTCTAGCCAATTATTATCGCAAGTTCATCGAGGGATATTCCAAGAAGTGTAATGTCCTAACTGACTTGATAAAGAAAAACCAGAAATGGGACTGGAATGGTGTTTGTCAAACAGCTTTTGAGAAGCTGAAGCATGCAATATCTTATGCACCCATGCTGAGACTGGTTGACTTTGATCTGCCATTTGAAGTGCACACAGATGCGTCTGATCATGCCATTGGAGGAGTACTTGTTTAAGAAGGACACCATGTTGCCATTGAAATCCAAAAACTGAAAGATGCTGAGCAGCGATACACAGTACATGAGAAGGAAATGACTGCTATGGTGCATTTCCTTGAAATTTGAATGCATTACTTGTTGGAAATGAAGTTCACCACCATAACGGACAACATGACGAACACCTATTTCAGGTCCCAGAAAAAACTGACCCCAAAGCAGGCCAAATGGCAAGAATTTCTTACAGAGTTTGATTTTGTGTGGGTGCACAGACCCGGGAAGTAGAATCAGGTTACTGATACGTTGAGTAGAAAAGAGGTCCATGACTATGTTGCTGCACTATCCAGTGTGCAGACTGACTTCCTTAGAAGAGTCAAAGAGCATGCCTAGACCGATGTTGATTATGAAAAATTGAAGTAGCAAGTTAGTAAAGGTCTGGTGCACTAATATTGATTGGATGACGATATGCTCTATGCCAAAGGTGGCAGACTCTATGTTACTGTAGGAGGGGAATTAAGACTAGAGTTGTTGCGTAAGACGCACGACTCACAGTGGGTTGGACATCCTGGAGTAAAGAGGATGCTTGCATTGCTGGCTCACACCTATTACTGACCTAAGATGGAAGATGACATTGAGGCCTATGCTAGGACTTGTCTTGTGTGCCAATTTGACAAGGATGAGAAAAAGAAGGCAACGAGTTTGTTTTAGCCACTGCTCATTCCTGACAGACCATAGTAGTCAACCTCGATGGACTTTATATGCAACCTGCCAAAGGTTGATGACATTTGTTCGATCATAGTGGTGGTTGATCACTTGTCTAAGTATGCGATATTTATTCATGCACCTCATGTTTTCCCTGTAGATGTTGCTGCATAATTGTTCTATAAGTACGTTGTGAAGTACTTTTGTTTGCCGGAAGACATAGTCAATGATTGCGACACAACGTTCACTGGTGGATTCTGGATAGTGTTGTTCAATCTCATGGGTTCTGAGTTGAAGTTCTTTACATCAAGTCATCCTCGGACTGATGGAAAGGCTGAGCGAATCAATGCCTTGCTGGAGGATTATCTATGGCACTATGCCACTACAAGTTAAAAAAATTGGGTGGAGCTGGTGGACACTGCCCAGTTTTGATACAACTTGCACAGATCTTCGGCTATAGGAATGAGTCCCAATGAATTGGCTATGGCACAACAGCCACTCAAGAAGTGGTGAAATAGATGATCAAAGGCAAATGACCTTTTGCATATTGGTTTGCTCGTTCCAAGCAAGAGTTTCTTGACGAGGCAAATGACAACTTGACCAAAGCTACCCGACGAATGAATAAGTATATTGATCAAGGTCGAAGACCGCTGGAATTTCAAGTTGTTGAACAAGTCTTGTTGAAATTGACTCCTACGATATGAAAAATGATTAATAACAAGGTAGTGAACTGTGGGCTTGTTCCCAAATAAGATGGCCCCTTCAAGGTGATGAAGAAGGTCGGGAATATTGTCTATCGCTTGAAGCTGCTTGATCGATTGAAAATTCATCCAACTTTTCATTTGAGTTTTCTGAAGCCTTTTCATACAGATTTGTTGAATGTTGGAAGGAAACAAGCTAGGAGGGCTCCGCCTATAATCAGGAAACAGTCTGACAAGGAGGTCGATAAGATTCTGTCTCACCAAACCATGGGTCAGAGTAAGAATAATTACAGGACTGATTTTCTGGTACATTAGAAAGGTGGTTCCGAAGCTAACGTGAGTTAGGAAAGAGATGTGACTCTTTGGTAGTTTGAGAAATAGATCAAGGAGTATTGGACAACCTCTCGACAAGGACATCGAGCTCTTTTGATTGGGGTGGCTTGTTACCCCTTTAGCTCATTGGCGGTATTGGCATTTTAAACCCTTGTGCAAAGTTGGCTTCCGAAGGACTTGGATGTTTATTTGGTTAAGTAACAAAGTGGCTCGACAAAGGCTCAACTAGCATGCAACGAATCTATCCCTGGCTCAAATTATTATGACTCCTCAGCTCAAAGGATATCTATAAAATCTGGGTAAATTTGAATTTTTGTGAAAAGGGACAAAACGGTAATTTGCCATTTCGATGGGGGGAGGGGGTTGAAAAACCATATTTTTCTAAAGCTCTGATGAAGAAACGAACCTCACTGTTGGATTTATCTCGCGAAATCTAGTTACTCAGACAATTTTTTGTCGAATTCTCAGACAACCAATTTTTTCGCGTTTTACAAGGCAATTGGATGTCGCGTGACCTAAAAACGAGATATAGAATTAAATTTTGAAAGTTAAAAAATAATTTAAATGAAGTTCATATAACAATATTTTGAACTTAAATTGGGACGCAATTTAATTCTTTCGGGACGAAATCGAACCCGAAAATTCAGAACTTGTGGCACGATGACGACCAAGTAGCTAAAGGGTATAAATAGGGAAGAAAATCAGATTTTCTCCCCCATACCCATTAGATTTTGAAATTGGAGAGGAAGAGAGGGAAATAAGAGTTTTGCTCCAACTTCTCTTTACGATCTACGACTCTACGTACATCAAATCTCAGGCCAAGAACAAAGATTGTTCTCCGTGGCAAGAGCTACAAAATCATACCAAAAATCACAGATTTCACTGAAGTTCAAGAAACATAATTTTGGGAAATCAAAGGCTAAGGCTTGGTTTGAGTTCTTGAAGGCTTTCTATCTTTGTTTTACGCTTCAAGAGGTAGGGTTTTCATCCTCACTAGGTTCATTTCCAACATAAAATTGTTAGATGGAAGAGAGATGTAATCTCATATTTAGCACTTACATATGATAACTAAAATGTGAAAAATGGATATAGAAATGAGTAAAATCAATTCTAGCTTGAATTGAATATGTAGAAATTACTTAATGTGATTTCTTGTAGTATGTGATAAAATTGGGTATTTTATGTGATTACATGATTTGATGACTTGAAGGTGTTTGATTAAATGCCTATGTGGATTAAATGTGTTAATTACATTGATTATGATGTAACATGCATGAAAATTGATGTTGAAAAATGTTGGTTTATGCATGTGATATATTGACATTGAAGCTATTAATGGTGGTTATATGCTTATGATGTAATTGACCATGTAGTATGTTGATTGCAGATTAAAATTGTTCATATTGTGCTTATGACATATTGAACACAGTTGAAAATTACAATTGTACATATACATTTGGATAAACACGAGAAACATCGCATTCGTGAGCATTTGACATGAGTGTGAGTGTGAGTGTGGGTGTGTGTGCATGTTGTTGGATCAAACACCATTCTTGGTGGTTGATAAGTGGGTTCGGTATAGTCGGATCAAGGTTCGACAGAGTCACACGGGTTGTATGAGAAAATTGTGTCGGGTATAACAAAAAGGGCTAGATACTCCCTCGGGTGCAAGACTCATTACTGGTTTATACACTTCTGCTGGTGAAAGTTCAAAAAAGTGTATCAGTGTGCAGAATCGGCGGTGAGACATCAAAATTCTGCTACCCCACAAAGACACATGGTTTATATTTAAAAGGTCATTAGATGTTCAACATCAATGGCAAGGGCTTAGAATGCCCAGTTTCAAAATCATGACATTGCATGTGTTATGGGAATCAATAAAGGCTCGGTTTAAGTTACATGTGTGAGTTTCATCTCATAACATGACTTGGCATAGAGAATCCATTATGAATTGCATATTCTTGAATGGATTGATTGTTACTTGTTGAATTTGCTTGTGAACATTTCATATGCATCTAGGTTGGGGAGTTGCCTCCTTTTCAGGTACATGATATGCACCGATGAACGACTCTCACTCGGGCCCTCGTTGATGAAGAAGAGCCAAAATGTGGCTTTAAATTATATTTTTGTAAAACTAAGATGTTGTCTAGTTTTTGGGACATTAATTGTATGTAAAGGATTGTATCGAACTCGTATAAACTGTATTTTGTTTAAAATGTCATGTTATGTAAGTTGGGTTGGTGCTGTATAAGTTTAGAATGGATTGGAATTGAAAAAGGAAGGAATCATAAGAAAACTGATAAGACCTACCGGTAGAACAACAAGTTCTTCTACCGGTAAAACTTTTCTAGTAGGCTAAATCTATTGATAGAACTTCAAGTTTTGTGGTTGAACTTTTTCAGTGAGTTTTTCTATAGGTAGAACGATAACAAACCTACTAGTAGAACTTTTTTAGAAAGTTTTTCTATCGGTAGAGCATGGTCATTTTCTACCGGTAGGTTTTTTTCAAATTTCAAATTCTAAGAATGCTTTTGTTATGCTTTCGAGTCTTGGGTTCTTTTGTTCAAATGATAAAAATGAACAATAAATGAGAGTAAATTGGTATACAGGTTATGCGTTTGGGAGTGCTCGGTATAAGGGAGACTCTGCCCAAACTTTGTGTTGTTGTGATCCCGGTAAAAGGGATATTGTGTCATGGTGTCGGGTTATGCGAAATTCATAAGAATTTTTGTAAGTTGATGGGTGATCAATGGGTTAACAAATGACCACCAATTTTAGGGGCGTCACAATATCCGTTGTTGTCGCTGCATTTTTGCTCCGTAATGCTATTATAGATGGTGCTCTGCAAAAGGGGTGCTAGGCCAGCCTCCTTAGAGACCTGTATGCCCCAAAGCCTTAACACACCAAAGCAAGGCATGGCGTCATCAAACGCTTGCTATAGGTGAGGCAATGCATTCCCAAGTCCATGACCCGAAATGTGAAACTGATGAACACAAGGACCTGTCGTTGGCTGAAGCCCTATGCATGATTGAGGAAGGCAGCTCATGCATGGGCATGTTGGGCATAACCAGTGGGTTAATTGAAGACCCATGCATAGCTAAGGGAAGCTCATGCATGGGCACATGAGCACAAGAAAGAAGGCAAGCAAAGGTTTGTTGGGTAGCTTAATTTGTGGGGCATTGCTAGCTTGAAAGACCAAACCATGAGTTAGGCATGGCTTGGCATGAAGGCAAGGCAATCAGGTGTTTTGGGCTCACAAAAAAGGCACATGCATAACATGTGAGGACGTTGTGGCATGTGCCCTGCAGATGGTGGTGGTTTTGTGCAGTTATTGGCATGTGCACAACAGGGGGGAGTCTCCGACATGTGCATCCAACATGTAGAAAAGTTGGGGGCAACTGCTGTCTAGGTCAATCAACAGTTGCAACTGCCTCTGCCATGACCATCACAATGAGGAAAGTGGTTGAAGGCCTCTCAGTCATAGTCAGCAAGTTTGTGGGCGAATCTGATATGCTTTGTAGTTGCCTAGGTGGTTGGGCTTATAACCGCCACTCTGAATGCTATAAATAGGCATGCCTAAGTCTGCAATGCAACCAAGAGAGTTAAACACGTTTTTGTAAGCAGACCCTTGAATGAGTTTCTCTTTAGGCTTTGTTGAGAAAGAAAAGGTTTGATCAATTGGCCTATAAAACTTTTGTGTGTTGTGTGAGTTTGCTTATTGTCTCTATTATATTCGTGTGTGCATTTCTGTGAATGTTTTGAGTGCATTGACTGAGACTGAGTGAGGATCTCAGAGTCATCACGAGGCCAAAATTTCAGTGAGAAATTGACCCTGTGACAATAAACAATTTGGAAATCAACCCACATCATAGAACAATAGATTCTAAGACCGATTCTCCTTTTAAGACCATTCTAAAAGATTCCTCTAGGTAATCATTTGATCCATAAGGGACGGGTAATTACATGGCATAGGAGGGTTAATTAGGTGTTTTAAGAAGCCCAAATATCTTCTAATTAGCATTAAAAACAAGATAGAAAAAAGTCCAACATATGCTATAACCTATGGATAACCATCCACTTTTGAGAGCCATGACATGGTCCACAATTTTAGGGGTCCATTACTAATCTTAATGGATATGATCAGAACTGTGAATTTTCTTTTCTTGTTTCAGAACTGTTGTTTAACACTTACTGATTTTTATGGAAAATGATTAAGTTTAACAATAGAGCTAACAGTAATGATAACAATCAAATCAACATGAATAAAAATTGAATAGAAACTAAGCAACATGAAATTTTAAAATGAGTATGAAATCGTAGCTAAAGGAACCAGTAAAATAATAGGTAAAACCTAAAATCATAACATAACACCAAGCATGTAATATTGAACAGAGCATAAGTAATAAACTTTAATGGAAAGAGTTAGCCTGTGAGGGTCTATGAGGTGCGTAAAAAACGTTGTCCTAAAGCAACTGTGGCTCCCCACGTGAAGGTGCTAACGACGGCAGCAGCTCCAAGATCCAACCTAATCTCACGGTAGCAACTCTTCAAGGTTCACGTACAATGAGAAGTAGGGGGTGAATCTGACTCTAATCGAGTTGTCCAAAACAAGGTAATAGAACGTACTTGAAGGTATATTGGAATACTTCAAGAAATATATATGCGAAAAGGAAGTTATATGCTAGTCGAGAAAGGAATAGGGTTATGACAGAGAGTTTAGCTAGGTAAATGATTGTTGTTGCTATGTCAAAAAAAGCTTCCACCAGTTGGCTTACATGGCCAGTGGAATTGCCGTGAGAAAATGCAGATTTGAATGCAATTGATAGCCAGCTTAAAATGCATTAAAGAATAGAACGTTTGGTCTTGAATGGAGCATTTGTTTGCCACTAAAATCTGTGTAATAAAATTTGCACTAATTGAAAATTGATGATCCTAAAGTAACCGAAATCCCAAAAAGTAATTTGATGAAAAAATAAAATGTGAAAATTAACAGGAAGTTTAAAAACTTTATTTTTAAATATTAACAAGAACAACTACCATGGCTTCTTGGAAATTATGGACTTTTGCAAACCAGATTTTTGACATTATTGGAAGATTGGATTTTCAAATTAAACACATATAGGGAAGGGAATACGGTGGCTAATTCTTTGGCAAATAAAGGAGTTGTAGATAGGGATTCTTTGATCTACACATCTCAAGACTCGGACAAGAGATGCCGCACGCTTCACAAGGAGGCTTAGAAATGACCTACTTATTGCACCTAGCACTAAGAACTCGAGTGCTGCCGCTGCTACGGGGGAGATTTTTGAAAAGCCAAGAAGTGCTATTAGACTTGAACTCTCCCTCTAGTATCAAGACTCCTTCAGGATCTTCACCAAATAACAGTATTACGCAAGAAGACCTCTGCTTCAAGATAACTTGGGAAACCAGTCCATTAATAGACTGTTTTATCATGATTTTATTCAAATGTTGTATTTTTCAATTAAGGGGGTGAGGTTACTATATCTCCTCCCCCCGCCTCTCATTTGTTGTGACCTTTTGGCCCATCAATAAAGTTTTACTTTAAAAAAAAAAGTTAAAAGCCCCATAAAGTTGTGTGGTGAAAGAAGCCAAAAAAAAATGAACTTGTACCAACAATTTTAGAACCGAATGACACAAATCAGACTCTTAACTTTCACAAAAGGATCACACAATCAGACAATAGTCACATTTTGTGTCAATGCAATAAATCAAATGTCTAGTGTGAAAAACCAAAGGGAATAAAGAATAAAGGTAATGGACTAATACACAAGCACAAATCAAATCTAAATTTTCTAAGAGACATTTTATCAAATGGATTATAGGAATGAGCAATCCATTAAAGTTGTACAACACACAATCTTATCATGCCATTTATTAAAGTAGAATAAAGTACAAAACAACTTTCTAATGTCAAAATTGTATTCATCTAAGAACATAAGACAATCCTAATAATAATATAACAGTGTGTGGTATTAACTAGGGTTCCAAAAGAGTAAACAAAGAGATGAATAGAAAGACACAAATCTATCAATATATGTCACATAGTATACAAATCTGAGAATTTGTACGTGTTCAAGATGGACTAGGATCTCCAATAACTCCAGAAGAATGAAGACAAAAGAGAGAACAGTGCTATCAAGGTTATGTTTGATCGCCTAACTCTCCGGCATCATTGTTGATGGTCTCCAAAGTGAAAGAAGTCATTCAATAGTTCACAGCAAGAGAGTATCGAGAGAGTTGCAATGTTGAGGAAGAAAAAAATAAAGATAAAAGTGAATAGGCCGAAGTGATTTTGAATAAGTAAAAATTTTATTTTTTTAACTTTTATTTTTAGACTTATTTAAGTTGTAAAATAGTCTTATTTTTTTAAAAATTACTTTTAATAAATAATCTCAAACACAATTTTTTTTAAAATACTTGTGATAAGTCAAAAATTCAAAAAACATTTTTTTTCGACTCAACCAAAATACACTCTTAAGTTATTCAAATCGAATTGGATTATCAAATTCTGTATCCAGATATACACTACGAAAATAAAATTTATTAGATAATTGAAACGGGGTGTAGTTTGACTTAAATCCAATTCATATACAATCCGCCGACATTTTGGATGTCAACTGAACTTTTGGATGGAAAAGAAGATATTGGGCGGCTGATACCATTATAACCCTAACTAATATACCGTGGTACACCTGTATTCCTGATTACAAGCATTCAAAAGCTCTTACATTTCTAGTGCCCCAGAATTCAACTGGGGAACGTACTTCGAAGGCTAAAGATCCTAAACACGAAACTCCAGGGGTACCACCCAGATGGCCGTTGGTCATGGCTATCTCATGCATTAGCTTTGTATAATGGATCGTGTACCTAAAACCAATCAGCCGATCTCCGAGACCCGAACACCCTCGTCAACCAGTCACAAAACCACTATCATATCATCCTTTCAAGAGATTTTATTGGCCACGGAACTGAATCTTTCTAAAAAAATAGCACAAGCAGTTCTATATCTTCCGGCAGCAGTTGATTGAGCAGGTTATTCTGTTGTTTTATATCAAGATCTTATCCTGTAGCTAGCTACCAGCTCCTTTGACTAGCCTGGGAAAAAATAAAAACAAATATACACAATCTAACTAGGTTCAAGAAGCTTAAATCAAACAAAACTGCGTACACCTGATCCTCACTTTTAAGGAAGGAGTGAAGATTACATCATCTACTTCAGTATCACACAACCAAAAGGCAGCAGATAATCTGGAAACAAATACAAATACTTCTCATGGGTTGAGCTGTTCATAATAATCTTAGGTGATACATCTTGGAAGTTAATTTTTCTCTAACCAAAAATTAAAAAATACAACCAAGCTATGGCCAGCCACCAACTGGCATTCCCGGAAAGTAACACCAATAAACATTTCACAATCATCCGTGAAAAAATTGTTCACACAGTGCCTTTGAATTTGGCATCATATTCATATGGTTGCTGCACCCAAACACAACAAAATGAGTCACACATCCGAATGTAACACAAAGTGTTCACTAGAGATGAAATGCTACAAGTAATGCAGATTAGCAAAAGCTGTGGATCAAAGCATGTACAGAAAAAGATAACAAAAGGAAGTACTTGACAAAGATTCAAAGTTACACAGCCCAACATCCTAAAAAATTGATGTTGAAATGATAGTTGCAGACGAATGCAACCCAATAAGAAATGAACATTATGGCATAGGCTTTTTAGTGTCCTATTTATTTTGTTAAGGAGAAAACTTTTCATCATTATCTGCAGAAAAGGGGGGGTTTATGGGACTCAAGTCCATGCCAGCCTGCAAATGCATAGAATCAAAGGACTAGGAAAACTTGACCGTATTACTTTGGCATGTTTGTTATGGAGTGCGCATGGGACATCACGTTTGGGTAGGGGTGTTAAACGAGCCGAGCTTGGGCAAGCCTTGGTGTGCTTAGGCTCGGCTTGTCTAAGCTCGCTTATTAGTGCAAGCTCAAACCCTGAGCTTAGGCTCGAACAAACTCAGGCTCAGCTCATAGTATACAAAACGAGCCTAAAATTCTGTTAAAATCGGCTTGAATTACAAATTGAACAGGCATGAGGGAGCCAAACAATGATCCGAGCCCGAGCCCAAGCCAGTTGGTTTCATTTAACACCCCTACGTTTAGGTAGACTTTTCTGATCAGTAGTGTCAAGTGTTGTTAATGGAGCTGAAAGTGTTGGCATAGATTATTTTTTTTCAAAATGGACAGAATGTTTCTAAAAAGACCTAAAACAATATAAAAAACATGACATACTTGAAAGCAGAATCAGTAATCAAAATTGTTAAGTGGGGCAAAAACATGGATGGAGAAGTTGACTTTTGAATGGAAAGTCCACAGTGCATTTTGGTTCAGAGGAGGTCACCTACACAAAAAGTTAACTGCTGACCATAGGCACTCGCGACATGATATCTAATCAAATCATTCAGAAGGTCTTCAATCAAGGTGCTGTTTGGAAAACTGCATAGTTGGACCTTAAACATATAAATGTTGAATACTGGAAGCCTTTCTCCACAGCAACCGACATGATTTTGCGATCCAATACTTATTGACTCCCTCAATATCAATGAAAAAGGAAAAGCACTCGAAACAGATTTTAATGGCAGCTTCATTGATAAGCATGTCAAGTACCAACGCAAGTCGAGCAAATTGAGTGATAAAACCAGGCGCAAACCAAGACAGGAAACCCTCAACCCAAGTACTGCTCAAACCATGCTTCAAGCTGAGTTCTGCCTCTGTCTGGATTGTTGAACTCAACACAGAATTAAATTCCGGTTGCTTAAGTAAGCAATTATGTGGGTGCGGGTGTTGGTGTGGATGTGGGTGTGCACAATGAAAGCACACCAAAAAAGTGGGCTTCCTAACACAACCAGTCAAACAAAAATCAATAGTCCCAATGATGCAAAATTTGTAATCAAACCCATTCGCAAATCCACCCAAAAAATCAACAAAATATTCACCACAAAATCCGATCGACCTTAAATTTACCAAAAAAAATCCAACGGACAACCTGTTCAATATTTACTAAAAATCTGCCAACAACATACCCCTAAAAATGGGGCAAAAAATCTGTCAAAAAAATTGCCATCCAAATCAACACACCATTTCCCACTGAAACCAACAATCAATCAAACACCCCAAATCAAATCCGCAAGATTCTTCTTGGAAACCATATAGCCAACACAATGGCAAAAGTAATCCTAGAAGGATATGCAAGGTGCGGTGGTGAGACCGATTGTGTGAGTCTGAGTGAGGGGGAGAATGTGTGTGTGTGTGTGTGTGTGAGAGAGAGAGAGAGAGAGAGTGTTGAAGGATATGCAACATGCGGTGGTGAGACTGATTGTGTGTGTGTGTGTGTGAGAGAGAGAGAGAGAGAGAGAGTGTGTTGTGGTGGTTTGTAAAAGCATTTGGAGATAAAGAGACATTTTGCTAGCGATGGGAGAGAATAGAAGCGGGCTGATCACGATAAAGAAAGAGTCTGAAGTGTTATTCACATTCCTCCCATTTGCTTTATTTATTTTTCTTGCAGCGCTCCCGCAAAAAGTAGTGTTTTAAAGCATAATGATATTTTGGTTTTTTAACGTGGGTGGGACGGAGAGACAAAGAGAAACGAAAGGGAGGAGACATTTGAGCTAAGAATGAGGAGAGATCGGCAACGCAGATACCCCAGCCCCAATCTCTTTTGCACATCCACATGCACATGAAAAATACATATGCATGTGTGAAATTACAAATATAGTTTGAACTGAGAATAAAAAGTGATGGGGGCGAGCATAGCCCCAGCCTCTTCGGAACACGCGCGCACATATATACAGTTCCCCGTTGAGATCAGGTTGAGCCGGATTTCAATTGGTTTGAGTTCGGGTTGAACCCAGTCAGCCCAGACCCGAGTTCTACCTAAATTTGAATCGGGCTGGGATTATTTTGTTCATGTCCAACCAGAGTACTAGAAACATGTGCCCAAATACTGGATTTATGGGGCTGGATCGCCCAAGTTCAGCCCCAATGTCAAGCCAGCTCAAAAAGAAAAATAACAAACAGTTTCGGGAAAAGCTCCCAAAAAACAATTCTTTTAAATCCAAGGAAAGAGGACTCCATGTCGACCAAGCTTCTTCAACTTTCCCGTCTATATTTCTCAGGAGTGGGTCACCACGATGGATAACCATGCTATTGGGATATACTTCACTAATGCAAACTTAATAGGAATCCCAAGAAAAAAATGTCTTTTGCGAGTACGAGAGAAGAAGAGAATAAACCGTTGCAAGGGTCAAAAAATATTACCAAAAAGATGGCTGAAATCAATCTGCGTGCAAACCATCTCTTATGCATTGCTTGTTGAGCACCTTGTGCTCCTTCCACATTTTCGAACCGCAAATATACATAACCAGCACTGTTCCTGTAATTTCAAAAATTATTCATCAACCACCATCACACATTTAATAACATGAGCCCAACTGCCCAAGAGTTCTAGAGAAAATGCTTGCTAGTAATATTATACTAGTGACAAAGGAAAAAACCTACAAAAATACATCAAGAATTGCAACCATAAACTGGAAGCAGAGGGCAGTAATTTCTGAAGGTACAACTTTAAAGAATGTAATTAAGGCACATCAAGAAGAAAATCCAGAAATTCTTGCAAAACAATTCCTTCAATCCTGGTGGGACAAAAAAATCCACCAACTGGTCCAAACATGCTGTAAAATTAGCAAGTGGAATCTTCAAGAACAGGGTAAGGAATTGACAACAAAAATATCTGCCAAGTAGTTTTATGCAACTTCATAGGCATGGAAACATTTGTACAACTCATAAAGAGCATCAAGTAATAGAATACAGTACCTTGGGACAATGGGATTTACTCGGTTAGTACAAAAGGGTAAAGGGAACTCTGATAATAACCAACATAAATCTTACATCAACATACTTACTTGTCCACATATATATGCTTGACCCGTCCATACTTGGAACATTCTTCTTCTACATCCTCTTTGATGTCCATATCGAACTCTGGATCAGCCTGCAACATAGTTTTAACATCCAATACGTTTCATACAAGACAGATGAGGGAAACAAACATAATTGTGGGAAACATGTATGAAAAATAAAAAATAACAGGTAGATTACAAACCTCAGAGGCTGGATCAAACATGTTCTTCAAAAGTAAACACTCACTGGGGTTCCCAATAGGTTCCAAGGCTGTAACAATTTGTGATGAAAAAACTTGAGCAGGAACTGCAGCCGGCCCACTGATAGGCAAGCTAATAGCTTGTTGAGATGGAGCTGATCCATTGAGCATGGGCGTTCCAACGGACCCGGTGACACTGCAAAGGAGAAAACAAAAGGTTTATGCTATGATCTCAGGACACTAGAAAGTAACAGATGGTATCACCCACAAACCTTGTGGCAGTACCACTGCGATCCAGCTTCTGCATAAGTAATGCCCTGGATTGAGCATTTAAAGCCTGTGTCAAAATCAAATATATTATACATCAGTACTAATCATGATAAAAGGTGTGCATCAAATATATTTAAAGTACTAATCATGATAAAAGGTGTGCATCAAAAAGAAAGCACAATTCAAGGAGGTCATGGCTTACAATGAAGAGTAGAGGATCTGAACTTCAAATCGTAATGTGTGTGTGTTGTGAGGCAGAACAAGTTTAAGATTTTTGTTCACCATGTATAAGATGGTAGATCAATCTCACAGCTTGTAGTTGATCAACTGTTTCAACAGGAGTCTCAAAAATGTGGATAACAATAAAAAGGCATCTTTGTTATCTATCCCTTTTTTGAAACCAGGACCAAGGATGAAAATTTCGTTTCAAAACGTCCGAAACGTTTTCGTTTTCAAGGAGACCAAAACAAATTCATGATGGAATCAAATTTTAATATTTTGCGGTATTCCATAATATTTCAAATGTTTTGTAAATTTCGATGTATTTGCATAATTGTTTGGCAATGTTTCAAGGTATTTCAAGATACTTTGATATATTTTGACCAATGTTGTAGAAAAATAATGCTTAAATTTTTTATTTTTTCATTATCTTTCCGAAATGGGTTGAAACATTTTCGAAAAGCGTTGAAACGTTTCCTTTTTCGTTTCATAAGTGACTGAAACAATTCACCAAAACGTAATTTTTTATCTTTAACCAGGACATCTCAATTTGAACATATATGTTTTCCAACTCCCAACTCCTAACACATCTTCACCTGTGTGGTGACAAGCACACCCCCTACATTATCTAGTTAAAAGTCAAATATTTAAAAAAAAAAACCATGACATGGTAAAATAAGACGTACAAAAATCCAAAGAACATCCCCAAACCCCAATACAACCGGTACTCTTCTTTGGTCCAGGGTAAAATGTCCATGGTAGTAGCATAAATGTCATTCCAAATTTGGATTTGTGTCGATAAATAAATTTATCTAAACTTCATCATATTTTTGCAGAGTCACCCAGTCTTAATTAGACTAAGTTGTGTGATTACACCTATAGTTGTTAGCTACATATGTGAATAAAGACTTGCTAGTCAAAATTTAAAACCTCTATTATTTTGGTGTATTTACATTTAGTAAGTTGACTTCTCAATTAATTTATAAAAGCACAACAATTTCGTCCACTTCGATCCAATAGTACAAAATTCATCCCAAAAAAATTTTCTTGCTCAAAAATATCATCTTCTACATACATCCCCCAATATCAAACAATTCAACCAACATAGTCCCCAATACCAAATAACCATACATCACACCTGCATCTCTCTTATTTTCTCCCTGGTCACTGTTACTTTAAATTATGTAATTAAAGAAAAATAAAAAAATAAATTACTATTTAATATACAAATGTTGTACAATTAATGCTCAATTTTTGGTATTTTAAAGTATTTTTAGGTACAGAATTATTACTAGTAACCTAATAAAAGATCATGTCATATGTGGGTCAGGCCAATTCAATAGAGTGCCGTTAAAAAATATTTCCAACAGCCTTTACCATTTGAGAAGGGAACTTCGGTAGAACGGGGTACAGCACACCACACCACACTCATGTTGAACCCTCCACAATGTGACAAAAAGTAAGAAGAGTGCAGCAATCTTACGAGTCAGGCTTCTAATAAACCGTGTTGTTCGCAAACTACTAGGGATTGGCTTGTACAAAAGATCATTCAAGTTTGTTCATTTATCAAATGAACCGTGCTCAATCTCAATTAAAAAAGCGACTGAATGTTTGGCCCATTAAGCTTGTGAACATTGGTACATAATATCTGTGCATGTATGATGTAAAATATTATGTATGTATGAGTTCGATCTTGAACACAAGCTTGATCTTGAATACAAGCATAAACTCAAGTTTAAGCACAACACAAGCTCGAACTCGGTTTGTTTAGTCAAATAAGCCAAAGACCAATCTTGGGAAAAAATTAATGGGCTGAGATTCAACATTATGCTTGAAACATCATGATTCCGAGCCTATACTGAACACTCTTCGTGAGCGAACAACCCAAGCAGAACAGTCCGGTGCTCTATTGGCTCAATTCTTTTGCACGCCTACTAATGCCATCCTCCACATCCAACAATTCTAAGAAATTATGAGTATCACTCAACATTTAAAGCACAAGTAAGACTCAATTCAAACCTATTCTCATTTAACTAATGTCGCATTCATCAATGGTTCTATCCAGTGTTATTTAAGGCTTACTGAAGGATAAAGGTCTCCATGGTCTAGACACAAAGCAAAGCCCGAGCTTTATCAAAATAAGACGCACTTAGTAAATTACAAGTGAATATTTTCCTTATATCACAAATTCTTCAACCAAGACATAAAAATTACAATTCACAATCAAAGAAGGCTAAGGATTTTAGAAAAAAAATTATAACATGAGCATTTAAAAATTTGAAAGCACCCACGTTCCGACTTTTCAAATCCAATTGAAGTCAGCTGAGTTGGAGAAAATATTAAATTTAGATAAAACAGTTGAAGCAAATAGTTCAAACTTCAAACAGAAAATTGAATCTAATTTAGAGAAATAGAAGAGCTTGTTCAAACGGTTACATCACTTTGACAAAATTACTGACAGAAAAGTTATGGAAAGAACAAACATGCAGATGGTCGTAAACAATACAATGTGAAAAGAGAAGAGACAGATGCACCTCATGCCTTTTAAACCATAGTGCTCTATGTACGACAAAGAAAAAAAAGAAGAAAACAGATTCTAAAAAAAACGTAGTAGCAAGTATTAAAAGAAAAAAAAAGGGACCCAGGTGCAGCAGTCGGGTTAGAAGAAGAAGAAAAGGCGAAAAAAAAGAAGACGACAAAGAAGAAGAAGAAGAACCTAGCAAGTCATTCAATCAAAAGATCCCAAATGAAAAAAGCCATCCCTTTTCATGACTTGCACTTAAGCCCCAGTCCAAAGCGCCTAGACGCGCTTTTTACCACACTGATTTTATCAGTTTAATCTCACCCCCTTTGTACAGAATCCCTTTCAATCTTTGACCAAATCCCAACCTCATTCTGCCCCATCCATCAATTGATGCCTCATTTCTCCATTAAATGCCTTTAGCTTTAAATCATCCAGAAATAACTTCAAAATAAAGTTCACGTTAGGGGCCAATCATGGACTTCATCCACACACACACATGAATCTTTCTTTCTGTCTCTGTATATATAGATTTCTCTCTCCCTCTACACATATAAACACACACACACACATACAGATAGGAGAAATATTGAACAGATTTCTTAGAACCAAACGAACAGAAAAAATTATGCTCTTGCTAGCGAGATTATACATATACTTGGATAGAAAGAAAACAATGGCTATGAAGTGAGTGTGGAGAGAGAGATTGGTTGATTTAAAACCATTATAATCTATTGACCCACTCTCTTACCATTTACGCCTAACTCCATCATTCAAAACTCATCATTACTTCACCTCCGGAGAAGCCAAAATATTCTTTACATTCTAGCAACTTAAACCCATAATTTTAAGCCTAATATAACCCTGCACTTCTGCAAAATAGACTCCACCTTACTAAAGTCTAAAATGAAAAAGGTTTCCTTTATTTATTTCTTTTGGGGGTAGGGGGTGGGGGGAGAGCGCAAGGGCCTAACTTTTCACAGCTCACATGTTTGGTCAATGCAACTCCAAAGGGGCAAACCATAGAAAAAGTGAGTATTCTTGCATCCATCCCTATGCTTTTTCCAACTAATCCTGGATAAAAAAGGCTTCATCACAGAGGAACAAATAATGGTTCCAAAAGGCTCATCACTTTCCTTGTCAGAATATTTTTACCCAAAGGTATTTTTGTTGAATTAATGTAACACACATTACTCATATAAGCAGATTCTCTCACTAGAAAATTTTTACTCACCAGACCACCCCCATCATCATCATCAAAGTCAGCAGTTTTGGCTCCTGAATCTTGCACTCCAACGTGATCTGTTACAGATGAAACCTGCAAAGGACAAAGAGAGAGAGGGGGAGAGAGAGAGGGAGAGATTAGTCAGCGAGTCAACCCTCCAAATAACATACCCAGTGACCACAGAAGGATTCATTATATTGCAATCATATCAGTTTATATCTCCACAGAATCCACGTGTAAAGCTCCAATAGTACTACCCTACCTTGATAGTCCGCCCGGCAATCTCCAGTTTCCCATTCAAGCTTTGAGCTGCCTTTGCATGTTCAAGCTGTGCAAACTATAAGAAAATGGCACATTAAAAAAATTATGAACAAATAAACTAATGAACAACGCTCAATAACTAACTTTTTTCCAAAGATGATAACAGAAAATCACTTTCTATAAAGTCAACATATATAAATACCGACTTGAATAAACCCGAAACCTTTGCAGTGTCCTGTCTCAGGATCAGTAGGAAGTTGCACAAGCTCCACAGGCCCAAAAGCTTCAAAAATCTGAGAACTCACCACAAAAAATGTGAACATATTAAAAAAGGAGATAGGTAGTCGAGTAACAACAGAGAACCTCACTGATAAAGAACTAATAAGCAGGTTTAAAGGACTACTCTAGGATTATTGCAGTAAAACAAGAGGATAGGTGAGATATTAGAAAATAACTAAAACTGTAGAGGACAAGGGAAATGTACAATGTCTTGCAGAATCCCCATAGCAATATAAGCAGGTTCCTAAAGCATAAAACCAAAATTTTGACATTTCCAATTGACAAAAATATTCCTTTACATGGGCTTGTATCACCATAAAATCATAAAAGAATTATATGTTTTCCATACAGCATATTCCAAAAAGAAGGATGTGAATAGGAGTATCCTGAAAAACAACTAATCTTCTCAGTGTGTTAAATTTTAAAAAATTAGCATGCATATATTATTCATATAGCTTTTTGATGGAAACTGACGTCAACAACCCATATCATTTCAACATAAAAAACTAAGAAATAATCTGAACCCCTTAGCTATTTAATGAAAACCTAAATGAAAAGCAAGGGATATTTCAAATATAGTGCTTCACAATGAGAATGGCTAAAGGGATTTTTAAAAAGTTCTAAAAACTGAACATTGGATAACTTTTTGAAGCACCAAGGTAGACAGTTTAACACAGGCCAAATTAATATTTTTTCTTCTAAAAGTCCAAAAAAAATTAATCTAATTAACTAAACAAATTTGTTTGTGAAGGTATGACTTTATGTCAAAAGATCAACAGGACCTCATCCAGCCCACCAACAAAAAGCTTGTATTTCTTTCTCGGAATTTTGGACTTTGCAAGGGAAATTGCTTCAACAAATATGTCACTATTTCACATTCAATATTCCTACCATTCATCTTTTTTCTTATAGGATATATTCCTACCATTCTTCTCCATCTTTTCTCAATGCAAGAAGCAAAAAATATTACCTACTGAGCGGGGATTTATACAAATAACCACGCAGTTATAATACAGATGGAAATTATTTCCAGAAAAAGCAGACTAGGGTAAGTAGAGACAATCAACATAGAGTTTGTTAAATAGTAGCAAATGGCATGGAAATCTTGAATGCAAAAGGTACAGGAACTACTTAAGTTTGAATCTTTAAGCATAATCCAGAAATACAAACCATAATGGCTGAAGGAGATGACATAATCAATTCCAGAGAGCCCATTTCATCATCAAATTTCAATTCCAAGGACCAGATTTCCCTTTCAAAACTAGGCTTAGTAAAATCCAACATTTATAGATAATCATGCATTTTCATTGGGGTATACAGCATTTTGAGATGATTTAGAATTTTTTTTAAGCCTACATTGTCACAAACAGTTCAGTTGGCCGATGGAAATTTCCCTCTTGAACCCAAAGGTGTGGATATACCATTGGTACATAGGCATCAAAGATAGAAACTTGAAACACAGCCTAGAACACCGGCAAAATCATCCCAAACATCCATTCGAGGATGGATGAAGGCTGTTGTTAGGAGAACAGACAGAATAATTTGTATTTTTAATGTTTAAAAGTGATTTGTAGATCCAATTCACCACAACAAAGGTAGATTGGCTGAAGCCATGGTTGAAGCATGGACATTGTCCTGCAAGAGTGGATTTTGCAAATGGATGATCTAATCAGTGGTTCTTTAAGTAAAAAGTGAGGACTTTCTTTAATAAGAGACCTTGGCTTCGCTGGCATATAACAAATGTGATACTGATTACTAGCCATACACCAACCGCTCTTAGAATCAATTTCAGAGCAATATAATGAATTTAAATTCCAAATAGCCAACGAATAAACAAGAATCACACAAGGCCCACAAGGGTCTTAGAGAAATAAACCAAGCCACCTGATTTCTACGCGTTTTCAAAGTACGATGAAAGATTGTGTCGGAGCTTAAAAAAAAAAAAAAAGCTCCCCGAACACCATTTTCCAAATTGAGGAAGTAATACACATACATTGTATAATAATAAGGAAACAAATGCCAACGTAAATAAGAGATCTGAAAAGTGTGTAAATTTTTTTCAACTTTACAGTACGATATTTTAAGACAGGTACACCTGGACACTAGCCGTTTTCATCAACTGGCATACCCCCAGACACTGACTAACCCTTCCACACAAAATATTTCCTCCCAGTCACATTAACCAACCTTTTTATCAAAGTCTGGAAGGAAGATTAGCTATGAAATAAGCGCGCTTCAAGGCCATTCAATTCAACTTGTATCCCTCAGTATTCCAGTATCTAATTCTTTGGTAATAAGGCAAAGTAAAAAGATCTATCAGTGAGGACTGGGGACAGTTAAAGATCTCTCAATTAAACATCTTCGGCAACATGATAGTTAACAGGAAAATATGTTACAAACATCCATTTCCTTTGGATTTTTGAGTTATAGCTTGTTAGTACTCAACAAGATTACTCTTTGTCGAAGTTGTCATTAATCAATCTTTTTGGACCTGGTCGTCAAACTATCATGTTCAAACGATCAATTAGACAACACAATCAATTTGACCATCTAGTAATTGTCACTAGTTGCTCAAATCCAACCAAAAACACAACTAGAAACAAAAAAGAACCACATTAGTACAATGAGATTGATTGCTTTAGGTCACTTAAAATGACAAATCAAAATATAAAAAGGTTTCTCATACCACAATTGCAGCATATGATATCAAGTTTAGATATGGAGCTAAAAGGTCAAGACCACCAACTTCTCCTTCACCACCAGAACAGGTCCCTTCCTCTGCTCCAACCAACCCCCCCCCCCTTCACCCTTCTCCCCCTAGCCCATGAAAAAAGAAACAAAATAATATTGTAGGAAAGGGAGTCATGTTCTCATCTACAGTTCAGATACCTGATAGCCAACACATTGACAAAAACCAAACAACCCAAATGATTCTAAATATCTTAAACTCAAAGTCGATCTGATATATATCTGACACATGTCTGACTGATGATAGTCAACGCCAAACCATCTAACCGGCCAACGAAAGTGCTGGATTTCTAAGTTTCAATAAACAACAAGAACATTTGTCTTTCATTATATAAAGTTGTGTCATATATCTACCATATCAGTAAATCGAATCTTCAAGAAACTTTTCCTGGAAAGTCGACTAAAACTTTAAAAGACGATTTCATGAAACTATTTTAGCACCAGTCAACTTATCTGCCAGATATTATGTTGATTTGGCAGACACTCATGAATGGCGAGAATGGATCCTTTCATTCAAACAGCACAATTTTCTACTAGCGTGCCACCTTATATCAAGCATGTTGTCAATTCTTAATAGACGCGTCAAGTGTTAAGATTGTATATATATTACATTGGCTTTGAGTTGTATGCTTTGACATCATGCATGTGCAAAATATACTAATTAAAAACAGAATCTTGAGAATTTCAAAACTTCTGATTAATTAGTGCAATTCATAGTTTTATTCAGACCGCCGAGGAGAGAGAGAGAGACATTTAAGATGTTAAAAACGTAATCGTGTGAGAGGGAGAATCTCAACCTAGTGAACAGTTAAAGCGATAAAAACTGCTAGACATACTCGTGCTCTCCTTGATATATAGACGAATGAAAAGAGAACAAAATACTCTGTCACTTCATGATGGTTGATTCTAATTTATTTTTCACTCAGATCTCCAACAATGTTCAACTAAACTTGAGGCATGACAAACTTGAGCTTTGTCAAGGAAACTTGGCAATTCTATAGTTCAATGATGATGGACACTACGGCAAAAAATGTTGCATCCAAGGGACAGCAAAATAATCCAAGGGTAACAATTGTTTCTCTTCTTCTCCTCCTCTGTTTTTCTCATTGATGCTTCCCCAAAAAACGAGTTCACGCCTCAAAGACCATATGCAATACTAAATTTCCTTTTTTCTTATTTGCAACTATCAATCTAGATAGTTTTATTGATGATATCTTTAATGGAGTGTCCAAATGACATGACATTCTTTTAAACCCGCACACTTCTTCCTCAATAAAAACTACTAGGCATTATAAACTTGTCTTTTGGCTAGGGAAATAGGAGTCCGGATGATTAATAACACTTCATGCATGCACCTCTACAGCTATATCATTAAGGGAGAGTGGTGCTAGAGCAAGCACCTCTGTGCCTCTAGATCATGGTTCAAAGTCTCGATCGAGTTGTATCCGACTTGGCCCCTACCGATCCGATATCGATACACGTTACGCAAAAATCCTGATTTTCACTTGACTTAGCGATATCTTGGTCACGACTTAGTGATATCAGTATGACTCGGAGGTATATCGGATTGACTCAAGCGATTCATACCGAAATCAAATCGATATGGTGAGGATCGTTGGCAAAATCTCCAAAACCTCAGAAAAATGACAAACGCCAAATAAAGGGAGAAGAGATTGATGCAAACCGTAAATCACAAAAATTCAATGCAACTTCACCCCCTTTTACAAGTATATACACAGAAGAGAAGGATCGAAAAATTTTGTAATACAAACCTACATGATCGAAGATGAAAATCACAAATCAAAGCTTCAGAAACCCTAGACTTGGCAATTGAAGCTTCGTTAGTTCGCAAACTCTCCCTCTTTGTTCGTCTGTTCGTCACTTCATCTCCCCCTCTCTATTCGTCTCTCTCTCTCTCTCTCTTCATGACCAATACCCACAATAAACACAAACCCATGTCTTTTTGTATGGGTTAGTTTGGATTTTCTTTTTTAAAAGGCATGGGTTTGGATTTTCTTTTTTCTTCTAATTTTTTTTATATTATTTATTGTATAATCTAATCAGGAGTTAAAACTCATTAAATTGACACATTTATTAAATGTTAGATTAAATTTTATATATATATATATATATATTAACATAATAACATATTTATCAAATTTATAATTGATTCATATTTATTTTTCTTGTTTTTATTTTAAACTTGTTTAAAAATAGGTACTAGTATGTTCAAAATAATTATAGGACTACATACTTAAAGCTTAATATGTTTTTAAATGCTTACAAGTAGTGATAAATATTTTCCGTAATGCCCTCGTAATTTCTTTTCATTATTGTTTAGTGTGTCAACTAATGTATTTTGGAGATATGATGCATGAATGATGATATTTACAAGTTTTAGAATATTTCATTATTTTTTCAGAATTTTTTTGGTCTTCTAACATTTTAAGCGTATCAGCGGATAACGAGCCGAGACCGATGTGTCATAGTGTGCCCGCCAAATAGATGTCCAATACCATGACCTTGAACTATGCTCTAAATTACACAAAGCTCCTCTTATTTTTCAGTACCGATCATAGTTACCAAATCGAGATTCGTATTGGAAATCAAAATATCAGACTTGAGAATTGGAAAATGTATCAAATCGAAAATCATAAGATTCGACATAAAATTCAAACAATGATAAAAAAAACATATACATATTTAAAATAGGCAAAATATTAAATATTGGACATTATTATATTTTAAAAACAATAAATGACAAGTACTAACAATATCACGTCGTCTAAATAGAAAAATGCTAACATTTATAAAACTACTTCTGAGTTTGTACCTCTGTTACTTCTTTATTAATACATAATAAATCGTTTCCCCAAAATGATAACGATGAAAGATGCACGATTTTAACTAAGAAATAGTTATTGTCTTCCTACGAATGAAGTACTAAAATACGAAAAACCCATCCCGATTCAAACAAGTAAACTTAGAAAATTATTGATCACATTCGATTAAAAAATAAATTTTTGATGAAAAACAAAAAATTGATCATTTATTAAAGAAGTAGGGTATGTTAGAGGTCGGTAGTTGTTTTTGAAGAAAAACAAGAATACCTAGAATGAAATATAAGTCCTCTTTGTGTGATGTTCATAGACGCTTGAACAGTTACTTTAGAGGCAAAGACACAAACACAAAATGCAGAGATAGACACAAGTTTTATATTTGGAGTTGAACCTCTTCTAGCAAAACGATGTCGTTTTGACTATCTAAAAGTCAAACATACATTGTTTTACTAGAAATAGGGTTAAAAAATAATAATAAAATGAATCATACGATTCCTTCAATTCGAATCGAATCGAATTGTATGATTCTTGTGACTCAGGTGCAATTTTCGGCCAAAAACAATTCTAAAGTAAGATACAAATCAAATGGGTATTAAATCAAATCGAAAAGTACAATTTATATAACAATGGTAACGATATATAACCTCCACAATACCTTGCTGCTTGCACATGCTACACATGTGCTACCAGCTCTAGTCCTATTAAAAAGGGTCTCCCCATGATGCAAGGAGTATATTTCCACCCCACATAGTCAGAAGAATATCATATTCTTTCCTTTCTATCTTTGGTCATCAGTCTAGGTAGTCTCATGCTAATTATCATCAGTAAAGTTATAACATGGCAGCAATTGACTTACATTTTTCTTTCTCCTCAACCATGAATGTATCTCAAAAAAATATAGGAAATAAAGATCAGGAAAGAATAGCACACATTTTTACTAGTCCAAGACAAACCAAATCAAAATAACTTGACATTTACCTGTTTAAGCTGAAATTCTGTCATGTTGAAGTGTAAATTCCCCACATAAAGTTTTCTATCAACTGCACCATATGGTCCTGCAAGTCCTCCTGAACCGCCACCAGAAGCATTAGACTGAACAAGGTTTTTTTCTGCCTCTGAAGGTTTGACCATTACAGGTTGTCCGAGAAGTAGCTGGCCAGATATAGCTATAGCCATTGGCACAGACATTGCATCATAAAATTCGATATAGCTGTAATGTCATTGGGGACTCAATATAAGTATGTCAACTATATGGAATCAAAAAACAACAAAAAAATGACAAGGAGAGAGACAAGTGGTAAAAATGCTAACTTTAAATTTCATGAGCAAAAGTCAAATTTCTAGAGGAGGAAATATAATTACATCTTATAGAAGAAGAAATAATGCTTCGTAGGATAGGAAAAATTCACCACATTACACGAGATACAAATAGTAATACGTTAGTCAAAAGCAATACAATAAAAAGATTATCCCAGAACAGATTGTAAAAAAGAACCTAAGGAACAAGCTACAGGGTGGGGTGGCATTTATCACATCCTCAAAGCAAAACACTAGCCAAATTGAAAAAAAAAAATCAACCCAAACCACAATCTGCCAGAAATTTAAAATTGAAATAGAACCTAAGGCTTAGAAGCATAGGTTCCGACTTCAAATCACATCCCATGATTGATACTGAAACTCCACAAATGAAAGGAGTTGAGCCAATTCATATCATGCCTAAAAGCATAAGCAAGCCCAACCTATGAACTTGAGAGAATTTCTTATGAATTTTAACCCAGGCTTACACCACAACTGATATGGCAATCAGGCATCTTTCAATTGCTACGGGAGTTTAAAATGCCAGAAGGAAAGTCAGGTTGGTGCAGGGTATATTCTGTTCCTCCCTGCACTAAGTTAAACAGTAGAGAAAAGTGCTATCAAGACCAAAGTAGACTGAATTCAACTGCCGTCTCCAATCAAGAATAGAAGCATTGTAAATTGGAGGAACAATGGGTAAACATGAATGCAAGGTAGACCCAGTCCTATCATCCCCTCATAATGCAACCCCTCACAGAACACAAGTGTTTTGTTTCCTTTTTGACCATCCACAATACAAGTGAATTGAAGAATATTTTTAAAATTAATGTTCTCTGAAGAAAACAGAAATTACTTTCCAAGGAAACATGCACATAAGTTTGATAATGTTCAGCAGAAGAGCATATACCCAACTCCTTTTGACCGTCTGGAATTCCTGTCCATGATCAGTCGGACATCCCTCACCTGTAGATGAAAGAGAGAATGATTCAGGTTTAATACCAAAAAATTCCAAAAGAAAGGATATACAGCTATTCTTGACATTCATGCAACACATTACAATACCCACAACGGGGTGTTCAGAAGTTCATTATTTAATTCACTCTTACATTTTTCACTCACCCATCATACATAGTATGTTGAGAGACAAGAAAGTCACTATAATACTTGTAACTGAAGGCAAAGGATCATTTACTGCAACAGGAAGCAGATGTATCTTAATAAAATGCATTCATAATGTCAGAAGCAGAATATTGAGTTACAGCCTAACAGGACTAAATTAATCATAAAGCCCTAGATATGCAAAACTCCCTAATCAAATCTTAAAGACAAGATTCAGACACTTCAATAAGACAACATGTAGAGTACCATACCTGTTACAAGGCACAATTAAGTTTGAATATAAAACAAATCAATAATAGAATAATCCAAAGAGTAAATTTCATTATGAAAAAAAGATCAAGTTTCCACTAACCTTTCCAACTTTTGAGAAGAACTCATAAACATCCCTCTCAGTTGCCTTCAAAGGCATCTGGAAACAACAAACCATAGCATCAAAAAAGAGATACCAAAGACAAGTGCAAAAAGATGCAACTGTTAACAATTTCTACAATGATTAACCCTTCAATACACAGATATGTATTCTAGGTTCTAGACAACTACCTGGTAAGCAAAAACAGTTCTCTGATCCCTTTCTGGATCAGCTTCAGGCTCTATCGCTTCTTTCTTTTCTTTGAATTTCCTGCCATACAAAAGACTTGCAACATAATCAGCAGAGATCCAAATACAAGAACAAGAACAATTTCACAACAAATGACCTTTTTGGCTGTCTACAGATTTCCTGTTAAAAAACACTAATCGCACCCCTTCCGTTGTTTTCTTTTCATTTTGTTTGTGATATATTTAGCCTCACCCCTCCCACTTGGATGCCATTCTAGCACTTTTCCTGCCATGCAACCCATCCTTTTCACAATAGCCTAAATAAAAGCTTAAGGTTTTGAAGAGGGGTTAAGTAAAAATTAAATTATCAAATAAGTTACCATCAAGCCAAGAAAAGCCAAAAATACAAGGAGTTCAGTCATCAAAGGTATTTTGACAGCACAACAAATTTACAAACAAATGCAAGTGCATCAGCAGCAGCTTGATGCAAACAATTTCTGGGCAATCTAAGTAGAGCATTTTTCAAACACTATTTGATCAGATTTAAACAAAAAGTTCTCTATCCGGGATATCTCAAATTTAAATTATGTATATCCCACGCAGAAGAGATCCTAATATCTCTAATTTAAACAATTTACATGTCAAATTCCCAGAAAAAAAAGAGTAAGATTTAAATTTTAGCCAACAGTAAATCAAAAGGTCATTCTTTGGCTTATCATCTTCAAACAAACTGAAGAAAGCATCTGGATTTTGTCTCAGAATTTCTAAGCCAATAAACTTTTTGACCTTTCACAATTTAGCGCACAAAATTTGGTACTTCCATTTGAAACATACAATACACTGCAGATTCCTAGTATTTGGGCGATTCCAACAGGAAAAGTTCAAATTCTTAATGGTTTCATGGCAACAGGAAGACCACAAAAATGGAGTTAACAGATTTATCGTCTTCATAGTGAACAAAATGTTCAGAAACTGATACAGCCTCAACCCCATGCATTGCCAACCTAAAAATCAATACATCATCCGTCAACATCTCACGTGAAAGAAAGAAACCTCAAAGCCAATCATGTACAAACATTAGAAGACTGAAAATTGTCAAAGCTTAATGGCCAAAAAAGAAAAAAACCAGACCTTAGCAAATACAAATTGTGGAAAAGCCACTTTCATCAGTGAAGCCTCGAAGAAGTGTCCGCATTGTTACCCCATTACAATGTGCAAACAATCCATCTACGATTTCAACCCAAGTTAGAAATTACGTGCTTTAAGCATAAACCCTCATTTGCTTCACACAGACAATGTGTCAATCTCTGCCTTTTGTTTTTATCCAATTCAAAGATAAAACTATGACCAACCTTAGACACTGTTTCTTTTATTTTGGATAAGTACTACAGTGTGCATCCATAAAATAAGACTAACAAATAAAATGAAGTAGTTAAATTTGTGGCTGCTTTAAATTGTACCAGATTTCTAAAATATCTGCATTTTAAAGACCAAAATGACACACAAATACTTCATCAAACTCAATTTATAAGAAAGCCAATTCCTGTAATCAAACGTCTGAATACCATCAAAAATATAGTCAAGAAGGTAGTGCAAGTTTTAAATCTACTTCAAACATCAGACATCAAGGGGAAGGTTTAATGCATCGAGAGGGTTGAGGCAAGGTGATCCACTTTTCCCTTTTTTGTTCACTTTGGTGGTGGATGGGTTAAGTAGATTAGTAGAAAAGGGGGTGGAGCATAATTTAGTGGAAGATTTTCTAGTGGGAAAGAATAGGGTTAGTATTTCTCATCTCCAGTTCTCCTATGATACCATTTTTTTTGTTAGGGGATGAGATTAAGTTTCAGAATCTTGTGAATATTGTTAGGATTTTTAGTTTGGTATTGGATTTGAAGGTTAATATGTCTAAGAGTTTTGTAGTAGGTGTTAACTTTGTTAGGAGTAAGATTGAAGTTTTGGCTAGGTAAATAGGTTGTGACGTGAGTGAGTGACCACTAAAATTGGATGGAAGGCAAAAGTATTGCTTATCTAGGGTGGGAAGTTTATTTTAATCCAAGTGGTTTTAGGGTAGTATTCCTACGTATTTTATGTCTACTTTTTAAATTCCAAAAAAGGTGGCTACATTTTTGGAGAAGTTGATGAAAAATTTTCTATGGAAAAGTAGTGGGAAAGGGAAGAAAGACGATCTTGTGAGGTGGGAAATTGTGTCTAAGTCTAATCCAAAAAGGGGGTTGGGTCATTGCTAATTTAGTTAAGAGGAATGTGACATTGTGGGGAAGTGGTTTTGGAGGTTTCCATTGGAGCCTAATTCTTTTTGGCACTCTATTATCAAAATTAAGTAAGGAATCCATGACAATGGTTGCACCTCTAATGTCGTGAGTCGAGGCTCCTTTTATTGTCCTTGAAAATTTATTTTCCAAGGTTTGGATGAATTTATAAAGCATGTTACCTTGAGTGCTAGAATTGAGAAAAGAGTCAAACTTTGGGAGGACATTTAGATTGGTGCGACACTAGGAAGCACGGATACTTTCTAGAGGGGGTGCCGTGGTAGTGTCTAACATGTGTCCGTCAGACACAAACACGATTGGACACATGTCTAACATTGCTACAAGTGTCTTAAATAGTGAACTCAATTGGACATAACCAGGACACGGCCAAAAAAAATTTTGGTTTAAAAAAAAAGTAGTTAACAACTAAAAGGGATGTAATTTATATTTTTTTAATATATTTTTTGTTATGTAACTTATATTATAAATGTTAAATGGATGTAACGACGTTTGATGAAAAGGTCACAATATGTATTTTAATCTATTTTAATTTTAATCAAAAAAATAATATTTGCTAGGTCTTATTATTAATATTGTTATAATATAAGTTTTATTTAATTTTTTTTAATATAATACAATTCTATTATTATTTAAAAAATATATTATATTATTTTAATAGTCGTATATTTGCCGTACTATGTCCTATATTTTTGAACTTTCTCATATCCTTGTGTCTATATCGTATTGGATACGACGACTGTGTCTATATCTGTGCTTTCTAGGTGAGACATCTTTGGCCTCACATTTTCCACGACTCGTTAGATTATTGAGGTCTTGCAATTTTTCAGTATCTAAAGTGTTCATTTCTAATGTCTTCTGGGGGGGGGGTTTTTGGTAATCTTAATGATTGGGATATTTTAGAGTGTTCTTCACTACTTTCTACTTTGTGTGCTTCTTTTGGTCTCTTTGGATCTTTCAGTTAGTGATAGAAGGTCTTGGTCTTTTGAGTCTTCGAGAAACTTTTTTTATTGTTCCTATTTCCAAAGGTTAATTGATCATCCAGTTGACTCCATTTCTGAACTTCAAGTAGTGATTCGGAAGGAAAGAAAGTCCATCAAGGTGCAGGTGCTTGCTTAGTTGGTATCTCATGGTAAGGTGAATACTTGCTATATATAGTAATTTGAGAAAGAGAAGTGACAAAAGTGTGAATTATTTGTCTATTCATTGTCCCTACAGCTCATTTCTTGTGGTACAAGTAGTTCAGGAGGTGAAATTAGTGTGGGTGACTCCTCCTAATTGTGCATCTATAATGGTTACGTGTTTTAATGATCTTGGAAAGGGTAAGAAAGCTTCCATTTTGTGGGGATGTGCTACTTTGGCCATTTACTTGGCATTGTGGATTGAAAGGAACCGCATAATTTCCGAATATAAGGAGGAGGAAAAAGAATTAGAATTATTATAGGATAGAGTGAAGTTCTTGGCTTCATTTTAGGCCGTTATTACTAATGAGTTTCGTGATACCCGTCTTTTAGTTCTACAACATAACTGAGAAACTGTTTGTAGTGCTTAATTTACTTTGTTTTTTGTTCTTGTAAGTGGATTCCTAATCCACTATTTTTGTACACTTCCATTTTCTATGAAAAAAAATTTTGTTTTCCTATCGAAAAAAAAACAGAAACTATCACAGGTTGAACTTTAAGTTCAAAATTTTTTACTCCTCGTGAACCAGACGCATACGGATTCATATACCTCAATTGCAAATTCAAAATATCAAAAACAAACAAGACAGAAAATCATCCGAAAACAATGGCAAAGGCAAGGCATCACCTGCTCTCTCGCAATTCGAGTTCGGCTTCCCTCTCTCTCAACAATTCCCTCTCTCGTTCACGTTCAAGCCTTGACCGACTCCGGCTCCTCCTCGAACTACTAGGACTCCGACTCCCACTCTTCCTCGACCTTTCCTTCTCTCGTTCCCTCTCTTTATCCCTCTCTCTCCTCTCTCTTTCTCTATCCTTCTCCCTATCTCTGTCCCTCTCCCTCTCTCTCCTCTCCCTATCCATGTCCCTCTCCTTCTCTCTCTTATCTCGCTCCTTCTCTTTCTCTATCTCCCTCGAACTCCTCCTCTCCCTACCCCTATCCTTGTCTCTCTCGCGATCCCTATCCCTATCCTTATCCCTTTCCCTCTCTGACTCTCTCTCTCTGCTTTTATGCCGATCCTTCTCGTGCCTCGACGTCCTCTCTCTTCCATTCTCTTCTTCGCCTCTCGATTTCTTACTCTTCCTGTTCTCTTCGCTTCGATCCTTATCCTCATCGTCAAAATCATTATCTTCGCCTCTGCCTCTCCTTCGATATCCTTTCTCTTTCTCTTTCTCTTTCTCTTTCTCTTTCTCGCTCTTCGAAGACGAGCCGTTTTGGTTCTTCTGATCTTCCACAGTTTTCTCCAGATATTCGTACTCGTCGAAATCCATGGCTTCTCCAAGGTCCAGCTGATAACCTTGAAGGTGATTGATCCTGCCGGTGAGCTTCTCGGAACCCTAGAGTTGCAGAGACTAACGAATTGTGAAACCCTAGCTCCCTGGGGTTTTGTGAGAATCAAGACGAGAAGAGATAGCCCGTGGTTGCTTTCTACATCGGGATTGAGGACTTGGATGGAATTTTGAGAAAACAAAATGATACTGTGGAATGGGCGGCCCAGGCCTCGGCATGGTCCGGGGCCGGCCCCGACCTGTCCAAGATTCTTCAGCCCATAATCCACTAATTGGCCAGATTTGTGGGCTTTGACTAGTCAATGGGCCTGGGCCTGCCAGACCATGATAAAAATTAAGGCCATGAGCCCAGCATGGGGTTGGGCCTATTGGGCTAAATACGGGCAGAGTCTTTATGAGTGGCTATTTAAAAAAAATACTTTTTTATATAAAAAATACATCAATTCATAAAATTGGATATGAAAAAATCAATTAAGACACAAATTATTAGTATTAATTGAATTTAACAAATATTCATCAAGAGTTATAATGTTTTATTGATTGATGAGTGAGACTATTTTACATCACAAAAAATTGACATCCTAACCTTTATCCTATTGTTAATCATTTACAAGTCTCAACTCTTTAAAACTTATAGATCAAGTATCAATTCAGCTAAATAACTATGAAATATAATTTGTTGGGCTAACGAAACTTCTTAACGGTCTAGGCCCAACGCGAGCCTTGGCCAGCCCAGCCCAGCCCTACCTGTGCCGGCTATCGGATTATCCAAGACCTATCACGTGTACGAATAGAGTGCCTACTAGCCCATTGGGCTTTGGGCTTTTAGCTAAGGCTAGCCAAAAACAATGAATCGTGGCCCAACCTAATAATGGGTATTTAATGGACTAGTCAGTAGTGTCAGTCTTAAATGGGTTGTAATCGAAATTTTATGAATTATTCGTTGTCCAGTATAAAATGAAAAAAATTTAGGTCATGAAGTCCAATTTGTGCTCTTTTGGCCCTTCAAAGACAAATCAGATGTAAAGGACATAAATTTTTTGGAATTTTGTGGGTTGATACATATTAGAAGAAATTTTGGTGAAAAAGTCTTGTACGCTAAACATTGTGGGCAAAAGTCCATGTGGACATGAAAAGACAACAAAGCCATTTAATTAAACAAAAAACTGAAAATAAAAAAGTGAAAAATAAAAGGTTTTTTTTCGGAAACAATAAATTGCAATCCCGAAATTACAGCAAAACAGTAAACTCAAACTCTTCACATTCTTAAATGTCATTCTTTCTTAATGGTCTCATTTTTTGAATTTTGAAAAGCTATGCATTGGATATGCTTTCATTCCATAGTTTTGTAGGTGAAGTTTGCAAACCTTTTTTGAGGTTTTTTGTGGGTAAATAGTTTGGGTCTACGGAAACTGTGACCATTCGATTTTGAAGGTCTGATTATCATTTTTTTTTGTGTGATCATTTAATGTTGTATATGATTTGCAACAACAATATGGTATGTTATAGGATGCACCTAAGATAAAGTGACATTATATTATTACATGGAAATGTTACTCTAATTTATTTTGTGGGTTGTAATGAGATATTTTGAGGGATGACAGTGAATATATTGCAGTCATGTTTTGAGTGGGTTAGTTTCATTTGAAAAGCAGTTTTTTTTGGGTCAGTTACTGTTGTATATAATTTACAACAGTCATATGATGTGTTACAGGACGCACATGAGATACAGTGACATTGTAATGTTATATGAAAAATGTCACTCTAATTTATTTTGTGGATTGTAATGAGATATTTTGAGGGATGGCGGTGAATATATTTGCAGCCATGTTATGAGTGAGTTTGTTTAATATAATTATCATTTTTTTTTGTCATTTAATGTTGTATATGGTTTGAAACAACAATATGATATGTTACAGGACGCCCCTGACATAGAGCGAAATTATATTGTTACATGAAAATGTCATTCTAATTTATTTTCATGTAACAAATAGTTATATGAACATAATTTACACGAATTCATTGTGATATTAAAAACAGGAAAAAAAACCTGAATTATGAAGATATGGAGGAATTGATGAAACCTCTTCTTGAATAACAAAAAATAAGAGTTGGTGGCTGTTAAACAAAGAAGGATTTGAAAAAACAAGATATGTAAAAGTAATATCACAGTTTGAATTAATTAATATCAAAAATGATAACTGACAAAATATATTTATGAAATCTTTTTTAAATTCTAACTTTAACTTGCCCATTAAAATAGGAAACTTGATCAGTCAATATAAATAGAATCTTAAAAAAAACTACTAAATATTGCATAAAACAAGTAAAGGGCATTTAGGTATTACAAAAAAATTCAAATTCAAAAAAATGTACTTGATCCCAAAATATTTTGTAGTCAATTGACTTACTAACTTAAAAGTTTAGGCAATGGACTTTTTGATGAATGTTTTCATAAATATGTTCTCACTCACAAATTTCCCTAAAAAAATTTCAGACTTTTGCGGCAAAATCTCAATGTCAACTTTTAAAACACACCAAAATTCTCTAAATCGAAAACACTCAAGCCAAAATTGTAACAATTTTAAAATTCAAAACCCAAAAAACTCGGACAACCCATATAAATCGATCAATTTCATAACTGACTCATCAGACGAACGATCATAAATAACTTGTTGAGAACCTATGCACAAGAACAACACAAATAAAAGAGGTCAAAAAATTACTGGTATGTCGGAACAAGAGTTTTGATATTCCAGTAAGTATTGCAATAAGTTGGGAGTGAAATTGAGTAAAATGATGCATTTTAGCTATATGATACAGCGAATGTTTCAAAAAAATAATAGTGAAAATATAATTCATTGTGGAATTTTTGGAAAAAAAAAATTCTTTACTTTAGTCGTACCAATAAGTATTGATAGTGTTTCATTAAAACATGTTTATGTTTTAATTATAAACCTATATTTCTTTTAATATGATGTAGATATTGAAAATCAATAAATATCAAAGGAAAAATAATGTCATTGAAGCAATATAAATTATAATTATCATTTAATGTCATGTACACATTGAAAATTAATAAATCTTGCTGAAAAAATAATGCTATTATATTGTAACACCCCACCCTTCACATGACATAATATTGTCCGCTTTGGGCCTACTAACTCTCACAGTTTTGTTTCTCCCAATATCCTTGGAAAAATGTCTTATGTCATGTAAGGTGAGGGACTTACTTATAAACCCAGCAACTTTCCTCTCCCTAACCGATGTGGGATACCAGAATCTCACAATCCACCCCCCTTAGGGATGCACGTCCCCGTGCAGTAGCCTACCAGCTATCTGCCCGCCCACTACACGCGAGCACAGTAGGGCCCCACACTCGGTCCAGGCGAGAGTCGGCTCTGATACTAATTTGTAACACCCCACCCGCCACATAACATAATATTGTCTGCTTTGGGCCCGCTGGCCCTCACGATTTTGTTTCTCCCAATACCCCCAGGAAAAGACTTTATGTCATGTAAGGTGAGGGGCTTACTTATAAACCTATCAACTTTTCTCTCCCTAACCGATGTAGACTACCAGGATCTCACATATATTTGAACACAGTGAAATTTTACTGTCACTATCATTTGTAAGTGTCACTGTCATCAAACCTCAAAGTTTTGCACTATAAATTACTTGTTAACGATTGCTTTAAATTTTATACCTAGCAATTTTTCTCTCCCTAACCGATGTGGGCTAACAGCATCTCACATATATTTGAACACAGTGAAAGTTTACTGTCACTATCATTTGTAAGTGTCACTGTCATCAAACCTCAAAGTTTTGCACTATAAATTACTTGTTAACGATTGCTTTAAATTTTATAGTCGTTGTCTTTTTTAACTGTCAATGAATTAAAAAATAACAAATTTGACATTGAAAAATAAATTCATTGTCAAATAAACATTAAATCATTAGCATGAAAACAGTGACATGCGTTAAATTCACCTCTTCAACTAAATAATTCATTACAAAAATGTTTAAAATGCAAATAAAGTTATTTTTTTTTTGTTATGTATCTTTACACTACAAAAAATATATAAAAACAAAAGAAAAAATGTTTGATCATCAAATTTAAATGCTTCGTCATTGAAGAACGAAAAACTTAATATTGTTTAATCAACGTTGTATTGATTCAAATTAATAAATTAGAAAAAAGATTGAGCAAAATAAATTTTAATGAAAAAAATTACATGAATTCTTGCTAAATCGAAATACAAAATATAAGATCTCACGACTTAGCTGAAAAAGAAAATTGAGAATTAAGAAATCTCAATGCGATCAAATAAGTAAAAATGGAAAATCTGATCAAATCTGTGAAAGATATTCAAAAATATGTCAGTGGAAAAACAAAGAAAGTAACAGAAACAACTACAAAATAGGTGTTGACATTCGGGGCAAAAACATAAATTAAATAAATTAATTTTAGTTTGTATTGTTTTTGGACTAGGTGATGTAAAAATTTCTTAAAATTGTCCTTAAAGCATTAAAAGATTTAAGCTTGTACTTCTACCATAAAAGATGTGTGATTTTGAAGACAATTCAATATCAGACTATAGTTGGCAATATTTAAAGGGTATCAAAAACTTGAATAATTAGTTTCCGTTACAGAGTGTGATCTGGTTGCGGGGTCATGAAAATTCTCACCTTAAAGGTTGTCTTAAGCAATCAAAGAATATCAAATCAATAGATTGTATTTTACTTTTATTGTGAATGTCATGCTTGTCCCCCCATATGAAATGGTTTCTTAACTTAAACCATGATCATTGTTTGAATTACTTGTGAACTCATCAAGTCTTGATATGTTTTTTTGTGGTGACTTTGAGAAGTAACAATATATCAGATTTTGATTTGTATTAACTTTAGCCAAAAAATTGAAGAGCCTCAAAGTGTAAAAAAAACAAACAAAGCAAGTGATTGTCTCCAATAGTTACAAGCTTAATACTTGTAGTTTATGAGATGGTTGGTTGTGTATGTCACAAGGTAAGACATGCTAAACTAATCAATATCATAAGAGGCCTTCATCTTTTGAAACAAGGAAAAAGAAAAAAACGACACCAACAATCAAATAAAGTTACAGTTCATTGGGAAACTGAATTGAAACCATACCAAAGGGTTTGTAATTGCTGTATAGATAGGTCCAATCTCACTTGATGCAAGCACAACAACCTTAGAAATGGTTTGCAATATTGACAAGTTCAAAGGGGGAGAAAAGGCACAGTTACAAATACAAAGCTTCTTTGGTAAAAGGTCAAAAATATATATTCCTCAAAGAAATCACAAAAGTTTATATGAACAAGAACCATTGTTGTCAATTAAGTCCATTGCAAAATGGCATTCAAACTTGAAAATATTGGGATCCTTTATTACTGCCTCCAACAATGCCCTCTTAATTTCCCAATGAGAATGGCCCCTTACCCTTGCCAAATGCAAATTTTTGTCCTTCCCATGATCAAATGAAGCACCCAGCCAACCAATTCTCTGATTTTATCCGGTCCTTTTGCACATTCCAGTTTAATTTGAGATAACACTCAAATTGTCAAGAAAGAGAGTATGTACATATATACACTTTCCACTAATAGATTTGGCATTACGCACAAAATGAAAGAACCATCATAAAAAAAATTGCATTTTCTGACTTTACATGAATTCGAGATTTATTATTAAGTATGTTGTGACGCCCCAAAATTCGGGAGTTATTTACTAACCGTTGACCAACCGTCAACCCGCAGAAATAACCTTGCTTGTCACAATTCCCGATATCAGGTCAAACGAATCCCCTTAACCAGGATTTTAACCCACGCATGTAACCCGTATTCTTTTAATCATTTAATTCATTCGAGGTCCAATAGGCCTCAATACACTTTGTTTAATGCCTATTTTTATCTTTGAAAATGAGAAAAACATAAGACGAAAACATGACAAACAGTTTTAAAATTTCAGAATTTTAGGAAACAATATCGGTACACTGTACTGGTACTGAACAGTACCGGTACATTGTACCGGTAAGGTGAGCCTTCTAGACCATAGTGTACCAGTACTCTTTGCCCAATTTTACTTGTTTCACCTGTTTTGCACCTCTAACTTGTTCCAAACATTCCCACAATTACCCAATACATGTTTACTAAGGTTTTTCATACAGAACATGACTTGTACAAGTTACATTACAATCACTTCCATAAATTTACACATCAAAATGGAATTTACACAAAAATTTTATAAGATAAGCCACAAAAGTCACAAGTCGGCTTTCTTCATCTTTGAGGCTCGAAATGAGAATCGTCCGCCGGTGAAATCCCCCCCACCTGAAATGTTTGTCCCATAAAAGGTGAGCCATGCTCAATTGGGTATCTCTTATAGAGGTTACTCTCCAACCTAAATGTATATGAAATATTCACATGTAACATTCAACAACTCATTATATTCCAAGCAAGATTACGCATCCAATGTTGAAATTTATCATGTTATGCAATGAAATGAGATGAGACTCACCCATGAAATTCAACCCGAGCCCTTCCCGGCTCCCCAACATGTGCAATTTTCAATGTGTATGGGTTCGTCATCTATGTTACACATCAAATGACTTCTTCCATTCCAGGGTCTTTTGTGAGGTGGGTATTTATGAACTTACACCAATGGTGCCCAACCGACACGAAATTTGTGGATTTTCACTAACGGTTCCGCGTACACCGACACACTTTATGGACTTGTATTAATGGAAGTGCGTATCCCAATCACCGGGTCTTGCACCCAAGGGATCTTGTAGCTCTTCTTGTTAATCCCAACTCTCTTTACTATACACAACAGTACGACTCGGCCATGTCATCGACCTAGCTCATTCGAGTCCACTCGTCAATCACTAAGTGTGGTGTTGACTCTATTCATGCACGCACACACCCATTTAATGTGATGTTCCCGTGTATATACAATGAAATGTTTCATTGCAACCATAATATAATGTTCAATGTACTATGTATGCCATGTGACCTATTTCCAACACATTTTATATAACCCATGACAAATTATATCAAAAGCATATAATTCTCACAATGTCGATGTATAAACATGTACATATCAACATTTTATCTAGAACCAAAGCTCAAGTATGCCATTATATATCAAGTAATAACACACTCAATTTCTCTAGGCATCAAGTAAATACATAGCATGCCCACAATTCAAATAATTCAAGAAATTACCTTGGGCAATTTCTACATACCCATTTCAAAATTGAATTTAATCTACTCAATTTTCAATACCCATTTCCCCAATTTTCAACACTCATTCAAGTTCAAAATATTTTTTTTATTTTAACATGTCTTCATTTATTTTCCTAAAATTTATAATTTTCTTAAAAATTTCATATTTGGGTCATCCAGGCCCGACCGCCTCGTAAAACGTAAAAAATCCAACTTTCTCAGAATTTGACAAAATTTGACAAGGTAACTAGATTTCACGAGACGAATCCAACGGTGAGGTTCGTTTCTTCATCCGAGCTCTAAAAAAATTTAAGTTTACAATCCGAATCATGGTGGTAATTTACCGTTTTGTCCTTTATTCATAAAAGTTCAAATTTTATCCGAATTTTACATATGTAACATGCAATTATAACTAGAATAAGTGCACTCAATTATTGAAGAACCACAATCACAAGGTATACATCTAAAATTCTAAGTTTTCACAATAATTAAAATGGCTATAACTATTCTATCTTGCTTCCCACCAATATGGTAAAACCTAAAGAAACATGCGGCCACACTAACATATCCTTTTGGCACCAATTAACGTAGAACTAACTGCAATAACAAACTAAATTAGAGCATGGTGTGCTTTCTAAACCAGTACAGAACACAAAATCGAAAATGTTGTAGTCAAGTCATTTTTCATGCCCTTTTAGCTCCATAAAATATTATATGTAATACAACAAATTATCTTTTAAGCTACACCATTATACCATCCAAAAACTCAATACCAAATACACAAAATTCATGCAATGAAACAACAACAATGAAAACCTTACAAAATATTATCAATTATTGTATGAGAAGACTCTGCTAGAATTATATGTCGCAAGTGAGACAACAACGATTTAGAAGGGCACAATCGAACACCCACCCAACTCTAAGCATAGTTGATGTTGCTCTCATTAGGCTCAAGCTTGGTAATCAATGCAACAGTGCCTTGTGTCGTAACTTCAAGAGCATAGTTGAGACCAGCAAATCCATTACCAGTAACAATACAATCAAAACATTTTTTTTGAATCATCTATCAAGCATTATTTTATAATTTTTGTAAATGGATTTTGAATTTTAGTATTGTGGTCACAAAAACAGTCATATCTCTAGATCTGCAACAACTTGTACACCCCATTTGACTTGAAAAAATCAGTAAAATTTAAGAATTTTGAGTTACAAGTACATATAAAATTGAATATTTAAAACCTCTGTTGTGATAATATAAATTGAATATTTGAAACCTCCGTAGTGATCTTTATGTTGATCAAGAAAAATTAGAAGAAACACTACAATAATGTGTGCACTGTGCGAATGCAATTATACCTCATTATGGGCTAAGATTTGCTTTAAAATGGATATGCTATAATTTTGGAAGATGTGTCAAAAGTGTGACATGATAAACTGAAAATTTGATTGGAATTTATACATAATATGAAAATCATGAGATATGTACAAAAAGAGAGAGGATACGAAGAGGTAGGAGTCAGAGCAGCAGTATTGAAGTGGTTTTCCAAAAGTCTCAATTCCATTGGACGTTTGCATGACCCTCAACAGATGTATATTGATGAGGTTATACCATACACAACAAAAGTTATTGATGAGGGAAGAAAAATAAAATAAAATCACTTCACAAATCCTAGATATGCCTTATATTGATAACACTACAGTAATTTACAAATCTTAACTCCAAGACAAAATATAAGCATGTGTTAGAGGTATAAGAAAATGAAATAGTTATTCTTTCTAACAGTCAAATATATTGAATTTAGATACTCATTATAAGTTGAATAAAAAAAAGAATTAGTTTACCAATTTTCAAGTCAAGATCTAATTTTTGAATAAGATTATGACTCTTGATGCTTTTATCAGTGACTTAGGACATTAGTTCATCCTAATTCATACAAAACCTTCTGTAGGAATTGCTGCTAATAAATCTTGCAGCAATGCGGCCAGTACAACAACAAGAAAATAAATCAATAGAATAAAGAAAAGTAAAATACAACTCATAACACCAAAAATTATGTGGTTCGACAAAATTGATTTGCCTATATCCACGAGATGTGATCCAGTCTTCTTTCTTTACTATTGAGAAAAAATGGGTACAATAGTACAAGTCTCACCACTCATGTTTAAATCCTAAACCTGAGCCTTTAACCTTTCGTACAGTCTACTCCAACTTAACCTCTCAAACCCCCAATAAATAAGCTTTTCTTTCTCACAACAAAAGAATAAAAATTAAACTAATACAGTTTTTGGGATGTACTTTAAAGCCAAGAGACTCATGCCTATTTGTAGGCATTTTGCTCCTGGTATAAGTTGCAAGCTGAGGTGACAAATTTGTTCCTTGAAGTTGAACATGAAGAAATTTTGCACATTGAAAATAAAAGGCATCTAAAAAATTTTGTCCAATCAAGGGACTTCCTTCACCTCAAAAATTCACCAAGTTTCAGGGTTATTTGCTATGAGTTTGCTGCCCAAGGAGAAAACTCATTTCTGCCAATCAAATTGATTCTTCCCAAGCAAGAAAACAACATTTGAATGGACAAAAATTCTAAAGAAGAAACCGGTCATGCAGCTGTAACAAACTTTCAGCTGCTCCATTTGTTACCCAATTAATCATCTATATTTGTGCCCAAGCAAACAACACTCGCCTTTTTAGCTTCAATGAGCCCGATGAACCCACATACTTTGATAGAAAATTGAGACATCGCCTCACAAAAATATTTGAATATGATTCATTGTCCCTTACTTCCCAAAAAAATATGGCAAATATACAACCAATCAAATAATTTCTAAAACGATCAAAGCACTATGGAAAGTGAAAGTCGCCAATAAAAGAAAGATACTTTGGGGTTGAAATGAAATGTCAAAGCATAAAAATAATTGCTACCTTCACTGCTCTTTCTTTCTCTCTCCCCCTCAAATTTGAACCAAGTTCAGGTATTAGGGGAAAATTTTGAGTTAACAAGGCTAAAACAAATGATTTTTGAAATGAATCAAATTCTAGGGTTTAATATAAGCTTAGTAAATTACTCTACGAATTTGTATAGTCTAAAAGGTTTAAGGTTAAGTCAATTGTGGTAGCTATAGGGTCCCAAACTTAAATCAATTAAGTAATTGTTGTGTCTAAAAACTAAATGAGTTGCATGAGTAAGGGAAAAGGAAGGGACAGGGCGGTGTGAAGACCAGTTCTGCATGTTTTGGAATTTGGGGAGACACAAGTCTAATTAGCTATTGTAGAGTTCTTAGAGGGTCAAAATAAAAATCAAATATTTTTTGAGTTAATCCACTTTAGGAGTAGTATAGATATAGACATATTCATGGTAGTTTTGATAATTAAGAAGTGTTAAAGGGTAAAAGAGAAAAACAAAAGTTTTTCAAGATAGATACTTTTTAAAGTAGTATAGATAAATATGTAAATTGATAGACATGTCCATCGAGCTACCTCATAGGCCTCAATTCAGGCAATCCATAACCCGGGGCCCAATTAAACTGGTTGTTGGGCTGCCAACAAACAGACTGGCACAGGGCAACCAATACACCATGGTTTGGTAAGACTGTTGGCTTTTCATGTCAGCCCTTGGGGTTGCGTGGCAAAAGACCACTTTTAGGAGTAGTATAGATATAGACATATTCATAGTAGTTTAGATAATTAAGAAGTGTTAAAGGGTAAAAGAGAAAAACAAAAGTTTTTCAAGATAGATACCTTTTAAAGTAGTATAGATAAATATGTAAATTGATATACATGTCCATCGAGCTACCTCATAGGCCTCAATTTAGGCAATCCATAAGCCGGGGCCCAATTAAACTGGTTGTTGGGCTGCCAACAGACAGACTGGCACAGGGCAACCAGTACACCATGGTTTGGTAGGACTGTTGGCTTTTCATGTCAGCCCTTGGGGTTGCGTGGCAAAAGACCAAGTCTTATTTGGGGATATGAAGGTCCTAAAAGGATTAGCTGAATATAAGGTATTGGGCAATTATTATCGAATGGGTTGCATTCCAAAATATATCTATCCAATTAGTCGAGCAAGGTATCATAATTTGTGCTACAAGAACTAGTTATATATGTCTATTTGGCTATAACTAATTACGAAAACCTATGACATTTTCAACTAATATTTAGAGAGGATGAACCTACACTGATTTGTTAGTTGTGTAAATGTGGGAAGGTTGATATTGAGTGGAGAGTTTACATCTAAATTTGTAAGATTGTAGAATAGAAATGTGGAACCCTAAACAATGAAGTCAATATGATGGAATCAATGGAGCTAATTCTATTAGGATCATCTCGATCCATTGGGATCAATGACCCCTATACACTGGGACCAAAGGGCAAGGATTGTCATAATCAAAGACAAATGCATATTAGTTGAAATAAGGTGAGGTCTAACAAAGTTCTTAAAACTAGCAATGTCAATATCTTGTTAACTCAATACATAGACAACATAAGAAATAAAGAAGTTGATGCAAGTCATTGCACAATGTGGTGATAACTAGAAAGAATCATAAAAAAGTTAAGACATGGGGACATGGCCACGACCTATGAACAATTAGCGGAATCACTATAACTGCCAAAGAGTGGTAGTGGTTACAACAAGAAAGATGGCTACCAGAATCAAGGGTAAGATAATAACAATACCATTAAACTTCTTGATTCTCCTCAATAATCGGCTACAGTTAGTTTCGTAGATTTCTTATTCTCCTCAACAATCGGCTACAGTTAGTTTCGTAGATTTCTTAGTCTTCTAATTTACTTTTTATAATCAAATTAGCTCCCTCATTCTCTTCTTGTGACGAATGGACTGTGCGAGCGAGGCAGGGTTAGATTAGAGGGAGAATTACTATGAGTGTCAGCCTTATCCCTTCATGTTTGCTCATACCCCCATCTCTATATAGGTCCTTGTTCATGTTTTACAACTTTATGGTCATGTTACTTTCTTACTTCTCACTTGTATTATGATTTATTAATCATTCATGTTGCTAATTGTAAGAACTTAATACAACTCAAATAGCCTAGTTGATGGTTCTCTTCTTCCTGTTGATATTATTGGTGCTTCCCACATGCTCACAACATGGCATTATAGTTACACCTTACCTTTAGTATAATCGCATGCACAGTCATAATGTAAGATCTGTGCAACTAAGTTTGATGTTCGAATTTCGATTTGTAAAAGTTCTAGCATTCCCGTAAATACACAACTGCACTTTCATGAACCAAGCATGGAGGAGAAAAATTATGCATTCATTGATACTATTGGAATTTCAAGTCTAGGGTTTCTAAGGATTGCTTGAATTGCACCAATAATGTTTCCACTTGGTGATACGTATACAGTATTATTGAAGTTTCTTGAATTATGCAAATAGTTTTGCTTACGGAGAAATTTAGCTTGTGTTACTAGATCTCCAACTTGGTGGTTTTTGTAGTTGATGATTGTTTAACATACGAGCTAGTGCTTTAGAATTCTCTAGAGTGCATTGGGATTGTTCAAAGACCCTGAATGAAGCGAACGATGGAGTCTTTGTTTTGAGATGTATGTTGTGTTAATTGGAGCATGGTGTATTTCCTTCTAAGAGGTAATGTCATTGTTCATTCTTGAATACTAGAAAATAGTTAGTGTGTAAAACTTGGAAAATTTTAAAATTTTATTGTGAAAGGGAAAAATGGTAACTAGTCGTTACGATACAGGTTGAAAACTCAATTTTTTTTAAAACTTGGATGATGAAATGGACCTCACTGTTGGATTCATCTTGTGAAATATAGTTACCTAATCAATTTTCATTGAATTCTGAGATAGTCAGATGTTTTGTGTATTACGGTGTGATCGAGCGTCATGCGACTAAAATAAAAGCAATTTAATTGCGAAATATGAAAAATAATTTAAAATTAGTTCAAATATAATATATTGAACATAACACGAGACGAGATTTAATTGATTCGAGGTCAAATTAGACCAAACAAAAGAGGCACATGTGGAACTTTGTAATCCAAGTAAATGGGGCTATAAAAGGGGAAGAAAATCTATTTTTCTCTCCCATTTTCTCGGTTAAATATAGTCAAATAGAGAGAGAGGGAAAAGAAAAGAGAGAAATCAAGGGTTTTCCAAGGTTCTCCTTGCGATCTAGGCAAATCCATTCGTCGGATTGCTTCGGGCCAAAAACAAAAAATGTTCTATGTGACAAGAACTACGAGTACATACCAAAGATCGTGGATTTTACCAAAGTCTCAAGAACGGGATTGTTGGGATTAAGTCTTTGAAGCTTGAGTTGGGTTTCTTGGAGTTTCTACTACGTGTATTACGCTTTAAGAGGTAGGGTTCATTTCCTTACTAGGTTTATTTTCAACTCAGGGTTGTATATGAAATGGGTAGCATGATTAGATATGAAATCTCTTGTCTAAATACACTCCTAGTGTAACTAGAATATAGAAAATGGTATAAGAATGGCTAAAATCAATTCGAGCATGAATTGAGTTTGTTGAAATTGCTTGTTTGCAATTTCATGATGGAATGTGTTAAATTGGACATGCTATGTGTTTAGATAATTATGTGTCGTTTGGGTGTATGATAAAATGTCTAGGAATGATTTAAGTATGTTATTTGACTGAGAACAAGATAACATGTCTGGTGATAATGTGAATTGTGATTATATGCTTATGATATAATTGACAATTGAAATATATTAATAGACATTGAAGTCATTCATAATGTGTTCATGACATATTGAACATGCTATGAAAATTGTAATTGTACATTACATTTACATCTACACAAGAAGTATCACATTCGTGGGCATGTGACATGAGTATGTGTGTGTGTGCATAATTTGATCAAACACCATCTTTGGTGGGTTGATAAGTGGGTTGGAAAAAGTTAGACCTAGGTTCAACTGAGTCACATGAGTTACATTGAAAGCAAGAGTCGGGTTAGCAAGAAGGGTTAGATTCTCCTATGGGTGCAAGACCCAATAATTTTTGATACGCACTCCATCAGTATTGAGTCTATATAATGTGTTGGCGTACGCGGAGCCATTGGTGCAATTCCATAGATGTTGTATCAGTTGAGTACTCGTTGGTGGTAGTTCATAAATACCCACCTCAAGAAAGATCTGAGATTTTGTAAAATAGTCATTGGATGTTCAACATCAATGGCAGGGGCTTGGAATACCTGCATAAATACGCATGACATTGCATGTGTTATGGGAGTTGATGGAGGGCTCGAGTTGTATTTCATGTGTGAATCTCACCTTATAACATGATATCACATTGTGACATTCATTATTAAATTATATTATTGAATGAATGTTTGATTGTTGTATTGTATGTGAACATTTAATATGCATCTGAGTTGGTGAGTAGCCTTTTTAGGAGATACCCTATTGCGTGTGACTCGCCCTTTATGGGAACAACATTTTAGGTGTGGGACAAACACCGGTGGGTAGCCCTAACTTGGGCCTTTGCAGATGAAGAAGCTGAGATGTGGCTTTGAATTACATTTGTAAATAAATTGTGTAATTCATTTTGAATTTGTAAATTTGTGTAAAGAGTTTTGGAATGGACTCTTAAGGACTATAATTTGTGTTAATGAATGTATGAATGTGTTTGGAAAGAGATCGGATGGTTAAAGATTGAAGATTGAAAAGAATCATGGAAAATATGGACCCAGGTATCGATACTTAAGTGATTAAGTATCAGTACCACACGGTTGGATGGGCCAGGTACCGATACCTCGACATACTGGTACCAGTACCTTGATTCCAATGGGCTTAGGTACTGGTACCTTTATGGACAGTGGGCTCAAGTATCGGTACTAAAACATGTAGGTATCGGTAACTAGCAAACAATGCGTTTAGTTACCGATACCTAGCAACTGGAAGGAACTTGAAAAATAAAGGTCCAGGTACCGGTACCTAGCAGACATAAGTCTCAAGTCCTAGTACTACATGTAAGAGATATCGATACCTCTTTCAAACTTTACAAAAAATTAAATATAACTTGTTAAGCCTTCAGACCTTACAAGCTGAGTGTCACATGTTGTTATGATTATTAAATCTTGTATAGGCTTGAGAAGGCTTTCCTACTGGACTTGTTTGCTCATCCAATGACATAAATATTTTTCTCTAGATTTTGGTCTTGAGGAGGATCTTAGATTAGATTAGTAGGTTGATTTCGATGCTGAGGAGGATCAAGATGTGGATCCCAATTTGGAGGCTTAGAAATGGTTCTTTTAGTTTGAATTATGAAAGTTGGTGATGGAACATTGCTACGAATATTTATTTTTTAGATAGCTCCAAAATACTATTCTAGTTTTTGGATGTAAGCCTAAGGATTTGTTTATGTTTCTTTTGAAAATTTATCTAGCAAGTTGTTGGCAATGGAAGGGTTTGATTTATTTTAATGATTCATGTAGTATGTTCTCATCGTTGGATGATGTACAAAGAGCTAATGCCTTGAATAAATTGGGGCGTTACACATCCTAGGCCTCCCGAATCCCAAAACTCTCATATTTAAACATTATTAAAACACATTCTACAAGGTTTTTAGGGTGGTTCACTTCTTGATTTGTGAATTCTATATTTGTGAGGCCTAGATTCATAGAGTGTTTGACGAGATGGCTCCAAGGAGAGAGAAAAATGTTAGGATTGAAGAGGATATCGAGGTTGATTTCAATGAGAACACTCAATTTTAGACACTTAAATCCGAAAGGAGATACAAAATAGAGTATGCATTCAGGCCTGTTATGATTAAGTGAAGAATGGTTCAAATGTACGTAAATTCATCTATCTCTATAAAATTCATCAATCGAGGGTGAACACAACTATTCGAGTACCCCAAGGTTTCAAATGATAGTATAGTGAGAGGGTTTTACACTCACATTGTTGATCTCTAGGATGATCACTTTGTCACATATATTCAAGGGATTGAGTTCATGTTTTCTATATAATATATCTCATAGCTACCACTCTTGGCCTGCCTAGGGTAAAGAATAATGCCCTTGGTGGAAAAATGATTGATGATTTATTTTGCCTCCATGATTTGGCTGCAAAATTGTATGGTATAGAACATACTGAACATTGGGTCACTTTGAATTCTTTCTAGAAATGTTTAACCCCAAAATTTAGAATGTTGAATCTCATACCCAACTACAACATAAAATCGAAAACCCACATCTTAAACTTTCCAGGTTAGAGAACACACCTACTATATGCTATAAAGACAGGGCTTGATCTTGATTTGACTTTGATGATATTTGGCAAGCCTTCTTAGAGGGGAGATTATCAGATGGTCTTCTTTTGGATCATTGATTACTTGTATCTACCAAGGTAAAGTAGTGGTTCTTTTGCCAAGGGATCAATTGTAGTGCCCCATGAGGCCTTTGAACAAGCGCTATATAAAGCAGAGCAAGACCCTTGTTGTTATAATTGTTGAGCAGAGAGGAGATGAGATAATAACTCCACATGTTGAGACTGGACCTCATGCACCACCACCAGTTCACCCAGAGGCTAGTAAGTCTAGGTCACACCACCTAAGTCAAGTTCAAACATCCTACCACTCTAGCTGGCGTCACTAGTTGACATGCTTTTTAAGAGGTTATATGCATTGGATGAAAGGATTGTGAGGCTTGAGGAGACCCAACAGTCTGTCAAGAGATTGCTAGAGGGCAAGCGATTGAAGGCAAGTCAGTGTCATCTATAGAGACTTCAGTATAGGACTATATATGAGTTTGAGTGTTCTATTAACTTTTCCATTTTGTTGACTTTTATTTGTTTTGATTATTTTTCATTTTTTTGTGACATACTCTTAGTCCTTGTTCTTTGATGATTTATCATTTAGAATTTGAGTTATATGTCTTGTTTGTCCTTTGCTTATTTTACATGCATGATTTAACTAGTTGGTTTCTATTTATACCTTCTTGTTATACCAGGATTCTATGCTACTCTTGTTGTGGTAGTCATTGGATTGACATGTTTAACAAATAAGGAAATAATATTTTGGGACAACTTAATATGTATCATGATTGTCATGGGTCATCATTGGATTGATATTTTTGACAATAGGGGGAGAATATTTTAAGTACATATGGGAGAAATTAGGGAGATTAACTCTTGACTAGTCTAAGTAATTTGCAAGTGAAGAGAGTGATAGGGAGTTTGTTCTAATACTCAGGGGGAGTACATTTACAAACGTGGCATGAAGTCACCTATTTTGTATTGTTTATTTTACACTTGTTATTTTAATTGCAAATACCAACTATAGGGGAGCTCAGTTGATGTGATTAACATTGCTATATCAATAGGTTCTCAAGCATATTGGACAAATTAGTTCTTAAATATATTACATATTTCAACTTGCAAGATGATAAAATGAATATGTCCTATATTATGTTGGTGCTTACCTTACTTGTGAGTATGTTATGGAGGAAAAATATTTGTTGGTGTGGCTCTTGAATCGTGAGCAAAAACTAAGAGAGAAGGAAAGTAAAAACAAAGAAAAGGAAGGTATGTATGATTAATTTTGGTATGTATGTTTATGTGGAGGTTGTTTTATTTTAAATTAGTGGTGGTTTTAATTTACTTTCACGGACTGTTTTGGTTAATTTTAATGGGCTGTTTTAGTGTAATTTCAAAGCATATTTTGGTGAATTTAAATTAAGTGTATTAAACATAATTAGTGGGTTGTTTTGTGTTAAAATAATGGGCTGTTTCATTTTAAGTTCAAAACAGATTTTATTAAGGGTGTTACACAAAATTTAGGGTCTGTTAAGAAGGAGTATTAAATGGGTACTCGACCGAGTGTACCAAAAGTGTAAAAATGATCATTTGAGATATTCGGGATGCATTTAATGGGCTAGGTTAAAAAAAAAATTTTGAGAGTGAAATTGGTGGTTTAAAGGCTTAATTAAGGGCTGTTTTGCATTGAGTAAATGTGTATGTGAATTTTAGTGTAGTAGTTTTAAAAGAAGAGAGCGATAGAGATTGGGAAAGGGTGTCGCTAACGCTGAAACCCTAATTTCTAAATGTTATTATTACATGTGTGAATTTTAATGCAAATAACCTGAAATTTTGCATGTATCACTTTTAAATGATGTTTGATGTGATAATGTAAATTTTGAAGGCAAATGAATATAATATCCGATGCGAAATGTAAGAAATGCGGGAAGTATAATTTTTAAGATTCGGGGTCAAAATGTGTAAAAATGGCCCCCTGGTCAATGTGTTTGACCTAATTAATCATAATTGTGATTAATGTGAGTGATTTTTAAGATTTGGGAAGGAAATATGATCTCTAATTTTAATGTGCCAGTATGTGAGTGAACAGTGCGGTAACCGGGATTACTGGGGCACTTTAGGTGCATCATTTTGCATGCATTAGTGCATGATGAACTATTAAATGCAACAAACATATTGATATTGTAATTATAAATGTGTTAGGTGAAACGGGTGAGATCGTTGGTGTTGGAACTAATACGATAACATCGAAAAGATCCACTGATAGAACCGAAGGGTTGTATATTAGTATATTTGAGGTGAATGTATATCTTTATATGTTTTAAAAATGATATTATAAGATGATGTTAGATGATAGAATTTAATAGCATTCTCCAGAATTATGTTCTATGTGCTTGTGTGATTGGATGATGCTTTGTATTGTTTATTGTGACATTATTTGAGACAGGAGCATCGATGCCTGATCACTGTGCGTGCAGTGGTGTGCTAGCATTGTAGTGTTCCCGGGAGGTTTAGGAGGCACAGATCCATGTGGGATCGATTACCTGATGAGGGGTGGTATGGATGTTATGGCTTGTGAATTCTTAGAATTTGATTGATGTTGTTGTTTGATATGTGTATTTACATAGTATTTACCTATTTCCGTGTATTATTATCATTTTCATTTCATATACGGCATGTATACTCATAAAGTGTGTGGTTTAGCTTACACACCTATAGTTTCTCCTTTCAAGTACTAGAGAGAGAGACACATATCAGTTCACTGTCAAATTGGTTGAGTTTTGTACAACGTTAGTAGGATATTTTGTTCGTTATGTACTTAGTTTTAAATGAGTAAATGATACAGGTTGAGAGACTGTATAATTATTGTTGGGTTGTATATTATGTTAAATGAGAGATTATTATAGCAGATTAATAGTATATATTTGTAAACAGACTCAACAGACATACTTTGTTATGTATGCTATCTGGGTATGAGATTTTGTATGTCTATAACCTCGAAAACAAACAATTGGTACAGGTATTATATATGGTACAAGTTTTGAGATAGGTTTACCATCATGTTTATTGACTAAGGTGATGAGTGGTATTGTTGCACCTATAGGATTAATTAGTGTTTTATTAATCTAGATTATATATATGTAAACAGGTGTATCAAAGACCTAGCCGCATCTCATCCTTGGGAGACCGGGATGAGGCGTGACATCACGTGTTTCATCATGAGGGAAGATTCATCAAATCTCCCTGACAACAATTGGTATCAGAGCACTATTGCCCTGAAATTGCATTAGACACTCGTAAACATATTTTATTGTTGTTTCAATGCCTAGTTGAGTATGGTCGCATCATCGAGTCATGAGTTATGTTGAGTTGTGTTTAGTAGTTCACATTGCCTTGACAGCCCAAGTGGAAAATAAATGGTTCTTTTATAGTAGTTTCTCTTAGCACATTACTGGAGAGAAGTCTGATTTTTGCATATTCGAGAAGTTTAATAGTGGGATGATCACAGTTGAAGATAGGTATGTCTCCAATGTTGTTGGAAAAGGTTCTATTCAACCACTAGGAATGACAAAAATTCCATAATGTTCTCTATATGGAAGGGTTACAAGCTAACTTCATTAGTGTTAGCCAATTGTGATGACAACAATGTTGTACACTCACGAGAGATAAGTGCACTGTGTTAAATGATAAAATAGAATGTCTCTTAGAGGAATTAGGTTGAGAAATAATTGTTATTTTTTATCTCCGAGCTCTTCACTAGTGTGTCATAGTGTAAGTGTTGAGGATGTTGCACTCTGGAACCAAAGGTTAGGTCACATGAACTACAATGACCTTAATCAAATCACAAGCAAAGAGCTAAAGAGAGGAGTACCTAGGTTAGGAAAGTCTACTACCAAAGTGTGTGATCCTTGTCAATTAGGGATTCTAACTATTTGAAGACCATCACAACTAAGAGACCCCTAGAGCTCATTCACATAGATCTCATGGGTCCTACATAGGTTGAGAACATAGAAGAAAAGATGTACATTTTCTTAATGATAGATGATTACTCTCTGAACACATGGGGGTGGCATTTTTAATAGGAACATTTGAGGCATTTTTAAGAAAGCTTCAAATGAACAAGGTCAAGGAATAGGAAAAGTTGTCAGAATTAGACGTGATTATGGTGGAGAATTGGATAATTCTGAATTATGCACTTATTGTGATGAACATGACATTAATCATGAGTTTTCTACACCTAAGAACCCACAACAAAATGGCATGGTAGAAATAAAGAATGAAGTCATACAAGAAATGGCTCATGTAATGATTTATAGTAAGGGTTTGCCTAAGAGATTTTGGGCCGAGGTTGTAAATATTGCATATTACATTGTCAATAAAGTCTACCTTCGATTAGGCACATGTCAAAATCCCTATGAGATTTGGAAAAGCAAAAATCCTAATGTGAATTATTTTTGAGTTTTTGGGAGTAAGTGCTACATCTTAAGAGATAGATAGAATCTATGCAAATTTGACTCCTGTAGCGATGAAGGAATCTTGCTTGGATACTTCACTAATAGTATAACATATAAAGTATTTAATTTGAGAACATATATTGTTATGAAATCTATAAAAGTTTTCATTGATGACATAGGAAAGGACATTGTGCAAGAGAAGAAAAGGATGAGGGAACTAGTGCTTCAATAGAAGAACAAGGTGAATTGGAACCTACTTCTCCCCTTTAAATAAATAATGTCCTTCTCACCAAACCAACACATTTGTGGGTTTGGCTATGCACACACCTAGTGACATCTTAGGAAACTCGAACAAAAGGGTAATGACTAAGAAACAACTTGATGAAGAATTGGGTCACAATTGCTATGTCTCCTCCTTTGAACCCAAGAATGTGAGTGAGACTCTTGGAGATGACAATTGGCTTATAGCCATGCAAGATGAGCTAAATCAATTCACACAAAGTAATGTTTGAGACTTGGTACCTATGCCTAAAGATATCAATGCAATTGGTACCAAATGGATTTTTAAAAATAAATCCTATGAAAATGGTGTCGGTGTTAGAAACAAGACAAGGTTGGTTGTATAAGGGTACACCCAAGTTAAAGGAATACAATTTGATGAGACATTTTCACTAGTAGCTAGGCTAAAATCTTTGAGATTTCTTTTTTCCATACCTTGTCACGTGAAATTCAAGTAATATCAAAGGGATGTGAAATGTGCATTCTTAGATATTTTTCTTTAAGAAGAGGTCTATATTGAACAACCAAAGGGTTTTGAAGACCCACATCATCCTAGGCATGTTGTAACGCCCTAAAATACACCTTGGACTGCATTACTATCTAAAATCATTCACATCACGAGAGCAACTAATAAACTCTCACAATAAATAAAATTTCATTCATCATACATAATATCTACAATATCATCCCAAAAGAATTTGTCAACCATGGTCATAATATCAAAAGAATATGCCAATTTATGACAATTACATCCCAAAAAGAATTAGACTAAATCTTGCAGCATAATACAAAGAAATATTGAACTCCACCGAGTCTCAAAAGGAATTTCCTAGTTTAGCATATAGGAGACTATCACCCTAAGCATCCACCTCGGGATCCACGTGCTCGTCTAGCGGAGCTTCCCAATTCACTTGCTCATCGACTCCGAGTTCCTCATCTAAGCTATAATCTGAAAAATATTTTGTTGTAGGGGTGAGCACGAATCTCTGTAGGAAAATCCTCTCAAATTCAAACAAAGTTTAGAAAACATATAAAATAAGTCGGTCTCATTTCACTAATATCGTACATCCATTTGGAAAGAAAACAGAGACATTTCAATTGATCTCAAGTTTACACAATAACAATAGTTGAATGAATGGTAAAATAATTTTTCAACAATAAACCATTTCCAGATTAAACCGCTCCTACAATAAACTATAATCAACAATGTATATCTATATCTTAGGTATGATGCATGATTCGCATGAATAAACACATCGAGAATATTTTAGCCCACACACACCCCCAAATCCTCTAAAGGATATTAACTTTAGGAAGGGCGTATGTGATTAGCACAAAACTTTTTATATTTTTATGTGCTAATCATCTCATTTTTAATTGCTTTTGGTGATTGAATAATGGGAGTTGTGTTAACTGAGTTCTTAACGATGATATTTGGTGTTTGTAGATAAAAAGTGTCAAATGAGGCTTCTTAAGGCCTTCACAAACCATTTGAGATGAATGCGGATGAAAAGATAGTTCGGGGATAGCTCAAGAGAGAAGAAAATCAAAAAAATAAAAAAAACAGAGAAAGCATACCGGTACGCGTACCCTACTGGAGTTTGGGGTACTGGTACGCTTGATTGATTCTTCCCCAAATTCTACAGGCGATCTTCTGCTGCCTTGAGGGTCCCACCAACATTTCTCCATTGTTTTCCTGACACGCCCACAACACTATTCATCCCTTTCACACTACTCTTTGGACTTTTAGGAGCTATGGTGATTAATGAGGAGAGAGAAAAGAAGAGAAGAAGAGCTGGGTGTGCAGACAAGCTATGCACTCTCCCTGTCCAAGCCATTCCTCCAGCACCCCTACAGATGGAGGTCACTTCTGGAAGTTAGGTCATCACTCCAAGCTTATTTTTGGCAAGTGTAACACCCCGCATTCCCTTTAATATATGTATATAAATATATAAAAAGTACTTGTGGTAATAGTGTGAATATGTGTAGTGATGTGTGTTTTAATTTAATAGGTTGGAAAAGTAGAAATTTAGAATGTCAGTAGAAATTATAGTTAAAGCTAGTTTAGCTAGGGAATGGGTGACATGAATTGTAAAAGAACTTCTAACAACTATGTTTGGGGTACAAATGTAGGTTGTGAAAGTTTGGGTTGGTTTTGGAAGGGTTTAGGATGGATTGAAAATGAAAAATGGAGGAAAAAGGCAAAACTGGGCAAAACCCTACCGGTACAGTCTACCGGTAGAGTATTGTACCAGTACAGTCTACCGGTACACTTTGGTCCAGAGAGTTCGAGCTACCGGTACAGCCTACCGGTAGAGTATTGTACCGGTAGAGTCTACCGGTAGAGCCGAAAGAATTCTGAAACTTAAATGTCGCGATCTTGGCCCCATTTTAGCCTTATAAATACCCAAGTTCGTCTATTTTGGCTCTATTTTGGCCACTCCAACATTAGAAACCCTAAGACAGAAATAAAGAAAGAGAAGAGAGGAAGAAAGGAAGAGAAAAACAAGAGTCTAAAGGGGTTATCCAAGATCAAAAACCTAGCTTCCAAGAACACAAGGTAGGGGTTTTCTCCCTATTCTCTTACATTGAGGCTAGGTTTATTTATATGTAATCTTTGACTCTAAATGTTATATATATGCTATCAAATATGTAATTCTTGATATCCTTGCAAATCTCACCTTGTCTTGAACAATTTTAGACTCGGGTAACCATTAAATCTCCTTTCTTGCTTCCAAACCCTAGCTTTCAAGGGGAATGTTCTTTCTCTTGATTTCTCCTTGGTTCTAGATTCTCAACCTTAAATATTAATGTGCTTTACCTATGTTGTGCTTGGGTAATCAATAATTCTCTTGGTATGCCTTGAAAACCCTAGTTTTCAAGGAAAGTATTGTTTCTTTTGATTTATCCTTTGTTATTGATTTCAAGCTTGATATTCGTTTATTGTCAATTTCAATACTTAATTGTTCCTTAATTCTTGACTCTAACTTGATATTTATTGTTATGGATTCAAGACTTGATTTGTCCTTTGTTCTTGAGTTCCAAAGCTTGATCATTCATCTGTTCTTGATTTCAAAACTCTAGGGATTTGTATTGAACAATAAAATGATACTTTTGATGATCTCATGTACTTTTTCTTAAATATGCTTTATGGGAAATATCACTTGCGAAAGTTGTGGATTTGAGAAATTGTTGGATATGTGAGAGAATTGTTGGTATTGTAATTATGAAAGGTTGTTTGGATGGACATGGGTGAGAAGTTCCTTGTAAGGATGCTCATACCACAGAAAACTAAATTGTGGAACTTGCTTGTTAAATTGAGAAAGGAGGGTGTATTGTATCCCTTGTATGGTTGCACGATATGAACATGGGCAACCATTGACAGGATATCATGGAGTGGGTACACGTTCTCTTTGGTAAGAGCTTTTCCTACCACTCATAGTGGGGTTAGTGCTTTAGTAAGACTAGACCACTATTGCTCACGGGGTAGCATTGGTATGTATTTGCGTGGGACATGATATCTGTGATGGTGACCATGCGAGGTCTGGCTTCATACTTGAGATACGAGTACCGTCGTGTATCGTTCATTCTACCATAGATGGTTTCTACAAGAGTCCTGGGGTAGTATGGGATGCCACGAGAACTTGTGGAAACGGTGTATGGTGGAAATGAATTATAAATTATATGTGGATTATGCTTTGGAAATTGGTTGTCAACTTTACTTGGTTTCGCTTCTTTATTTATCCATTTCAATTACCGTTGTTATTTAAACTTGAGATCTGTATAAATGTCCCGGTTTTGTTTCAAAAGCTATATATGTTATTTTTGAAATGAGACCGACCCGTTTTACATGTTTTTCTAAACCTTGTATGAGTTTGGGAGAATTTTTCTACGGAGCTTCGTGCTCACCCCTACAGTTAAACATTTTTCAGATGTTGGGCCAGAGGATGTACTCGGTGCTAACGAGCCGTACCTTGGGGAGGCTTCACTAGAGGGATACTTGGATCCCGAGTGGGACATCTAGAGATGTAGTTTATTTTTTGTTCTAGACTATAATACTATTGTGGAAATACTGTATAGTCTAGATTTCTTTTGTAATCTCCGCTGCGCTATAATAGTAAATTTTCATTGGGAATGTGAAGGCCAAATAAGGCATATTCTTTTGGGATATTGATGTAAATGTTATGGATTACTGTTATGAATTCTCTTTATTGATAGTTTATCTTAGTGCTCTCATGATATGAATAGTTATTGAATGTAATGCCGTCCAGAGTGTATTTTGGGGTGTTACAGCAAGGGAAGCTCTGGATGATTAAAAAAAAAGACATTACAGGAGATATAGAGAAAGAGGGTCCAGTAGAAGATGATGAATAGTGTTTAATGAGAGAAATTTGAGATTTTTACATTTCTTTCAATACATTGTCTTGTAATCCCTGATATGAATCTTTAGAACTTCATTTAATGTGATGAATGTTATTTTCCTTCAAGTTCAATGCAAGTTTAATGCTCTCTTAAAGCTTTTACCATTAATGCACCAAAGTTCTTCATTTTTTTATATATAAAATTGGTATTCATTTCTTTCACTTTGAACTTATGATTTCTTGTATTTAGTTATTCTAGAACTCCATATATTTGTAATGCACTTTCATTACATTATATATTTTATTTTGAGCATGAGTAGCTAAATCTTTTAGTTAACAGAATCAAGGGAAACCTCCACTTGGGCATATCATTTCAACTCATTCTCCTCTCTACTTTCAGAGTTCAATGGTTTGGTTTGACTGGGTTGAAGGTGGATAAGTTGGTGAGTCTTTGATATTCCGTAGGCCTAGTCATGGTTTATGCTTAGATACTCACCAATCTTATCCCTAGCTTCCTACGAATCAATGGTTCATTCATGCTCTATTGGAGGAGGGATTGGAGTTGAGATGGTATTCCTCTTGGAGTGATCTCTTGGATTCGTCAATATTTGTTTCACATTTCATTTGTACAAAAACACACCACACCAAACAACTTTCAAACCACAATGATTTTACACTTTATTTTACTCAAAATCACCTTACCCTCGGTTTACTTCCTTCTCAGTTGAAACGACCTTTGAATACCACCAAGTAAAACACGACCCGCGAAAGTCTCCTTGCGATTGGGAAACACTTTTGTTCATTGCACATCATATTTACACTATCTCATTTTCTTTTCTCTTTGCCTTTTCTTTTGACACTATCCCAAGCGAGAGTGACACTCCCCTTCGAACCATACACTTCACATGCTAAGGGATAGTATTTAGGGGTTAGGAAACAACAAGAAAATTCAACAATCAGTATGCCAACTCATGGCAGTGACGAATCAACCCAGGATGTAGTACACTAACCCTTCTCCTCGGAACCCGTGAATGAATAGTAGTTTGGTCTTCACAAGCACCAACCCCTCTACAAGTGGTAGAAAAAATTCAAATCCGCACGGAGTTAGAAACGCATCTACTCACTCTACGATAGTCGGTCAATGACCACCCATGGTCATCCAAACATCCACAAGAGATACAATTTCCAACAATTTCTCAATTTTTCAAGGAAATACAAAATTCCCAAATTTAACATATAGCATCTCAATAGAACTATTGATGAAAAATGCAAGAGATCATCATAAATATTATTTTGTTGTTCAATATCAAACACTATAGTGTTAAAATCAAGAACAAATGAAAAATCAATTTCTCTTGAAAACTAGGGTTTGAAGTCAAGAAAAGGGATTTAATAGTCACCCAACCATAACATTGTTTAAAACATGATAATAATTGCAAGAATGTCAAGGACTAATGTTTTCATAACATATATATAAGATTTAGAGACAAAAGAATACATAAAAGCAAACCCTAACTTCAATGTAAAAGAACAGGAAGAAATCCCTACCTTGTAATCAAGAATTTCAAATCAAAAGCCTAAGCTTTAGAGACTCCTTTTCTCCCTTTTCTTCTTCCCATTTATCTTCTCCTAGGATTCTAAGAGGGTTATAGTGAGAGTGGAACGGAAGAATGAGACAAATGGGGCTTAAAATGGTGTTTTAAAACACAAAAATCTCAACTTTTTACTGTTTCGACAAACTATAACTAAAGCGTACAGGTATGCGTACCGGTACAGGCCTACTGGAGTTCGATGTACTGGTACGCGTACCGGTACACTTTTTTTGCTCTCCACCAGTCTTCATAGAATTAACATAACTTTTAATCCAACCGTCCGATTGAGCTAAAATTTGGACACAACATAGAAGACATCCAGATCTATAACTTTTATGCTCTGCACTTCTTCATATTCAAAGTGGGTCATGGTCAAAAAGAAGGAAAATCGAGAAACTGCAACCCAATGGTGTGGGTGCCTTCGTGATTTTCTTACTTTTAGACTTCCAAATCCTTATGTAATGTGTCCATGCCTTCACCACACATTCCATACTTAGTTGCAAGGGTCCAAAATGCATGAGTTAGACCATAATTGTCCGCAACATCAAAATCCGATGTTATTCATAATTTTGGCTAACTCTAAGTACTTAAATGCAAAAATTAAGTTGGAATGCATATAATAAGGCCGTTAGTTATGCAACATTATGTGCTCATCACCTATATTAACATTTCAAAATAATTGCTTGATATATGTAAAGATATGAGTGTGGGGGTTTCCACATGTGTTTAAACTTAAGAAGGCACTTTATGGGTTAAAACAAACTTCAAGAGCTTGGTATGAAAGATTATCTACTTTTCTTTTGAAAGAAGGGTTTTTCAGAGGTAGTGTAGATAAGACCTTATTTGTGAAGAGTGTTGAAGGTGAACATTTGATTGCCCAGGTATATGTTGATGATATTATTTTTGGTTCCACATCTGATTCTTTTGCTCATGAATTTAGTGAATTGATAAAATATGAATTTGAAATAAGTATGATAGATGAACTAACCTTCTTTTGAGGCTTGTAGGTTAAACAAATGGAAAATGAGATTTTCATGTCTCAGTCTAAATATGCAAGAGACTTAGTTAAGAAGTTTGTGTTAGAGTGAGCCAAGAACTTGCATACTCCTATATGTACAAGCACCAAGTTGAGTAAGGACACTCCAGGTAAGGTTGTTTATCACACATTGTATAGTAGCATGATAGGTAGTCTACTTTATCTCACAACTAGTCGACCTGATATTGGCTTAGTGTTAGTGTATGTGCATGACATTAGTCTTACCCCAAAGAGTCACAAATTCTTGTTGCCAAACGAATCATTCAATATGTGAGTGGCCTTTTAGGCATGATATTTGGCATACCTTTAAGACTAATGCTAAGATTGCTAGCTATTTCGATGTCGATTGGGTAGAGAATATAGATGTGATGACTGAGGTCGTGAGAGCTGATTTTGGGTATCGGGCTCGACCACTCATGGTCACAAAGTATGTGTGAATGATGTGAGGGAGGTTTAGAGTTCAAATTATGGCAATGGAGTGTATGGGAATGTAAGAATTAAGCCAGAGTAAGGGTTCAGATGGCTGAGTGACAACGAGGTCTAGCAAGTAGTCTCGAAAAGTGCAGTGCGAGGATAAATTTGAGGTTAATTTGGGTATGGGGGATTTAATTATTATTTTCTTAGGGTTTATTTTAATGTGTGTGATTTAAAAAAATATAGGAAAAACCAGAGTTTCAAAAATTATGGAAGCAACCCCCCAAGCAACTTACATAGCCAAGTAAAAGGTGTCACCATAGAAGCCTTCTAGCCATTCAAAGGTAATGATTTCTTGGATAACAATCACCTGGGAAAGATCAAAGCAACCCAAGTGTGATTTGAGGAGCAAGACCAAGGAAGAGCTACTCTTTTCAACTTGTTGAACTCATTGGTGAGCTAGTGTTTTTGATTTGGTGCTTTGTGTGTGCGCACGAATTTGAGTTTAAAGTGAGTTTTGGGTTTGGGTTTGCAAATAGTTTTTGTACTTAGCTTGCGTTTGTTTCAAATTAATTGCCATGGGTATGTTTCTTGGGTGGATTTGGAGTGGTTTAGTAGTTTTAAGGTTGGTGTGGGATGTGGTGGAAGAACAAAGTTGGGCTAGGGTTTGAAAAATTTGAATTTTGATCTTTTGAAAACCTAGTTTGTGCTCTGAAAGGGCACCAAGGTCTAGCTAATTTGAGGTCAAATAATCCATTTTTGGTCTCAAATTCAATTTTAGAGGTCATTTGATGGATTAAAACTCAATTTACTGGTCTGATTTTTTGTTTTGAAGTCAATTGTCAAACCTACTTCGACGACAAATTTTTGAGGTATGAAAGGGATTCAAAGGAGATGGGTTTTGGGATTTAAAACTAGGATAAGAGGGGAGTAATTTGGATTTGTAATGGAGGGATTTGAATGAGTGTGGATTGATGAATTTTGTAACGGCCCAAATACCACCTTGGACGGCATTATATTCTAAAACCATTTACATAATGAGAGCACTAAAATAAATATACCAATAAGAAAATTTTCATTCATCATATATATATATATAATGTTTACACCCTTGTTCCAAAAGAGTAGGTCCATCTTGGCCTTTACATTCCCGAGATTAATGTAGCGCAGCGGAATATAACAAAAGTAAACTAGACTTTACATTGTTTCAAAAGAATATCTTAGTCTAGTACAAAAGAATGTGTCACTATAAGCGTCCACCTCGGGATCCACATTCCCGTCTAGCGGAGTCTTACAAGATACAAGCTCCTCGACTCCCAACTCCTCCTCAAGAGTATAATCTAAAAAATGTTTAATTGTAGGGAATGAGCACGAAGCTCTGTAGCAAAATCTTCCCAAACTCCTACAAAGTTTAGAAAACATATAAAAATCGGTCGGTCTCCTTTTTCACAAATAACATATATAATATTTGAAATAAAATAGTGACATTTTAAACAGATCTCAGGTTTACACAATAGCAAGAATTAAATGAAAGCAATAAGGTACATTTCTAGACCATAAATCATATCCAATAGGTTCTTGCAGAAACCATTTCCACAACAACAAACGATAGTTAAAAATCTCGTGTATATCGGTTCATCCTCGTGCCATGTACGTTGATTGCTTTCCATGAATCTACCCAACGACTATACCTAGTTCACAAATCACAATCAAATCTCAAACACTTTGGAAAAGGGCGTCTACCATACCAATGGCAGTGATGAGTCCCTTCCCAAGAAAGGTATACCAACCCTAGTTCGAACTCCAGTGAACGATAGTGATGACATTACCAAATGACAACCAACTACAAGTGTTAGGAAACCATCTCACCCCCACTGAGATAGACTAATCTCTAACACTCTACGACATCTCTCAATGACAATTCAAGTCCCTCGCAAACAACTATACAATAAGAAAACCAACATACTCTCATTTGCAAGCATATTTTTAAAAATCTCCAATTTCATCATGTGACAAATTCCAATATTCAACTATGAAAAATACAAGAGATCACAACCCAAATCATTTAGTACTCCACACAAAGTTCTATGGATCTAACATCAATAATAAAGGAAGAATTTAAGAAGAAAATCCATCACTCTAAAAAAAATACTAGGGTTTTGTAATTCAAAAAGGAATTTCATGGGTATTGATGAGCACATAATATTGCACATTTCTTGGCCTCATTACATTCATTATAACTCAACTTTTGCATTTAATTACTTAGTGTTAGCCTATTTTATGAATAATGTTGAATTCTCGATGTTGCATGTTTTAATAGCTTAAATGTTGGATTTTAGGACCTTGCAACTATGTTGAATGTGTGGTAATGGCATGGACACAATACATGAAGAATTGGAGGCTTAAAAGTAAAGAAATCAAGGATGTATTGGTGTTTTGGAACAAAGGCACCAGCTGCCACATCACTAGGAAGCACTGCCTCGGTTCTCCTCCATTTTTACCATGATCTACTCAGAATATGAAAACGTTTAAAACATAAAAGTTGTAGATCTGGATGTCTTCTATATCGTGTAAAAATTTCAGCTCAATCCAACGGTTAGATCAAGAGTTATGCCATTTCTACCGAAGGTAGTCCAGTACAAAAAATAGTACCTGTACCTAGTACCGGTACCACGAACCTTCTGACAGAAAAATAGCCTGTAACTCAACTTTGAGGCTTGGGAGTCCCACCTACACTTCTCCCACTTGCCCCC
>CM042185.1:29463474-29474754 GCA_023539305.1 Ilex asprella
CTCTGTTTCATCAATTAACATTTTCTGCTTTCCCAGATAGTCATGACTTACACACTGCTTTGACACTCACATAGTTCTGTTATTGAGAGTTGGCAGTTAAGTAGCTGTTTCCTGGTGTGCATGAAAGAGGATAGTATTGAAGGAATATATGAGACTCTCAAGGAGTGTGCTGTTATCAGCAAATCAGCTGGAGGAATTGGTGTCTCTGTTCATAACATCCGTGCTACTGGCAGCTATATCCGTGGAACAAATGGGACATCCAATGGCATTGTTCCAATGCTGCGAGTGTTCAACGACACTGCCCGCTATGTTGATCAAGGGGGTGGCAAGAGGAAGGGTACATCGCCTTGTCATCTGTTTTAATATGTTTAATGTTATGGTGGTACCTTGTTTTGAAGTATTGTTTTTGTGGCATGTAGGTGCTTTTGCTGTGTACCTAGAGCCATGGCATGCTGATATTTTTGAGTTTCTGGATCTAAGAAAAAACCATGGAAAGGTATAACTGATTTATTTAGTAGTCATTCATGTTCCATATTGGCCCTACGAATTATACTCTGGGAATTGTTCAATACTCTAATTTGGATAATATTAGTTCTCTTTTCGCCATATACAGGTTTTGTGTGTTAAAAATAATATCAAATAGTGAGAATTGCCTTTCTTGTAGGAAGAGCACCGTGCCCGGGATCTATTTTATGCTCTTTGGGTGCCTGATCTTTTTATGGAAAGGGTCCAGAGCAATGGGCAATGGTCCTTGTTTTGTCCAAATGAGACTCCAGGTTTGGCTGATTGTTGGGGTGAAGAATTTGGAAAATTGTACACTCAATATGAAAGACAGGTAAGCTGAAGCACTCTGCCATGCTTGACTCTGCATTCTGCAAATGCAAATTTTGTTGGATCTTAGTGGAAGTTGATCCTAATAATGCCCTTTTTCCGAATTCAGGGCAAGGCAAAGAAAGTTGTCCAGGCACAGAATCTCTGGTTTGAAATTTTGAAGTCCCAGATAGAAACTGGGACCCCATATATGCTATTTAAGGTGATCTAGGGAGATTACTATGGAACTTCTGTTTAATTATTTGAAGTTGCTTGCTGTTTTTTTTTGGTCTCAGAAGTTGCTTGCTGTGAATACTGTCTTTTCTTAACCTTATTTTCTTGTTATCTTTCCAGGACACTTGCAATAGAAAGAGCAATCAGCAGAATCTGGGAACCATCAAGTGTTCAAATTTGTGTACTGAGATTATTGAGTATACAAGTCCAACAGAAACTGCTGTATGTAATCTGGCATCAATTGCTCTACCCCGATATGTTAGAGAAAAGGTGGGGTTTTAAGATGCGATTGTTTGATAAGATTGTTCTTTTCTTGGTTTTGCTTGTTTTCCATTTAACATTGTATTTTTTTTTGGTTGCAGGGGGTTCCAATGGAATCACAACCATCTAAGCTTGTTGGCAGCAGAGGTTCTAAGAATAGATATTTTGATTTTGACAAACTAGCAGAGGTTTGATTTGTTTTGTCTGTGCAATTGCCTTGTATACCTGTCCTGTGACATTTATTCATAGCTATATGAAAACTTAGTTATCCTCTGTAATGTTGGTCACATAACTTCTTTACTATATTCTGTTGGAACAGGTTACTGCTATAGTTACTGCAAATCTCAACAAAATAATTGATGTTAATTATTACCCGGTTGAAACTGCACAAAGGTCAAATTTACGACACAGACCTATTGGTATTGGGGTCCAGGGTCTTGCAGATACTTTTATATTGCTTGGCATGCCATTTGATTCGCCAGAGGTAAAAGCTACTTTCATACGCCTTAGTTTTTTTGACAGAGCTCTATTGGATTGCTGGGTTTGCTTAGTTATTTGGTCTGCATTGCAGGCTCAGCAGCTGAACAAAGACATATTTGAGACCATATACTACCATGCTCTAAAGGCTTCATCTGAGTTGGCTGCCAAAGAAGGTCCCTATGAGACTTATATTGGAAGTCCTGTGAGCAAGGTATCATTTTAAAAGGAGCTGTCTGTCAGTGCGTGGGGGCAATGACTGTTTTGAGAAAAATTTCTTGTTGATTGGTTATTTACTCCATAGATCTATATATTCTTTACAAAGTGATAATGATCTTTTGAATGTCTTTTTTGTTTGGTAATTCACTGCATATCTCATTAATATGTCCAAATATTTTACTGTCTGCCTGTCATCATTGCTGTCCTTAGAATTGTTAATTTTTGTAACTGTTAGATGTCTCCACTTAAGTGCTTTCGCATCTTGGCAAAAGTTCTCATTTATTCCAAGTCAATTAGGAAATCCTTTAATAGTTTGGCATTCCTCGATAGGAATAATACATACATCATACAACATAATCAAATAAACAATTCATCTGATCTTCCTTGAAACATTTTTCATTCTTGGGGATTTCATGACTTGCAAATTAGTAGATAGGCATGCTTGCTCAAGTGTCATCCTGCTCTGCAGGGGATTACTCAACCAGATATGTGGGGAGTAACACCTTCAAATCGGTGGGACTGGGATGCTGTTCGAGGAATGATAGCTAAGAATGGAGTAAGAAATTCACTTCTTGTGGCACCCATGCCCACGGCATCAACCAGCCAAATTCTTGGGAATAATGAGTGTTTTGAGCCATATACTTCCAATATTTACAGTCGCAGAGTTCTGAGGTCTGCATTGCTGCCTACTCTATTATTACCATCCATTAATTGACTTTCCTGTGTTGCCATCAGCCATCTGATTACTACTATTGATTTTCTCTTCAGTGGTGAATTTGTCGTGGTGAACAAACATCTCCTTCACGACTTAACTGAGACAGGTCTTTGGTCTCCCGTCCTTAAGAACAGGATAATATATGACGATGGTTCTGTGCAGAAAATCCCAGAAATTCTTGATGAGCTGAAAGTTGTTTACAAGTATGAATTCGGCACTTTTTGAACTGACTTCTTTTTTTTGATATATGTATGTGTAGTTTCTTCTGGCCCAATACTAATATGAATTACTGAAATCAGGACTGTTTGGGAGATCAAGCAAAGGACGCTGGTTGATATGGCTGTTGATCGTGGATGCTACATAGACCAGAGTCAAAGCCTGAATATACATATGGACCAACCCAATTTTGGAAAGCTTACTTCCCTGCACTTCCATGCATGGTCCAGGGTATACACTCTTCAACTTGATGATACTTAGACTGGAGGAAATCTATCTGACTTCCCTGCTTAATTTGGGAGGATCTTATATTCTCTCCTTTGTTCAGAGAAGGGCTCCATGATTTGATAGGACAGCATTGTTTGGTTGTGGGTTTTTTCGTTCTTTATACACAAATTTTCAAGGCAGCCTCTATTATGGCAGAATAAGTAACCCTTCTTGGTAGGATAAAAACTGAATCCATTGCTGATCAATGATTTTGACAATTCGAAAAAAATTACTGTTAAACAATCTCCTTTCCCAGGATAAATATATTTTTTTTCCTGATCAAAATTCCCAGGATAAAGATAAAAAGAAGGTTCTGGAGCATCACTTCAGCTGTAAATAAGAATGGCTGTTACATTGTGGTTCTCAATTAGATTCATTCTCCAATCTGATGCTGTACCCATGGCTTTACTTTGTGATGGACTTGATTAATTACTGCTGTGATTGTTAATAATATGCTTCGACAATCTTTTCTGATTTATTGTTCTTGTTCTGGATACAAAAGGGTCTGAAAACTGGGATGTACTATCTAAGATCACGTGCTGCTGCTGATGCAATCAAGTTTACTGTTGATACAACCATGCTCAAGGTAATAAGTGCCATCAATTACTGAAATCCTCATCTACTCAATTTTTTTGCTGCTATTAATAGAAAACATTTCTTGATTGAAATGCAGGAAAAGACCAATATTGCAGATGATGACGATGATAAAACCAAAATGTCACAGATGGTATGCTCTCTAACAAACCGTGAAGAGTGCATGGCTTGTGGAAGCTAGATAATCCCTACAGATAAATGCAAAATGTATCACTTTGGTTAAGGTTGTAACCCTGCTTGTGGAAGGGGGAAGTTTGGGATTCTTAACTAGTTAACTGTGACATGCAATGCCTTCTTGTGATGTGAGTTAAAAAAGCTTTATGGTCACTCGTTCAATTATGAAGCTGAGCTGACTTCTAGGTTCTCTGTCTTTGTATAGCTGTAAGTATTATTAGTGGTTTCTACTGAATTTTTTTGGGTACTTGTTTAATGGATCCTGATGTAACCCGTTTTTTAATATTAACGAAAAATGAAAATTCGCTTGATTCCAGTAATGCAGTATGAGTGATTGTTTCACAACTGGTTTTTTGTTAAGTTGTGGATGTGATAAGATTGAACTTGATGCTAATCTCTGGAGCAGTGGCAGAAGGCTAATAATATGATGAATGGCAATTGTTGAGCTGCTAGAATTTGATCTTGTGAAAAGTTTGGTCTCGTTGAATGCAACCAACTTTATACTTATTCTAGCTGCCTATTCTTGAATTACATATTCACGTTCAAGTTGGATTTAATTGAATTTTGTTGTCGAGATGGTTGAAGTCATGATTCAAAGTGATGGTGCAGTCCATGGTTTGCTTTAGTTTATACCGCAGTGTGTTGTGTGAAAAAAAAGGGTAAATTACATTTTGGCCCCATTAATTATGTTTTTTGTATTATTTTACCTCTTGAACTATTGAAATTTTCATATTGCTTTCTCAACTATTTGAATTGGCTTGTCACTGGTTGCAAATTATATTTTTCATCAGTTTTTGAATAGAAAATTTTCCAGTGTCATGGTAGTGAAACAAAGTTAACATAATTTGAGGAGCAAAGTGAGGTAACAATGTTGTTAACAAGGAGCTTGAAATCCTTGGGGAATATTGAAATTCTACAAACAAATAATAAAGAGTATTAGACTGTTAGACGAAGTGTTGGCCATTTCTTTTTACGTTAATTGTACTATAGGTCTTCAAAGTATAGAGTTTGTCTAATTTTGGTCTCCAATGTGTCAATTGTATCATTTTGGTCCCTGAAGTATTGAATATGTTTCTATATAGTACTTCAAGCAGACAACATTTAGATTACTAACGATTTCTTATCAAAAACTTGTCACGTAATACCTAAATATTGACAAAAAATAATTTTGATAGTTTTGAAATAAAATTTGGGTAGCTTTTAACAAAAAATTTATAATATGGGTAGCTTTTGACCAAAATTTGGAAAGCTCATTATCAAAACTGTGTAATTTGGCTAACTATTTAACCAAAGTTTGAGTTGAAATTTGGTCAAGAATTATTTAAATTATTTTTTTTCTATATTTAAATATCACGTGACAAGTTTATGATAAAAAATCGTTAACAATCTAGACGCTATCTGCTTGAGGGACCATATAGAAGTATATTTAATACTTCAGGGACTAAAATAATGCAATTGAAATATTAGAGACTAAAATAAGACAAATTCTATATTTTGTGAACCTGCAGTACAATTAACCATTCTTTTTATTATTTTATGAAAGTTTTTTCTGTTAGTAGCTTGAAAATTATTTATGATGGCTGCTTTAAACTCAGCTAAGTTGCTTGAAATCTTCAATTGGCAGCACAAAGGAGAAAAAGGTCGTTTTCAGCCAATCAATGCTGTACTATCTAGAATGATTTATTTTTGAAAATCAAAAATTACATTTAGAACCCCAAAACTATACTCCTTATTTCTCTTTTTTTTTTTGGTCCAAATACTCCTTATTTCTCATTGTTATTTAAATTATCACCTTTCTCACATTGCACCTTGAACTATTAGTTTGAATTTTAAAATGCCCCTATTTTTGATTTTGTTCAAATTTTTGTGGAAAATTAGGGGAAAAAAATAAAAATTAGGAGAGAAATGCCATATCGCTTAACTTTGTGAGACCATTATTTTGACTTGATTTGCTATAAAAAAATTGGAAAAAGTCAACGATTGGCGATGGTCTCCTAACGTTACAGCATTAAAACCAACATGATGGTACCCTTTTCTTGGATGATATCATCTACAATGTATAGATAGAGACCCTCTTATATCTAATTGATTTTCACTTAGGAGTGTTTACTGTGTTATGTTATGGTTGGGTCATGTAATTTTCAAGTTCATACCATTTTCCAGTGGTGTCATTTTGGGGTGTAGTATCTTGTTCGTGTCATTTTTTTTTGTTATCCATGAAGTAAAAATTAAAAAATTACAGGTGCGTTTGGTAACATTTATGTGTTTTAAAAAAAAGAAAAAAAAATTGAAAGCATGAAATATATTTAGTAGTTATTTATGTTTAACAAATTATGAAAGCAAAAATAAAAATAAAAAATATTTTTGGTAATCACTTGAAGTTATGTCCCAATATTTATGTTTATACTATTTCCTGCTAAAAAAGGCAACTCAAAATTTCTTATCCCAATACATCCACTAACTCATCAAATAATATCGAAAACAAGATAATTGTATTACATAAGTCATTAAACATAGCAATACATCCTATTGTTCAACATATTACCAAATACACACATTAATGAGTCATTATCACTTAACTAAAATTCCAATAATGAGTGCAAATACTATGAACTGTGTGTGCACAAATGAAGATTAAATTGAAACCACAAGAGGTAAGTATGAAACTAGTGATCTATTTCTTATCTCTTCATCTTGTCTGGGTTTTGGGGAATGACATGAGGCTCATGTGTAATTGCATTATATTCATCAACCCATTTGAAATGATTCTCATGCTCTTGCCATCATATACAATAATAAAAAGGTTGCCCATTGTTTCTTTTGGTCCTCGTGGCCAAAACATTCATGTTACCGTATCTACACTAGCATGGAGGGCCAATATGCGCCATTACAGTACTTCTATTTGAACAACAAAAAATTAGATTCATTTCAAATTCGTAAAGCACGTAAAACAACAACTCACCAATCTAGATTCATTTCAAATTCGTAATGTAAGTAAAGCAACACTAAGATCCTAATAGATAGTAACATAATCACATCAACATATTTTATTGACACACACCAATAAGGTCTAGTATCAATGGTGAGTTGTTGCTCACAATTGGTCAACAGTTGCATCTTTGACATGAGTCATTTCATGTAGTTAACTTGAACTTGTATCTATTTCAATTGGGGCCTGTGAACTGGATCTGTAAACTCCCACAGGTTTATAGTAATATAATGATAAAATTGTTTAGTAATTTAAAATATGTAATGACGTAAGGATGAATCATATAACTTATAACTGTAGGAAATGCTAATATTGTAAATATTAGTTAGAAACTTAGTTTTAGCTTGTGAATATATAAAATAGTTTGTAATAGAATTTATACCAACTATGTTTGATGTACAAATGAATGTTGTATAAGTTTAGGTTGGTTTTGGAAGGGTTTGAAAAAGATTAGAAATGAAAAACAACGAAAATAGGAAAAATTGGACAAACTATACAGTTACAGCATACCGGTACTGTACCATACCAGTACCCTGAGGTCCAGAGAGTTTGTCGTACTGGTACAGTGTACCGGTATTACCGAAAGAAATCTGACATTTTAAAGTCGCGATTTGTAGTCCATTTTCACCCTATAAATACTTTAGGACGTCTCTTTTAGCCACATTTCAGTGTGTCTAACTCTTGAAAACCTTAGAGAGGAAGAAAGGAAGAGAAAAACACAAGATCAAGAGGGATTTACACTTCAAAGAAGACCAAACCTTTATCTTCTTCACAAAACTAAGGAACCAAAGTAGGAGTTTTTTTCCATTCTTGTTCACTAAGGTTAAGGTTTACTTATATGATAGTCCTTTGCTCCTAAATCTTATATATATATGCTATTAAATGTTTGTTTCTTTCTATTCCCTCAAAGATTACAAGATTTTCAACAAAACTATAGTTGAATAACCACTAAACTTCATTTTCTTGTCTCAAACTCTAGTTTTCAAGAGGAATAGACTTTTCTCTTAATTATTCATTTGTTCTTGATTTTAAAACCTTAGTGCTTTATATTGAACAACAAAAATGACATTTTTAGATTATCTATTGCTTATTTTTCTTGAATTACACTATTGGACAATTGTTTATAAAATTTGGGGGGTTTTTAAAATTTCTTGTAAATTGGGATAATTGGTGGGTATTTACATCTCTTGTATGGTTTGTTGTGATTAAGTTGAATTCCCTTCGAGAACTGTCATAGAGTGTTAGAGGTTAGTCTATCCTAATAGGGGTGAGATGGTTTTCTAACACTTGTAGTGGGTTGTTGTTTGAGAACGCAACCACTATTGTTCACGAAAGCAGAAGAAAATGGTTAGTATACTAGTTCCTTGGGAGGATTCATCAATGCCATTGGGATGATACACGCCCTTCCTACAATGGTTTGTGATTTGGTTGTGATGGGTGAACGAGGTCGAGCCATTGCGTAGATTCCTGAGAAGCGACCAACATATCTAAGATATAGATACATTTGGGGGATATGGATTTATACATGAGCTTATTGACTATGGTTTATTGTTAGAGAAAAAAGTTTATTATGACTAATGATAAATGATTTCTACAAGAATTGGTTGGAAGTATGAGATTCCATTCGAACTTGTTGGAAATGGTTTATCATTGGAAATGACTAATTATTGGGAACTTGGTTTTACTCTTCCTTAAATTTATGGTTAATGCATTAACTTGAGATCTGTTTAAATGTCATTATTTTTATTTCAATGCTATGTACGATATTTGTGAGAATGAGACCGACCCATTTGATATGTTTCAAAACCTTGTTTGGGTTTGGGAGAATTTTCCTACAGAGTTTCGTGCTCACCCCTTACAAAAATGTCTATCTTTCAAAATTCTATCTAGATGAGGAGATTGGTGTTGAGGAGCGGGTTCCTTTGAAAGCTCAAGGAGACAGACATGTAGATCCCCAAGTGGATGTCTAGATTATTCCTTTTGTTCTAGAATAGGAGATCCTTTTGAGATAATGTCTATGTTAATATTTTATTTTTCCACTGCAAGTTAACTTTGATTCTTTTGGGATGTAATTTTCATATCATGACATATTTCTTTTGGATGTAATGACCATAACTTAGTCTATTTTTTTAGGATAATGTTGTGGATATTACGAATGATGAATGAAATTGACTTATCGATAGATTTTATTAGTTGCTCTCATGATGTGAATGATTGTTAGTTTGTAATGCCATCCAAGATGGATTTTGAGGCATTACAGGTTTTGGTATTAGAGCCTAGACTTTAGATCTTACATGGGAGCTGTAGGTTATGGATTACCACTAGAGATGTAGGATTAGGTTGAATGAAATGACAATTTAAATTGTACACACGTGTTATGCTTTAGATTTGAGTGATGGTTAGGATGCCTTACACATTAAGAAAATAAATTGTAAATTGATATGCAGGATGGACGGCGGACGAGGACGTGGACGTGAACGTGAACGTGGACGTAAGCGTAATCGTGGAGTTCAAACAAATCCACCACCACCACTACCACCTGATGCCATGAACGACATATACCATTGCTTACGAGAGCTAACCACTCTGGTATAACACAAAAATGAGAACAACAACCACAATGGTGAGGTTCATCCATTAGCTCAAGTACCGGGCAATGGGGATGAGAGTCAGAGGATGGTAGTCCTCCAAAAATTTCTGAGGCAAAGCCCACCCACCTTCCAAGGGAGCTCTAACCCCTTGGATGCGGATAAGTGGATTCGCCAGCTAAAGAAGATGTGTGATGGCATAGGGGTTGCTGAGGAATTACGGGTTGGTTTGGCTACCTACTTGTCGGAGGTGGAGGCAAACCACTGGTGGGACTCAGTAAAGCAAAGGAGGAACACAAATTCTCTGACTTGGGAGGAGTTTAATCAAATATTCCAAGAAAATTACTTCCCTAAATCAGTCAGGGACAAGATGAGGGCAGACTTCTTGCTCTACGACAGGGTAGCATGTCGGTGATGGATTATGAGAGGAAGTTTGCTGAACTATCCCGTTATGCCATGAAGTTCATTTTTACCTAGGCCAAGAGGGCCAAATAATTTGAACAGGGCTTGAGGCCTGCAATCAGGGAGAAGCTTGCGGATAGAAGATGAAGGCCATTGGAATTTCAAGATGGGGACTATGTGTTTCTCAACCCAAGAAAGGAGTATTTCGATTTGGCAAGACGGTGAAATTAGCTCCAAGATATATAGGACCATTCGAAGTCATCAAGGCCGTGGGAAAAGTGGTGTATCAACTTCGGTTACCAGCTCAGTTGTCACGGGTACAACATGTGTTCCATGTTTCGATGTTGAGAAAATATCAATCGGATGCGACGCATGTCTTAGATTTGGAGGATATTGAAGTTCAAGATGGAGCAACATATGAAGAGCAACTGGTGAAGATTCTTGATACCAAAGAGAAGGTACTTCGCAACAAATTCAGTCGATGGGTGAAAGTGTTGTGGCAACACCATGGAATGGAAGAAGTTACTTGGGAACCAGAGCTAAAAAAGTGCGAGAAGTACCCTCATTTGTTCGCTACTTGAGGTAAGTTTCGAGGAAGAAACCTTCTTTAAGGGGGGTGGATTGTAAACCACCACAGGTTTATAGTAATATAATGATAAAATTGTTTAGTAATTTAAAATATGTAATGGCGTAAGGATGAATCATATAGCTTATAACTGTAGGAAATGCTAATATTGTAAATATTAGTTAAAAACTTAGTTTTAGCTTTTGAATATATGAAATAGTTTGTAATAGAACTTATAGCAACTATGTTTGATGTACAAATGAATGTTGTATAAGTTTAGGTTGGTTTTGGAGGGGTTTGGAAAAGATTGAAAATGAAAATTAGCAAAAATAGGCAAAACTAGACAAACCGTATCGGTATAGCGTACTGGTATTGTACCGTACTGGTACTGTATACCGGTATCCTGAGGTCCAGAGAGTTTATTGTACATGTACAATGTACCAGTAATGTACCGTACCGGTACTAACGAAAGAAATCAGACATTTTAAAGTCACGATTTGTGGTTTGTTTTCACCTTATAAATACATTAGGACACCTCTTTTAGCCCCATTTCAGCGTGTCTAACCCTTGAAAACCTTAGAGAGGAAGAAAGGAAGAGAAAAATACAAGATCAAGAAAGATTTACACTTCCAAGAAGACCAAACCTTCATCTTCTTCACAAAACTAAGGAACCAAGAGAGGAGTTTTCTTCCATTCTTGTTCACTGTGGTTAGAGTTTACTTATATGTATTCTTTTGCTCCCAAATCTTATATATATATATATATATAT
>CM042185.1:29478480-29522538 GCA_023539305.1 Ilex asprella
TAGTGTTTGATATTGAACAACAAAATGGTATTTATGATGATCTCTTGCATTTTTCTTCAATAGTTCTATTGAGATGCCATATGTGAAATTTGAGAATTTTGTATTTCCTTGAGAAATTGAGAAACTTGTTGGAAATTGTATCTCTTATGGATGTTTGGATGACTATGGGCGGCCATTGATTAGGTATCGTAGAGTGGGTAGATGCGTCTCTTACTCCGTATATGTTTGAATTTTTCCTTCCATTCGTAGTGGAGTCGGTGCTTTGTGAAGATCAAACCACTATTCATTCATGGGTGCCGAGGAGAAAGGTTAGTATACTATATCTTGGGTTGGATTCGTCATTGCCATGAGTTGGCATACGCCCTTTCAAAAGTTGATATCCTTGAGAGGATTTGGGGGTGTGTGTGTGGGCCAGAATATTTTTGATGTGTTTATTCATGCGAATCATACATCATACCTGAGATACATATATACATTGTTGATTATAGTTTATTGTTCAAATGGCTTATTGTTGGAGCGGTTTAATCTGGGAATGGTTTATTATTGGGAAATTATTTTACCGTTCATTTAACTATTACTATTGTGTAAACTTGAGATCTATTGAAATGTCCCTGTTTTCTTTCCAAATGGATGTATGATATTAGTGAAATGGGACTGACTTATTTTATATGTTTTCTAAACCTTGTTTGAATTTGAGAGGATTTTCCTACAGAGCTTCGTGCTCACCCCCTACAACAAAATACTTTTTAGATTATAGCTTAGATGAGGAGCTCAGAGTTGATGAATAGGTGAATTGGGAAGCTCCGCTAGACAGGCACATGGATCCCGAGGTGGATGCTTAGGGCGATAGTCTCCTATGTGCTAGACTAGAAAATTCCTTTTGAGACTCGGTGCAGTTTAATATTTTTGTCTTCCGCTGCAAGATTTAGTCTAATTCTTTTGGAATATAATTTTCATAAATTGGCATATTCTTTTGATATTATGACCATGTTTGACAATTTCTTTTGGGATGATATTATAGATATTATATATGATGAGTATATTTTTTTTATTGTGAAATTTTATTAGTTGCTCTCATGATGAAAATGATTTTAAATAGTAATGCCGTCCAATGTGTATTTTGGGGAGTTACAGGTTTTGGTATCACAGTTTAGACTTTAGGTCTTACATGAAAGCTGTAGGTTATGGATTACCACTAGAGATGTAGGATTAGGTTGAATAAAATGGTGATTTAAATTGTACACACGTCTTATGATATAGATTTGAGTGATGGTTAGGATGTCTTGCACATCAAGAAAATAAATTATAAATTGATGTGCATGATGGACGGCGGACGAGGACGTGGACGTGGGCATGATCGTGGAGGTCATGCAAATCCACCACCACCATTACCTCCCGATCAAGGAAGTTCTAACCCCTTGGATGCGGATAGATGAATTCGTCGGGTGAAGAAGATGTGTGATGGCGTGAGAATTGCCGTGGATTTATGAGTTGACTTGGCTACATACTTATTAGAGGGGGAAACAGATCATTGGTGGGATTCAGTGAAACGAAGGAGGAACACAGATGCTCTTAATTGGGAGGAGTTTGATCAGATCTTCCACGAAAAGTATTTCCTGAATTGGTCCGAGACAAGATGAGTGCCGATTTTCTCGCTATACGACAGGGTAGCATGACAGTAGCTGAGTACGATAGGAAGTTTGATGAGCTATCCCGTTATGCTATAGAGTTTATATCTACCAAGGTCAAGAGGGTCAAATGATTTAAGCAGGGCTTGAGGCTTGCCATCATGGAGCAGCTTGTGGCTCTTAAGATCTGGGACTATAGGGATCTGGTTGACAGAGCTACATTGGTAGAGAGAGACATAGAGGACAACCAACGGCGACAGAACTTTATGAGGAGAGGTTCGATCCAAACAGGTGCTAGCGATAGTGGAGTGCAGAGGGCGGCACTATACCGTAGCCCAGACTAGGTAGTTGGATAGCGATTCTAGACAACTCGAGGAGTTGGGGGTGTACCAGAGAGAGTAGACACTGACCCACGCCAATGCTTTGCATGTGGAGGTTTCGGGTACTTAAAAAATGCTTGCCCATGCTCTCAACAAAGACCAATCAAGCAATAGGGCAAGTGAATGCAAAAAAACCACCACCACAGAGGCCAGCACAGTAGAGACCGTTAGGAGCTCTAGCCCCAGCCGATGCAAATCAGGGAAGGATATTTACTTTGACCCAACCGGAGAAAGACGTTTCCAATGCAGTAGTGGAAGGTATCGTTCTTCTTTAAAATTCTTGGGCCTGAATTTTATTTGACCCCGATGCGACTCATTCCTTCATACACACTACATATGCTTTTAATTTGGGATTGAAATTTGAAAAGTTAGAACATGCCTTGAGTATTGATTTGCCTACAGGAGAACGGTTGGATACTAGAAGGGTGTGTGCTTCGAATTGGAGAGCAAGAATTAATTGTATATTTGGTTGCATGATGCATGATGGGGAATGTCGTAATATTTGGGATGAATTTGTTGTCCACTTTTCATGAAGTAGTGGATTATTTTCGTAAACGAATTTCTTTTCAATTACTAGGAGGGGTAGTTTTCAGTTTCATGAATGATCAAAATTCTTCCCATCCATTTCCTACTACGGGTAGTAGATTCTTGAAAGCTAAGGCGATGATCCATTTGAGTTTCTTAGCTAGCTTGATGGGAGATGATCGAGATAAATTCCCTGCGAACGTGGTGTTGATAGTATCAGATTTTTCGGATGTCTTTTAAGATAAACTGCCCAAGTTACCCCCACAGAGAGAGATTGAATTCAAGATTGATCTCTATCCGGGAATCGAACCCATATCCATTGTTCCCTATCGAATGGCACATTTGGAGTTGAAGGAGCTAAGGAACTAGTTGTACCATCTGTTGACTATTGGGTTTATCCATTTGAGCACTTCACCTTGGGGAGCCCCGGTCCTCTTTGTGAAGAAGCATGATGAAACACTTCAGTTATGCACTGATTACCGAATGTTGAATCGGGTGACAATGAAGAATAAATACCCATTGCCACAAATTGATAATTTATTTTATCAGCTGAGGGGTTCTAAGTATTACTTCAAGATTGATCTTTGCACAAGGTACCATCAACTGCGGATCAAAGAGGAGGATATTTCTAAGACAACTTTTCGTACCCGGTATGGTCATTTCGAATATACAGTAATGCCGTTCGTACTGACTAATGCTCCTGCAGTCTTTATGAATTTGATGCACAAGGTGTTCTGGCCGTACCTAGATCAGTTTGTTATTGTGTTTATTGATGACATATTAATTTATTCACGGACACACGAGAAACATGAACGCCATCTCTCAATTATGCTATAGAAATTGAGAGAGCATAAGTTGTATGTTAAGATGAGTAAATGCGAGTTCTGGATAAAGAAAGTGAAATTCATTGACCATGTTGTATCAGAACAGGGGGTAGCTGTTGACCCCGCAAAGATTGAAGCAGCGATGAAATGGGAACCACCAAAGAATGTGACCGAAATACGTAGTTTTTTGGGATTAGCAGGCTACAATCGGAGGTTTGTGGACGGATTCTCAAAACTAGCGATGCCCATGACCTGCCTTACAAAGAAGGGATAAAGATTCTTGTGGACTCAAGTGTGTGAACTAGCCTTTCACACCTTGAAGGAGAGGTTGACAATAGCTCCTGCCCTCATTATTTCGAGTAGTAGGGAATGATACAATGTTTACACCGATGCTTCATTATGAGGCTTGGGATGTGTGCTAACGCAGGGGGGTAAGGTAGTTGCTTATGGCTCGAGAAAACTCAAGATTCATGAGCAGAACTATCCCACGCATGACTTGGAGCTTGCTGCTGTGATTTTTGCTCTTAAGTTGTGGATGTGTTACTTGCATGGAGAGAAGTTTGAAGTTTTTTCTGATCATAAGAGCTTCAAGTATGTATTCACCCAGAAAGACTTGAATCTGAGGCAAAGAGGGTGGATTGAGTGTTTAGACGATTATGATTTCACGCTTAACTACCATCCAGGGAAGACGAATGTAGTAGCAGGTAGCAGATGCACTGAGCTGAAAGTCTCGGGGTGAAATTAATGTTCTTGTTGTTAATAGGTGGAAGATGATTGATACTTTGGAGGAATTTGATCTATCAGTGGATATACATGAGGAGCAACCATGCTTATTTAATCTTGTAGCTCAACCAATCCTCCGACAAAAGATTGTTGAGTTGCAACGACTAGGTACCGAGTTGGAAGCTATCTGGGGTAGATTGGAGAGAAATGAGATTGTTGAGAATTGACCGATACATAAAGAGGAGTTACGGTTTTATGGAAGACTATGTGTACTAAACAATGACCAAGTCAGGGATGAAGTGTTGGGTGAGTGTCATCATTCAAAATTCTCCATAAATCTAGGTAGTACTAAGATGTATAGGGACATGAAACGTCAATATTGGTGGACAGGGATAAAACAAGATGTGGCTAAGTACGTTGCAAAGTGCGCTGTGTGTCAGCAGGTGAAGATTGAGCATAGAAAACCCAGAAGATTACTACTGTCCCTGCCTATTCTTGAGTGAAAGTGGGATCACATCACCATGAATTTCTTGTTGGGGTTTCCATGGACTTCACGAGGGCATAATGCCGTATGGGTCATTGTCGATAGATTCACCAAGTCTGCTCATTTCTTGAGTATGAAGACCACTGACACTTTGGAGACCTTGAGCAAGTTGTATATTTGCGAGATCGTTAGATTACATGGAGTTCCGCTCTCTATTGTGTTGGATCGTGATTCCCATTTTGTGGCACAATTTTGGCAAAGTCTAAAATGAGTTATGGGGACAGAGTTGCACTTTAGTACCGCCTTTCATCCCCAAACGGATGGCCAATCCGAGAGGATGACACAAATTTTGGAAGACATGCTACGAGTTTGTGTGTTGGACTTTAAGGCAAGTTGAAGCAACCATTTGCCGTTGGTGGAATTTGCATACAACAATAGTTATCAGGAAAGTATCAGAATGGCTTCTTATGAGGCATTGTATTGAAGACCATGTAGGTCCATGATTTGTTGGTTAGAAGTTGGGGAAAATAGTTTATTTGGGCCAGAAACTGTTCGGGAGACTACAGAGAAAATTTAACTTATCCAAGAGAGACTACGCATGACACAAAGTAGACAGAAAAGCTATGTGGATAGAAGACGAAGACCATTGAAATTCCAAGAGGGGGACTATGTGTTCCTCAAAGTGTCACCCAAGAAGGGAGTGTTGAGAATTGGCAAGAAGGGAAAATTAGCTCCAAGGTATATCGGACCATTCAAAGTGATCAAAGCGGTGGGCGAAGTGGCGTATCAACTTCGGTTACCAGCTTAGTTATCAGCAGTACATGATGTGTTCCATGTTTCAATGTTGAGGAAGTGTCAATTGGATACCACGAATATCATAGATTTGGAGGATATATAAGTTCAAGATGGAGCAACATATGAGGAACAACTGGTGAAAAATCTCGATGCCAAGGAGAAGGTGCTTCGTAACAAAGTCATCCGATTGGTGAAAGTATTGTGGCAACATCATGGGGTGGAGGAAGCTACTTAGGAACCGGAGCTAGAGATGCAAGAGAAGTACCTGTATTTGTTTGCTACTTGAGGTAAGTTTCAAGGATGAAACTTTATTTAAAGGAGGTGGATTGTAAACCCCCACACTCATATCTTTATATATATCAACAATTATTTTTGAAATGGTAATTAGGAGATGAGCGCATAATATTGCATATATAACGTCCTCATTACATGCATTTTAACTCAACTTTTACATTGAAATACTTATAGTCAGCCCAAAATTATGAGTAACGTCGAATTTTGATGTTGCAGGTAATTTTGGTCTAACTCATGCATTTTGGAACATTGCAATTAAGTATGGATGTGTGGTGAAGGCATGGACACATTACATGAGGATTTGGAGGCCAAAAAAAAAGAGTAAGAAAATCAAGGAGGTATTGATGCTTGGTAACAAAGGCACCAACAACCACACCATTGGGTTGCAGTGCCTCGATTTTCCTTCTTTTTGACCATGATCCACTTCGAATCTGAAGAAGTACAAAACATGAAAGTTGTAGATCAATGGGATGGTTGGATCAAAAGTTATGCCAATTCTACGAAGATTGGTTTGGAGCAGAAAAAGTGTACCAATACACGTACTGGTATGCCGACCTCCAGTAGGCTTAGTGTACCGGTGCACTTTAGTTAAAGTTTGCCGAAACAGTTAAAAGTCAGAATTTTTGTGTTTTAAAACACCATTTTAAGCCCCATTTGTCCCATTCTTCCATTCCACTCTCACCACAAACCTCTTAATAAAGGGAAGAAGAAAAGGGAGCAAGAGAGTCTCTAAACTTTGGGCTTTTGTTTGGAATTCTTGATTTCAAGGTAGGGGTTTCTTCCTATTCTCTTACATTGAGGCTAGGGTTTACTTATATGTATTTTTTTGTCTCTAAATCTTATATATGCTATGAAAACATTATTCCTAGACATTCTTGCAATTATAACCATGTTTTAAATAATTTTATGGTTGGGTGACTATTAAATCCCTTTTCTTGACTTCAAACCCTAGTTTTCAAGAGAAATGAATTTTTCTCTTGATTTTTTATTTTTTCTTGATTGAAAAACTCTAGTGTTTGATATTGAACAACAAAATGGTATTTATGATGATCTCTTGTATTTTTCTTCAACAGTTCTATTGAGATGCCATATGTGAAATTTGGGGATTTTGTATTTCCTTGAGAAATTGAGAAACTTGTTGAAAATTGTATATCTTATGGATGTTTGGATGACTATGGGTGGCCGTTGATCGGGTATCGTAGGGTGGGTAGATGCGTTTCTTACTTTGTACCGGTTTAAATTTTTCCTACCACTCGTAGTGGGATTGGTGCTTTGTGAAGACTAAACCACTATTTGCTTTACGGGTGCCGAGGAGAAGTGTTAGTATACTACATCCTGGGTTTGATTTGTCACTGCCATGAATTGGCATACGCCCTTCCTAAAGTTGTATCCTTGAGAGGATTTGGGGATGTGTGTGTGTGAGCCAGGATATTCTCGATGTGTTTATTCTTGCGAATCATGTTTCATACCTGAGATATAGATATACATTGTTGATTATAGTTTATTGTTGAAATGACTCATTGTTGGAGCAGTTTAATCTGGGAATGGTTTATTGTTGGGAAATTATTTTATCGTTCATTCAACTATTGCTATTGTGTAAACTTGAGATCTATTGAAATGTCCATGTTTTCTTTTCAAATGGATGTATGATATTAGCGAAATGAGACCGACTTATTTTATATGTTTTCTAAACCTTGTTTGTGTAATACCCCAAAATACACCCTGGAAGAAATTACTATCTATAACCATTCATACCATGAGAGACTAATAAAATCCATTCATAAGTAAAATTTCATCCACCATATATAATGTCGATACATCATCCCAAAAGAATATGCCAAATCATGGCCATTACATCTAAGATAATCCGAGTTAATCTAACAGCGGAATAACAAAAGATTATACTTTACATATTCTCAAAATACTCCTTAATTTCATAAATATAAGCACAACCTAGATATCCCCGCCCGGGTCCACCTGCCCTTCAAGGGGAGCTTCCCAAACCACATGCTCGTCATCTATTGATCTTCTTCTAAAGCATCTCCTCAAAAATATATTATTTTGTAAGGGGTGAGCACTAAGCTCTATAGGAAAATCCTCCCAAACCCAAACAAGGTTTAGAAAATATGTAAAACGTGTCGGTCTCATTTCACAAATATCATATATAACTTTTGAAGGAAAAACAGGGACATTTATACAGATCTCAAGTTTAAGAACAATCATAAGGTAAATAAGAAGTGCAACCAAGTATAGTTGGCAACCAATTTCCAAAGCATAATCCATTCCACCATACACCGTTTCCACAAGTTCTCGCGGAATCCCAAACTTCCCAAAACTCTTGTGGAAACCGTATCTGGTCCAATGAACAATATCCCATATATACTTTATAATCTATTTCCACCATAAACCATTTCCAACAAGTTCTTGTGGCATCTCATACTACCCAAGACTCTTGTAGAAACCGTCTATGGTAGACTGAACGATACACGACTGTATTCCTATCTCAGATATGAAGCAAGACTTCACATGGTCAGCATTGAAAATATCATGTCCCACGCAAGTACATACCAATGCTTCCCCGTGAGCAACAGTGGTTTAGTCTTACCAAAGCACTAACCCCACTATGAGTGTTAGGAAAAGTTCCTACCAAAGGAGACGTCTAACCACTCCATGATACCCGGTCAATAATATCATGCAACCATACATGAGATACAATACCAATCATTTTCTCAATTAACAGGCAAGTTCCACAATTTAGTTTCTTTGGTATGAGCATCCCTACAAGGAACCTCTCACCCATGTTCATCCAAACTATCCTATAATAAGTACAGTACCTACCATTTCCTCCAATTACAAGTAATGCAACATTCCTCTGATTTCCACATGTAACATTCCAATAGAGTAATTGAAGAAAAATACATGAGATCTTCAAAAATGCCATTTTATTGTTCAATACCAAACTCTAAGGTTTTGTAATCAATAACAAGGGAATAATCAAGTATTGAATATCAAGAATGAATAAATCATAAGGGTTAGAATCAATAACAAATAAATATCAAATTTAGATATCAAGACGAAGGAGAAATCAAGAGAACACATTTTTTCCTTTGCAAACTAGGGTTTGGCAGCAAGAAAAGAGATTTAATGGTTACCCTACCATAACATTGTTCAAGACAAGGTAAGAGTGGCAAGGATATCAAGAATGCTAGGTTTGGATCTTGAATAACCCCCTTTAAACTCTTATTTTTCTCTTCCTTTCTTCCTCTCTTCTCTTCCTTTCTTTCCCTCTTAGGGTTTCTAAGGTTGGAGGGGCTGAAATATGGCTAATGGAGGCGTCCTAGGATATTTATAAGGTAGAAATCGGACCGAAATCGCGACATTTAATAGTCAGACCTCTTTCGGCCGTACCGGTACGCTGTACCGGTACGTCGAACTCTCTGGACCAGTTTGTTCCGGTACGCAGTACCGTTACGCTTCAATACTGGTACGATTTTGCTCAATTTTTCCCTTTTTCTCCATTTTTCATTTCCAATCAATCTCAAAACCTTCCAAAGCCATCCCAATCATGTCTGACAAGGTTTTCTCACATAAATCTCAATTTCTACACCTTCTATTGATCATGTTTTCACTTCTTTACAGTTTGAACTAAATCTTAGCTAACTATTTACTATTTCAACTATTATTTTTAATTTACCAACTTCAAACACCCATCCCTACACATATCCACATTTCTATAACAATTATTTACTCTACATCTATATACATATATAAAAGAAAATGCGGGGTGTTATAGTTTGAGTTTGGGAGAATTTTCGTACAGAGTTTCGTGCTCACCCCCTACAGCAAAAAACTTTTCAGATTATAGCTTAGATTAGGAGGTCGGAGTTGACAAGCAGGTGAATTGGGAAGCTTCGCAAGATGGGCCCGTGGATCCTGAGGTGGATGCTTAGGGCGATAGTCTCCAATGTGCTAGACTAGAAAATTCCTTTTGAGACTCAGTGGCGTTTAATATTTTTGTACTCCGCTGCAAGATTTAGTCTAATTCTTTTGGGATGTAATTGTTATAAATTGACATATTTTTTTGATATTATGACCTTGGTTGACGTATTCTTTTGGGATGATATTGTAACACCCCAAAATACACCTTGAAAACATTACTAACTAATCACCCTTCACATCATGAGAGTACTAAATAAATCCAATAATAAGAAAATTTCATTCCTCAAACATTGATACTTTAACAAAATTCGGGCAGAGTCTCCTTTGTACGGGAAGCCCTACCCAAAATACCACCTGTACAATTATACTACAATTGACCTCACAGGGTCCACATATGCATTGCTATTGACCACACCAGGTCCATTTATCCATCATAAAATAAACTTCAATTCACCATATATCATATCCATAATGTCATCCCAAAAGAATATGCCAAGCCATGTCCACAATATCAAAAGAATATGCCAACTATGGCATCTGCATCTCTAAAGAATCAAAATATATTTGCAGCGGAAAAACAAAAAGACTAGCCTATACATGATCTCAAGGTAACTTCTCTAGTCTAGTATAAAAGAATTTATAACTCTATATGTCCACCTCTAGATCTAGATTCCCCTCTGGTGGAACCTCCCAATGTATATGCTCCTCAACTCTCAACTCCTCCTCAAGAGTATAATCTGAAAAATATTTAAATGTAGGGGGTGAGCACGAAGCTTTGTAGAAAAATCTTCTCAAACTCTTACTAAGTTTAGAAATATGTAAAACAGGTCGGTCTCATTTCGCAAATAGCATATACAACATTTTGAAGTAAAATAGAGACATTTTAAATAGATGTCAAGTTTAGGTAACAACAGTAATTTACTGAATAAATGGAACTCATACACCATTAATAATACATTCCACCATAAACCGTTTTTCACAAGTTCTTGCGGAATCCCATACTTTCCAAAACTCTTGTAGAAACCGTATCTGGTAGAATGAACAATTACTAACAAATACCTTTATGACAACATTATAAACATGTATCTCTACTATGATATAAGGCAATCAACATGAATTGACACATTGAGTAATATCTAGGCCCACACACACACAAATCCTCGCAAGGATATCACCGACTACATTGTCCCATATCAATGCACCAACAATAACGAATCCAACCCAGGTATAGTATACTACTCCCCATACACGGCACCTGTGAGCAAATAGTAGTTTGGTTCTCGCAAGACACCAATCCCACTACGAGTGGTAGAAAAAAGGCCAACCCACACGGAGCAAGCAACATCTACCCACCCTACGATATCTCTTCAAAGGCCACCCATGGTCATCCCACATTCATAAGAGATACAATACCAAACCCATTTCCTCCATTTAAAAGTCTATCCCAAAAATCCCCAATTTCACATATGACAATTCCAATAACAATTTAAGAAAAATATAAGAGATCATCATAAACACTATTTTGTTGTTCAATATGAAACACTAAGGTTTTGAAATCAAGAATAAAGAAAAATTTAAAGAAAAGTTCATCTCTCTTGAAAACTAAGGTTTTTAGCCAAGAATAAAGATTTAATGGTTAACTAACCATTAATATTGTTTAAAGCATGGTAATATTCATAAGGATATCAAGAATGAATGATTTTATAGCATACATCTAAGGTTTAGAGTGTAAAAGTACATATGTATAAACCCTACATCAATGTAAAAGAAAGAGAAGAAATCCCCTACTTTGTGTTCTTGAAATCTAGGGCTTGGGTCTTGAATCACCCTTAACTCTTGTGTTTTTTCCCTTTGATCTTGAGTTTCTCTCTTCCTTTCTTTCTCTCTAAGTGTTTCTAGGGTTGTGAATGCTGAAATGAGGTCAATGGAGGCGTGTTTATGTATTTATAGTGGGAGAAATAGTCTCCTGTGCGCGATTCTGGAAAGCAGAATCCGTAAGTAACGTTCGAACGGAACTGTCGTTCGAACGTCAATAATACAATTCACTGCCTTCCGTTTGAACTTTGTTTGAATATCACTTGGCTTTTGAATAGTTGTTGCTCCCAGTACTTTTACATTTTTCATCAAACAAGAGAACAGTCGTTCGAACGGACTTTAACGTTCGAACGTTCGTCCTAGTTTCTGCTGTAACTTCCACTGCGGTTTTGACCTATTTAGAGGTCGATTTAGAAAATTTTCATGAAATACTACTTTGTAGCCCTGGAAGTCTACTATTTACTATAAAAATTGAAGATCAAAATTATGTAAAAATAAAAAGTTATGATCAAAACATTAGGGTAGTATCCAAAATTTTTTTTTACCCAAATTCTCTCTAAAGTGTATTTTGACTCCGGACTACCCCCAACTTTTACAACATACTCTATTACCTCAAATCACCTTTTTATTTCTACTCTTACTATCTCCTTAGTTCATCCCTACATCTTTATATATATTAGCATTTTTACAATAATTATTTACTATATATCTATATACATATACAAAAGAAAATGCGGGGTGTTACAGATATTGTAGATATTATATATGATGAATGTAATTTTTTTTGTTGTGAGATTTTATTAGTTGCTCTCATGATGTGAATGGTTTTAGATAGTAATGCCGTCCAATGTGTATTTTGGGCCGTTACAAAACCATGACAATTACATCCAAAAGAATTAAACATAACCTTGCGGCGAAATCACAAAAATAATGTTAGACTTTACATTGTCTCAAAGGAATTTCCTAGTCTATCATAAAAGAGAATATGACTCTACATGGCCACCTCGGGATTTAGGTTCCCCTCTATTGGAGCTTCCCAATGTCCCTGCTCATTAGTTTCGAGCTTCTCCTCTAGGCCATAATCTGAAAATGTATTGTATGTAAGGAGTGAGCACTAAGCTCTGTAGCCACATTCATCTCAAACTCGAACAAGGTTTTGAAACGTATAAAATAGTTTGGTCTTATTTTCAAAATATCATATATAACTTTGACATAAAACAGTGACATTTAAACAGATCTCAAATTAACACATTAACAATAAAGTAAATGAAGAGTAAAATCAAGTTACAAATAATAAGTCATTTCCAATTACAAACCATTTCTAACATGTTCTGGTGGAATCTCATACTTCCAAAAAATTCTTGTAGAAACCATTTACCATTAGCCACAATCAATCATTACCCACGAATTTGTACCATTACACAGAATATGTATCCGTATCTCAAGTATGTTGGTCGCTTCTCAAGAATCTACTCAATGATTCTACCTCGTTCACCCATCACAACCACACAATCTCAAACCACTTTAGGAAGGGCGTGTACCGTCTCCCACAACACTAACGAATCCTTCCCAAGAAAGCTATACCATCCCTTAGCCTTGAACTTACATGAACAATAGTGGTTGCTCTTACAAATAACAATCCACTACAAGTGTAGGAAACTATCTCTCTCCCACTGGGATAGACTAACCTCTAACACTCTACGACAGCTCTCGAAGACAATTCAAGTCCATCACAACAAACCATACAAAAAATACAATAACAATCATTTTCTCAAGTCATAAGTAAATTCCCAAATTTCATATCAAAATCCACATTTATTTATTTTCAATGGAACAATTTAAGAAAAATGAGCAAGAAATCATCAAATACATAATTGTTTGTATTTAATCAAGCACTAGAGTTTTGAAATCAAGAACAAGTGAACATTAAGGAGAAAAATTCATATTTCTTAAAAACTAGGGTTTTTATGGCTATCAAACCATAAATACCTTCAAAACATGGTGATATTTGTAGGAACTTCAAGAAACAAGATATCATAGCATATATCTAAGATTTAGAAGAAAAACATACATATATATAAACCCTAACCTCAATGAACAAGAATAGAAGAAAACCTCTATCTTGCTTCCTTAGTTTTTTGTGTGAAGAAGATGAAAATTTGATCTTTCATAACTTGAATCAACCATTGAATCTCTTGTTTTTCCTTTCTTTCTTCCTCTCTAAGTTTTCTTAGGGTTAGAAATGTTGAAATGAGGCTAATGGAGGCATGCTTAAGTATTTATAGTGGAAGAAATGACCTTCTGTGTGCAATTCTGGAAGTCAGAATTCGTAACTGATGTTCAAACGTTATTTGGCATTCAAACGTCACTCGTGCAAATGACTGTTTTACGTTCAAACGTCACTTTGGCTTTCGAACATTGGTTGCCCCCAATACTTTTGTATTTACATCAGAGTTCATCAGACAGCAAAGTACAGGGACTCAAGGTCATTCAAACGTCGATTCACGTTCAAACATCAATAGTACAATTTGTTGCTTTACGTTTGAATATCATTTGGCGTTCGAACGTCATCCCAGTTTCTGCTGAAACTTTTAGTGAAGTTTTCGCCTGTTTAGAGATCGATTTGAATTTTTTTTGTGAAATACTCTTTTCTAGCCTTGGAAGTCTGCTATCTACTGTCAAAATTTCAGATCAAATGGAAATCATAATAAAAATTTATGATCCAAATACTAAGGCAGTGTACAAAATCTTTTTTTATCTAAATTCTCACTAAAATGTACTTTCACTCGGAAATACTTCCAAACTTTTACAACATACCCTATTACCTCAACTAATATTTTTATTTTTAATCTTACAATCTACATAGTTCATAAATACATCATTACATATATTAGCATTTCATCACTAATTACTTGCTATATAAATATAAAAGTGTGGGGGTTTACAAAAAGTTTGATGAAGAGCATATAAACTTCAGAAACTACGGTCACTAAGCTAACGGGCCTCCACCACACTGTCCTCGAAGTAACCTCAAGATCTCATTATGATTCTCCTTATAGCTAACCATCCTTTGATCTAACTGGGTGATGCTAGTCTCTAGTCCTAACAGAATTTGGCGGTCAATCCTGTTATCAATTGGAATATAAGGCTACTCTTCTTGTTGCTGAGGCTTCTCTAGTGGATTAAAGTCTGTACCTTTAGGGAATGGATTTGATTTCGGTTCTGGTGGTGCTTCTTGATGCTCATCATCCTACCCTCCATGGTTCTTCTTTAGCGAGGTTTTGTCCAATGGTGCTAAATGTTCCACCGTTGGCCATGTGGGATCTGCAATGACTATTTTTTCCTTGGACAAATCAGATACAAACAAAGCAAATGAGAGTGAGGGCTTCTTAGTCTTAACAATCACCATCATTTGGTCCATTATCAATGTTGGCAAATAATAGTGTGTCCCATTTTGAAGGCAGACATAAAATAGGCTTTCTTAGTGTTGATTTGATTTTTCTAAGACTGGGGTAACAGATTGTTCACATGGATCAAAGGGTGGCTATCTATAAGGAGAATCATAATGAGATCCTAAGGTTACTTCGAGGACAATGTGGTGGAGGCCTGTTAGCTTAGTGACAAGAGTTTCTGAAGTTTCAATGCTCTTCGTCAAAATTTTATAGTAATGCGAAGGAAACTAGGTCAATGCAATTTCGGGTTTATGTTAGGGGAGTTGTGTTTCAAGTTACACCGGCTACTGTTGCTAATTTTTGGAATCCTATGCCAAGGCATCACCATCCCCAATATCCCTATACCATATTGCCTAATATGACTATCATTGGGATTGAGTTGACTGAGAATCTAGAGTATGTCTGGGGTAGGCCGAACAAGTATGATCACTGTGAACAATCTGTTGCCCTAGTTAGATTTTGTACTTCCCCTTAGGTTTGCAGGTTGTTGATCCTTGATTTTCTCTATATTTCCAGCTTCGGTTTTCCAACCTGCAGGTATAGAAAATCAGTTTAAGTTCAAATTGTTACACATTTAACTATTTAATAACTTAAATACTAACTTATTACACTAATTCATTCTATTTTTGTATATATTCATACAAATCCTAAGATTATAAATCTTTGATCCTTTTAATTTTAATCGAAATCTTTTAAATCAAGACCATTAGTGAACCGATTAATATCTTGTCGTACATATCTAAAAAATATGGGACTAGAATAAGATAGCGTCTTAAGGTAATCCTTACTCTGTCCATATGTAATCCAGTCAAGACGATCTAATGGTTGACCTGAAATTGGTTCAGCACACTGATTATATTCTCTCATATGCATTCATCAACCGTACTTTTCACATCCGCCTGAGTTGATTTGCTCATCGGTGTTTGACAAATGATTTTTTTTTCGTCAAATGCTTTGTTTGACTGCCAAAAATTTATAATTTTTTAACAAGCTTTGCTTTTGCTAGGATCAAAGAGTGTATATCTTTCGGAAAAGTACGTAACATTCCTAAATTAAACCAAATTTTTTTTTAATCCATTTTTTCAAAAATTTTGAATTTTTTTGAAAAAGAAATTCGAAAAGAATTAGTATCCGGTTCTTTAATGTCTGCCAATCATAAAGACGAACATGTAATGTTTCCTCCTCCAATCTAAATTTAATATTGTCCTCGATGTATGGTATTATAAATTAAAATGATAGACAATTTCTAGTAAGATATGGAGGCGAGACCAATCCATAATGCAAATCTGTAAAAACAAAAAAAAATAAAAAATAAAATAGTTAGTACTACTATTTACAATCAAACATTTATAAAAAATTTTCAAGACGCATATTCTGGTTCCATTAACTAAATGAAATACACATTTTGAACAAATCAATCAAGGTATTGCTTAAGTCTTTGACCATTCACTTTAAAAACACTACCAGTTAATGGATTCTCAATTTCAATTGCCCTATGTTCAAAAACTTGTTTAACAATGTAGGGGCCTATCCATCTTGATCTCAACTTTCCCGGAAATAAGCAGTGCCTTGAATTATATACATGACTTTTTGAGAATGTTCAAAGGACTTTCACACAATATTATTATCATGAAAAATTTTCATTCTAGACTGGGCAAATTTTGGATTTTCATATGCTTCATTTCTCAATTCTTCTAATTCATTAATTTGAAGTTTTGCAATATGCACTTGTTTTTCCAATATCAAAATTCATTATTTTGATTACCTAGTGTGCTCAATGTTCCAATCCCACAGGCAAGTGACATGGTTTATCACAAACTAGTTGATAAGGAGACATTACCAGAATAATTTTGTATGTAGTACGATAAGCCCAAATCGCATCAGTTAATCTTAAAGACAAATCTTCGCAATCTGGATTGACTATTTTTTTCAAAATATATTTTATCTCTCTATTGACCAATTCATCTTGTCCACTTGTTTGGGGATGATAAGAGACAAATATTTTGTGTGAAATCAAATACTTTTTCATTACGTTTTCAAAACATTTATTACAAAAATGTGTTCCTACCTCACTAATCATTGTGCGATGATCATTGTTTTGACAAGGAATTGCCTTTACCCATTTGAAAACATAATCAACGATAACCAAAATGTATAGATGTTCAAAGGATGGGGGAAACGGTCCCATAAACTCTATTCCCCAACAATCAAAAATTTTAATGACCAAAATAGGGTTGAAAGACATCATATTTCTTTTTGAAATATTCTCTATTTTTTGACATCTATCACAATTTAGATAAAAAGACATGTACATATTTAAAAAGAGTGGGCCAATAAAATCTACATTATAAAATTTTAGCATCAGTTTTCTTTGAAGAAAAATGCCCTCTACAAGCTTCAGAATGGTAAAATGAAATGACTTGGACTATTTCATGATTGGGTACACAATACGTTATTATCTGATCTTTGCAATACTTAAACACATAGGGATCTTCCCAAAAGAAATTGCGTACCTCTTTTAACAATTTCATTTTGTTAGTCCAAGTATAATGAAAAGGAATAGTACTTGTGGCTAAATAGTTGGCTATATCAGTATACCATGGTACTTTTGTTACTACAAATAATTGCTCATCTAGAAAGGTTTCTTTGATTGGTATTGAATCTTCCTTTGTACCATAATTTAGCCTTAATAAATGATTAGCTACCACATTTTTAACTGATTTTTTGTCTTTGATGATAAGATCAAATTCTTGAAGCAACAATATCTATCGTAGGAGACGTGGTTTAGCACCCTTCTTGGTGAGCAAATATTTCAGGGTTTCATGATTAGTAAACACAACTATTGAGGATCTAACTAAATATGAATGAAATTTATCTAAAGCAAATGCTACAACAAGTAATTCGTTTTCTACGGTAGAGTAATTCATCTGTGCATCATTCAAAGTTTTAATTGCATAATAAATCACATAGGATTTTTTATCTTTTCTCTGACCTACAAAAACTCCTACTTCATAGTCACTAATATCACACATTAATTCAAAAGGTAAAGACCAATTAGGAGATTGCATAATTGGTGCAGAAATAACTATGCTTTTAAGTCTATCAAATGCTGATCGACATGCATCTTTACAATTAAATAGTACATACTGGCATAGAAGATTACACAAAGGTCTGGATATCAAACTAAAATCTTTAATGAATCTTCTATAGAATCCTGTATGACTATAAATGATAGAACATCTTTTACAATTTTCGGTGGAGGGAGATTGACTATTAGATCAATTTTGAACTTGTCAACTTCAATTCCTTCTACAGAAACTACATGTCCTAAAACAATGCCCCGTGTGACCATGAAGTGACACTTTTTTCAATTCAAAACACGATTTGTTTCATCATATCGAGTAAGGAATTTTTCAAGATTTTCTAAACATAACTCAAATGAATCACCATACACCAAAAAATCATCCATGAAAACTTCCAAAAACCACTCCACCATACCACTAAAAATGCTTAACATATAACGCTGAAAAGTAGCTGGAGCATTACACAAACTAAAAGACATTCTTTATAAGAGAAAGTGCTAAAGGGACATGTAAAAGTGGTGTTTCTTGATCACCAATTGCTATTTCAATCTGGTTATAGTCGGAGTATCCATCCAAAAAATAATAATATGCTTTTATGGCTATTCTTTACAAAACTTAGTTTGGGAAAGGTAGGGAAAAATGATATTTTCTAGTGAGAGAATTCAACTTTTGATAGTCAATACTCAATGAAATTTACTTCATTCAATTCTTCTTCTTCTCTGGTCTGCTTAGTAATATCAATCACATTCAATTCTAAATTCATTTTCCTAAATGAAAGTTTCGTAATTCCATTCCTACAATTAATCAACGCATTTGATGTAATTAGGAATAGTTGCTGTAACGTCCCAAAATCCACCCTGGAATAAATTACTATCTATAACCATTCATATAATGAGTGCAACTAACAAAATTCATATGTAAACAAATTTTCATTTATCATCCATAATAATTAAAAACATCATCCAAAATAAATAAAGAAAATATTAGCCTTAACATTATCTCAAAATGTGCCTCCGAATCTAGAATAAAAATGAAATATTTCTAAACGTCCACCTTAGGATCCACGTTCCCATCAATTTGAGCTTCCCAATTCACCTTCCCATCTAATCCAAGCTCTTCCTCTAGACTGAAATCTGAAAAATGTTATTCGGAGGGGGTAAGCACTAAGCTCTATAGAAAAATTCTCCCAAGCTCGAACAAGATTTTGAAAACTGATTAACCCTAATAAATATGTGAATTAGAATAATTAAATAACTGAATTTTGTAAGTTAAAATAGTAAAAAATTATAAATTAGGTTTTATGCGTAATTAGGGTTTTATAAGTGTAATGTTTAAAATTTTAGGGTTTTTGTGTGAAATTGCCAAAAATTGTAAGGTGCAATCTCTCAAAGCTTAAATTAATAAGGGGCAAGGATAATATTATCAAGAAACCATCGGAATAAGGAGGAGATCAGCACCACAAGTCCAACAAAGCAGCACCGTCGGGGTGGTGGTGGTGGTGTCTGGCTAATGGCTCTAGGCGGTTCAAGATTATTTGCCACCTATTGCTTCTCTTTTGGCCTATAAATAGGACTTTGTAGCCTTCTTCAACGAGGAGGGAGAGATGAAGTTCAGGGGACCTCCAAAGATAATTCAAAGAGGAGAAAAAGAAAAGAAAAGAGAAAGCAAGAGAAAAAGAAATAAATCCAGGGTAAACTTGTCCGACCTACTTTCCAGCCAGAATTTTGTTATTTCTACATTTCTATTATGTCTTTTTATATTAAGAGTTGAAATTCCGCCACCTTTGTGTCTTAACTGATATTAAGGGTGGTTGTATTTCAATTATTCCTTGGAAAAGAAGTGTCAATGTTTGTAATTAATTTAGTATTGTATAGGAATTACCCGCACTTCTTGCGTGTTTATAAAAATAGAGTGTGAGTAGTTTACTTATACCCTTTACTAAGAGGTAAGCAAATGTATATTATTGGTTAAGTTATGAAAATGCCGATATTTAATTATGCTTAATTGATATATACCTCCCTTAACTGATGGATGATTATATTTATAATATGCTCATGGTTATGAACACCAAGCAGTACTTAATATTCTATACCATACTATCTACTATTATGTATTTCATGCATGATACACTGATGTACGTAATTGGGTGTTACGTGAAAGTAGATTGATTGGTTATAGACGGGTTAAGTCTCGGTATATCCAATGCTTTCAGTAAATTACGTAGCCCAAAATTATGTCATCAATGAATCATCAACCTATCGGTTGAATATCTACGGTGTTCCAACTAAATGGATTGACCTTCTGGTGCACTGAGGATGTTTAACTGTTGCATGGTATAAAACTCTCAGATGAATAAACTAAGTGATCCTCCTATATGGCTTGACCTTTTGGTTCACTAGGGTTGTTTAACTGATACATGAAACCGACAATTGAGTAATTCTAGTATTATTCTTGAATGGCTAGTTCTTTTGGTTTACTTGAATTAGTCAATTATTACAAATACCTACCAGCTAACCTAAGAAGTTGTGTTATGATTTAATATACATCAGACCTACCGATTAACGTTCTAGTGACCTGGGAGTTAATTGTTGTAAGGTGACATTTCTAGTACTTAACAAATATAAAGCATATGGAATTCTTGGGTTTAGCAGGCTACTACTGGAGTTTGTGAAAGGGTTCTCAAAGTTAGCTATGTCAATGACTTGCCTGACGAAAAAGGGGAAAAAATTCTTGTAGACTCAAGAGTGTGAACTAGCCTTTCGCACTTTGAAGGAAAGGTTGACAACAACTTTTGTCCTCATTATTCCAAGCAGTGGGGAAGGATATGATGTTTATACCGATGCTTCTTTACTAGGCTTGGGATGTGTGCTAATGCAAGGAGACAAAGTAGTTGCTTATGGCTTGAGGCATCTAAAGATTCATGAGTAGAACTATCCCACTCACGACTTGGAGCTTGCTGCTGTGGTATTTGATCTTAAGTTGTGGAGGTGTTACCTTTATAGAGAAAAGTTTTAAGTGTTTTTGATCATAAGAGTCTTAAGTATATCTTCACACAGAAAGACTTGAATTTTCGGCAAATAAGGTGAATTGAATATTTAGAGGATTATGATTTCACACTCAACTACCATCCGGGGAAGACGAATGTAGTAGCAGATGTATTGAGCAAAAAGTCTTGGGGTAAAATCAATGTTCTTGTTGTTAATAAGTGGAAGATGATTGATGCTTTGAAGGAATTTGATCTATTAGTAGATAGGCAAGGGGATTGACCATGTTTATTTTATCTTGTAGCTTAACCAGTTCTTTGACAAAGGATTGTGGAGTTACAACGATTAGATATCGAGTTGGAAGCTATCCATGGTAGATTAGAGAGAAATGAAATTGTTGAGAATTGGTCTATACACGATGACGAGTTAAAGTTTCGTGGAAGATTATGTGTACCAAACAATGACCAAGTAAGGGAGGAAGTATTGGGTGAGAGTCATCGTTCAAAATTCTCCATTCATCCGGGAAGTACTAAGATGTATAAGGACATGAAGTGTCAATATTGGTGGAAAAGGATGAAGCAAGACGTGGCTAAGTACGTTGCAAAGTGTGCAGTGTGTCAGAAGGTGAAAATTGAACATCAGAAACCTGGAGGATTACTCCAGTGCTTACCTATCCTAGAGTGGAAGTGGATCACATCACCATGAATTTTAAGTCTGACTTTCCACGGACTTCCCGAGGGCATAATGCCGTATGGGTCATTGTAGATAGACTCACCAAGTCTGCTCATTTTGAAACACCCCGTATTTTCTTTTTATATATGTATATAGATATATAGTAAATAATTGTTGTAAAAAGATGGATATGTGAAGTGATGTATGTTTGAATTTGGTAGAATTAAAAAAGTAGAGATTTAGAAGGTTAGTGGAAATAATAATTGAAATTTAGTTTTAATAAGTGGAAATATAAAATTTTAGGTCCTAGAACTTGTACTAAATAGGTTTGGTGTAGAAATATGTGTTGGAGAGGTTTGGGATGTATTTGGAAGGGTTAGGAGGAATTGGAAATAAAAAATGGAGAAAAAGGTAAAAACTGGAAAAATTGTACTGGTACTGTGTACCGGAGCAAACTGGTCCAGAGAGTTCGACGTACCAGTATAGCGTACCAGTTCTGTACCGTACCGATACTGCGTATCGGTACGGCCGAAAGAATTCTAAATGTTTAATGTCGCGATCTTGGTCTGATTTTCACCCTATAAATACATTATGTCACCTCTTTTGGCTCCATTTCAGCCCCTCCAACCTTAGAAACCCTAAGAGAGAAAGAAAGGAAGAGAAGAGAAGAAGAAAGGAAGAGAAAAATAAAAGTTTAAAGGGGTTATCCAAGATCTAAACCTAGCTTCCAAGAACACAAGGTAGGAGGTTTCTTCTCGTTATCTTTCATTGAGATTAAGGTTTATTTACCTATATATTTTTTGCTCTAAATGTTATATATATGAAATGAAATCATCATCTCCTAATCTTTTGGGCAAAGATTACATGATTTTAACAATGTTAGGTTTAAATACCCATGAAATTTCTCTTTTGTTTGAAAAACCCTAGATTAAGGAGAGGGGTGAATTTTCTTTTTAAATTCATCTTTTATTATTGAAATTAAAACTATAGAACTTGTGTTGAGTAATAAAATGATGTTGCTGTGATCTCTTGCATTTTTCGTACTTAGTTATTGAAATTGTCCCATGATGAATTTGAGAATTTTGTCAATACTTTAGAATTTGTAATTAATTGAGAATATGTTGGTTTCCTTATTGTATGGTTGTTGTGAGAGACTTGAATTGCCATCGAAAGATGCCGTAGAGTGTTAGAGGTTAGTCTACTCCTGTAGGGGTGAGATGGTTTCCTAACACTTGTAGTGGGTTATCATTTGGTAATGAGACCACTATTGTTCACTAGAGTTCGGACTAGGGTTGGTATACCTTTCCTGGGGAGGGATTCATCACTGCCATTGGGATGGTAGACGCCCTTTCCCAAAATGCTTGTGATGTGATTGTGATTGGTGAACTAGGTATAGTCGTTAGGTAGATTATTGAGAAACAATCAACGTACATGGCATGGGATGAACCAATATATATCCATATATCTAGATGAGAACATGGATTGGATTAAGTCGGGCCGGTGCATTGGTATGGGACAATGCAACAGCAGACACTTTTTCAAACCAATTTGGCAATGGTTTATGGTTGAAGAATGCATTTTACTATTTCGATTTGATTATCACTGTTGTATAAACTTGAGATCTGTTTAAATGCCATGGTTTTCTCTCAAAAGTTATATATGTTATTTTGCTAAATGAGACCGACCTGTTTTACATTTTTCTAAACCTAGTTTATTTTTGGAAAGATTTTGCTACAGAGCTTCGCGCTCATCCCCTACAATTACATATTTCAGATTTTGTGCTAGAGGAGGAGTTGGGAGTAGAAGAGCCAGTATACTGCGAGACTCCGCTAGATGGAAGTGTGGATCCCGAGGTGGACGCTTAGAGCACCACATTCTTGTGCACTAGACTAGGATATTCTTTTGAAAATGATATAAAGCCTAGTTTATTTTTGTTCTGTTCCGCTGCGTTACATTAGTTGATTTTGGTTGGAATGTAAGAGCTTAGATATGTCTATTCTTTTGGGAACAATGTAGTAGATATTTATATATATATAATGAATATAATTTCTTTATGGATGTATTATTTTAGTGCTCTCATTATGTAAACGGTTTTAGAATGTAATGCCGTCTAGGGTGGTTCTTGGGGTGTTACAAAGTTGGTATCAGAGCCTAGACTTTAGGTCTTACATAGGAGCTATAGGTTATGGATTCACACTAGAGAAATAGGACTAGGTAGAAAGAAATTGTTCGGTCTTGCTTTATAGAAACCATAGGCTTGAGATTAAAGTAATGTTTAGGATGTCTTGTTCATAAATGAAACTAAATTGTGAATTGATGTGCAGGATGGACGGAGGAAGAGGACGTGGACGTGGTGACCAAGCACCCCCTCCTGATGCCATGAACGACATATACCAATGTCTGAGGGAGCTCACCACTCCGGTGCAAAGCTAAAATGGAAACAACAACAACCACAACCACAATGGTGGGACTCATCCACTGGCCCAAGTATTGGGTAACGGGAACGAGAATCGGAGGATGGTAGTCCTTCGGGAATTTTTACGCCAACACCCACCTACTTTCCAAGGAAGCTCTAACCCCTTGGATGCGAATAAATGGATCCGTCGAGTGAAGAAGATTTGGGACGGCATGGGAGTTGCTGAGGACTTGCGGGTTGGTTTGGCCATCTATTTGCTCGAGGGGGAGGTCGACCATTAGTAGGACTCCGTGAAACGAAGGAGGAACACCGATGTACTCACTTGGGAAGAGTTCGACCAAATTTTTCATGACAAGTACTTTTCGGAATCAGTCAGAGACCGGATGAAGGCTAACTTTCTGGCTCTACGACAAGGCAGCATGACTGTGGCCGAGTATGAGAGGAGGTTTGATGAGTTATCCCGATATGCTATGGAGTTTATAGCTACTGAGGCCGACAGGGCCAAGTGCTTTGAGCAGGGATTGAGGTTAGTCATTAGAGAGAAGTTGGTGGCTCTCAAGATTCGGGATTATGGGGATCTTGTCGACCGAGCTACTATAGTGGAGATAGACATAGAGGATAGCTAGCGGCGACAGAGTTTCACGAGAGGAGGTCCGATTCGGACCGGTGCTAGTAGTAGTGGAATGCAAAGGGCGACACCTTACCGTTGCCCCGATCAAGCAGTTGGACCGAGACCTCAAGCAGTTTGAGGAGAGGGGGCTATTCAGATTAGAACAAATACTGATCCCCGTCAATGTTTCGCATGTGGAGGGTAGGACACTTTAGACATAACTTCCCATTGCTTTCACCAAGGACCAACCAAGCAACATGCCAAGTGGCAACCAACAGGCCACTACAACAATAGAGACCGTTACAAGCTCAAGCCCCAGGCGGCACCAATCAAGGAAGGGTATTTGCTTTGACCCAACCGGAGGAAGATACCTCCAATGTCGCTATGGAAGGTATCATTCTTCTTTATAATTCATGGGTCTGAATCTTATTTGACCCCGGTGCTACACATTCATTCATACGCACTGGATATGCTAGTAGTTTGGGATTGAGTTTCGAAAAGCTAGAACATGCATTGAATATTGACTTGCCTACGGGAGAACGGTTGGGTACCAGTCGGGTCTGCAAGGGTTGTGTGCTTCGCCTTGGGGAACACGAATTGATTGTGGATTTGGTTGTTATAGATATGAAGGGAAGGGGTATGACGTTCTCTTCGGGATGAACTTGTTGTCCGCTTTTCGGGCGGTAATGGATTATTTTCGCAAACGGATTACATTTCATTTACCGGGAGGAGTAACCTTTAGTTTCATCAATGACCGAAGTTCTTCCCATTCATTTTCAACTATGGGTAGTCGATTCTTGAAAGTGAAGGCGGTAAGTCATTTGAGTTTCTTAGCTAGTTTGATGGGAGACGATCGGGATAAATTCCACGGGGACGTGGTAATGATAATATCGGATTTTTTGGATGTCTTCCCAGATGAATTACCCGGGTTATCTCCCCACAGGGAGATTGAGTCCAAGATTGACCTCTATCCGGGAACCGAACCCATATCCATTGCTCCCACTCGTATGACACCTTTGGAGTTGAAGGAGCTAAGGAAACAGTTAGACCATCTATTGGCGATTGGGTTTATCCATTTGAGTACTTCACCTTGGGGAGCCCCGGTCCTCTTTGTGAAGAAAACGAATGAGACGCTTCGGTTATGTACGGATTACCGAAGGTTGAATCGGGTGACAGTGAAGAATAGATATCCGTTGCCATGGATCAATGACTTATTTGATCAGTTGAGGGGTTCTAAGTATTACACTAAGATTGACCTCCACACATGGTACTATCAATTGTGGATTCGAGAGGAGGATATTCCTAAGACTGTATTCCGTACCCGATATAGTCATTTCGAGTATACGGTGATGCCGTTCGAATTAACTAATGCACCCGCAACCTTCATGGATTTGATGCACAGAGTATTCTGACCGTATCTAGATCATTTTGTCATCGTGTTTATTGATGATATACTAATTTATTCACAGACTCGCGAGGAACATGAACGTCATCTCTCTATTGTACTACAGACATTGAGAGACCATAACTTATATGCTAAAATGAGAAAATATGAGTTTTGGATGAGGGAGGTGAAGTTCCTTGGTCATGTGGTGTCCGAACAAGGTGTTGCGGTTGATTCCGCTAAGATTGAAGCCGTAATAAAATGGGAACCAGCGAAGAATATGACCGAAGAGCGTAGTTTTCTGGGCTTAGCAGGCTACTACAGGAGGTTCGTCGAGGGATTCTCCAAGCTTGCAATACCGATGACTCACCTCACGAAGAAGGGGGAGAAATGCTTGTGGACTCAAGAGAGTGAACAAGCCTTTCGCACCCTGAAGGAGAGGTTAACGATGACACCTGTCCTTATTATTCTGAACGGTGGGGAAGGATACGGGGTTTACACCGATGCTTCATTGCGAGTCTTGGGATGTGTGTTAATGCAAGGAGGCAAGATAGTTACTTATGGCTCGAGGCAACTCAAGACTCATGAGCAAAATTATCCCACTCACGACTTGGAACTTGTCGCGATAGTTTTTGTTCTCAAGTTATGGAGGTGCTACTTGTATGGGAAAAAGTTTCAAGTGTTCTCGAACCATAATAGCCTCAAGTGTGATCACACAGAAAGACTTGAATCTCCGACAAAGAAGGTGGCTAGAAGACTACAATTTCACACTCAATTACCATCCGGGGAAGGCGAATGTAGTTGCCGATGCGCTTAGCAGGAAGTCTCTGGGTGAACTAAATGCGCTTGCAAGTCAATAGAAAATGAGGGATTCCCTTGGAGATTATGACCTATGGGTTGGAGAAAATGGACATCGACCATGCCTATTCAACCTTGTAGCCCAACCTACCATCCAATGTAGAATTGTGGAGTTACAGCGCTTGGATCCTACTTAGAGTCAATTCGAGCTAAATTAGAAAATGGGGAAACAATTGAATTGGAAGAAGGGAGAATTGAGATATAAGGAGAAGCTGTGCATTCCAGATAATTCGTCCCTAAAGGAGGAGATACTGGAAGAGTGTCACCGCTCTAAGTTTGCTATCCACCCCGATAGCACAAAGATTTATATGGACATGAAGCATCAGTACTGGTGGAGGGGAATGAAGCGAGATGCGGCCACGTATGTGGCAAAATGTGCAGTGTGCTAGCAGGTGAAGATTGAGCATCAAAGGCCAGGAGGAGTCCTACAGTCTGTGTTTATTCCAGAGTGGAAGTGGAATCACATCACCATGGACTTCGTGTCGGGTTTACCACGGACTTCGCGGGGACATAATGCTATATGGGTTATTGTGGATAGACTCACCAAGTCCGCTCATTTCTTGAGTATGAAGACCACAAATAACTTAGAGACCTTGAGCAAGTTGTATATCCGCGAGATCGTCAGGTTGCATGGAGTTCCATTATCTATCATATCAGATCGCGATTCTCGTTTCGTGGAGCAGTTTTGACAAAGTCTTCAAAGAGCTAAGGGGACAGAGTTACATTTTAGCACCACATTTCATCCTCAAACTGATGGTCAATCCGAGAGAGTAATACAAATTCTAGAAGATATGTTACAGGCTTGCACGTTGGATTTTAAGGGAAGTTGGAGCGATCATTTGCTGTTGGTGGAATTCGTACATAACAACAGCTTTCAAGCAAGTAGTGAGATGGCACCGTATGAAGCATTGTATGGAAGGCCATGTTGATCATCGACTTGTTGGTTAGAAGCGAGCGAGAGTAGTTTGTTTGGACCGGACATTGTTCGAGAAACTACGGAGAAGATTCAACTCATCCGAGAGAGGCTATGGATGGCGCAAAGTAGATAGAAGAGCTATGCGGATCACAAACGAATACCCTTAGAATTCAAGGTGGGAGACTACGTATTTCTCAAGGTGTCACCCACTAAGGGCGTGTTTTGATTCGGCAAGAAGGAAAAGTTAGTGCCAAGATATACCAGACCGTTTGAGGTAATCAAAGCGGTAGGCAAGGCGGCATACCAACTTCAACTACCAGCCCAGCTATCTGGAGTACATGACGTGTTCCATGTGTCCATGTTGAGAAGGTGTCACTCGGATGCAACTCCAGTCGTGAACTTGGAGGAGATTGAAATTCAAGACGGAGCAACCTACGAAGAACAACCGATAGAAATTCTCGATGCCCAGGAAAAAGTGTTTCGTAACAAAGTTATCAGATTGGTGAAGGTTTTGGGGCAACACCATGGTGTGGAGGAAGTTACATGGGAACCAGAGCAAGAAATGCGGGAGAAGTATCCATATTTGTTTGCTACTTGAGGTAAGTTTCGAGGACGAAACTTTTTTTAAGGGGGGTGGATTGTAACACCCCGCATTTTTTTTTTATATATGTATATAGATATATAGTAAATAATTATTGTAAAAAGGTGGATATGTGAAATGATGTATGTTTGAATTTGGTAGAATTGAAAAAGTAGAGATTTAGAAGGTTAGTGGAAATAATAGTTGATATTTAGTTTTAATAAGTGAAAATATGAAATTTTAGGTCCTAAAACTTGTACTAAATAGGTTTGGTGTAAAAATATGTGTTGGAGAGGTTGTGATGGATTTGGAAGGGTTAGGAGGAATTGGAAATAAAAAATGGAGAAAAAGGCAAAAACTAAAAAAATCGTACCGGTACTGTGTATCGGTACTGCGTACCGGAGCAAACTGGTCCAGAGAGCTCGATGTACCGGTACAGCTTACCGGTACTGTACCGTACCGGTGTCCAATTTTTGCCCTATAAATACATTATGTCGCATCTTTTAGCTCCATTTCAGCCCCTCCAACCTTAGAAAACCTAAGAGAGAAAGAAAGGAAGAGAAGAGAGGAAGAAAGGAAGAGAAGAGAGGAAGAAAAGAAGAGAAAAACAAGAGTTTAAAGGGGTTATCCAAGATCTAAACCTAGCTTCCAAGAACACAAGGTAGGGGATTTCTTCTTGTTATCTTTCATTGAGATTAGGGTTTATGTACCTATATATGTTTTGCTCTAAATGCTATATATATGAAAAGAAATCATCATCTCCTAATCTTTTGGGCAAAGATTACATGATTTTAACAATGTTATGGTTGAATACCTATGAAATTTCTCTTTTGTTTGAAAAACCCTAGATTAAGGAGAGGGATGAATTTTCTTTTTAAATTCTTCTTTTATTATTGAAATTGAAACTATAGAACTTGTGTTGAGTAATAAAATGATGTTGTTGTGATCTCTTGCATTTTTCGTACTTGGTTATTGAAATTGTCCCATGATGAATTTGGAAATTTTGCCAATACTTTAGAATTTGTAATTAATTGAGAATATGTTGGTTTCCTTATTGTATGGTTGTTGTGAGAGACTTGAATTGCCATCGAAAGATGTCGTAGAGTGTTAGAGGTTAGTCTACTCCTGTGGGGGTGAGATGATTTCCTAACACTTGTAGTGGGTTGTCATTTGGTAATGAGACCATTATCGTTCATTGGTGTTCGTACTAGGGTTGGTATAACTTTCCTGGGGAGGGATTCGTCACTATCATTGGGATGGCAGACGCCCTTTCTCAAAGTGCTTTGGATTGGTGAACTAGGTATAGTCGTTGGGTAGATTCTTGAGAAACAATCAACGTACATGGCATGGGATGAACCAATATATATCCATATATCTAGATGAGAACATGGATTGGATTAAGTCGGGGCCGGTGCATTGGTGTGGGACAATGAAACGACAGACACTTTCCAAACCATTTGGCAATGGTTTATGGTTGAAGAACGCATTTTACTATTTCGATTTGATTATCACTGTTGTATAAACTTAAGATCTGTTTAAATGCCACAGTTTTCTCTCAAAAGTTATATATGTTATTTTGCTAAATGAGACCGACTTGTTTTACATTTTTCTAAACCTTGTTTGAGTTTAGAAAGATTTTGCTACAGAGCTTCGTGCTCATCCCCTACAATTACATATTTCAGATTTTGTGCTAGAGGAGGAGTTGGGAGTAGAAGAGCCGGTATACTGCGAGACTCCGCTAGATGGGAGTGTGGATCCCGAGGTGGATGCTTAGAGCACCTCATTCTTGTGCACTGAACTACGATATTCTTTTAAAAATGATGTAAAGCCTAGTTTATTTTTGTTATGTTCCGCTGCGTTACATTAATTGATTTTGGTTGGAATGTAAGGGCTTAGATGTGCCTATTCTTTTGGGGGCAATGTAGTAGACATTTATGTATATATATAATGAATAGAATTTCTTTATGGACGTATTTTTTTAGTGCTCTCATTATGTAAACGGTTTTAGAATGTAATGCCGTGGTTCTTAGGGCGTTACACATTTCTTGAGTACGAAGACCACTGACACTCTAGAGACCTTGAGCAAGCTGTACATAAATGAGATTGTTAGATTGCATGTAATTCCACTCTCTATTGTTTCAGATCGTGATTTTTGTTTTGTGGCATAATTTTGGCAAAGTCTATAACGAGCTATGGGGACAGAGTTAGACTTTAGCACCGCATTTCATCCCTAAACAGATGGCCAATTAGAGAGGGTGATACAGATTTTGGAGGACATGTTATGAGCTTGCGTGTTGGACTTTATGGGGAGTTGGAGTGATCATTTGCCGTTTGTGGAATTTGCATATAACAACAACTATCAGGCAAGTATAGGAATGACTTCTTATGAGACATTGTATAGAAGGCCATGTAGGTCCCTGACTTGTTGGTTAGAAGCTGGCGAGAGTAGCTTATTTGGGCCAGAAATTATTCAGGATACTGCAGAGAAAATTCAATTTATTCGGGAGAGACTACGCACAGCACAAAGTAGACAAAAAAGCTATGCAAATAGAAGATGTAGGCCATTAGAATTCCAAACGGGGGATTATATGTTCCTCAAAGTGTCACCCAAGAAGGGAGTATTGAGATTTGGCAAGAAGAGAAAATTAGCTCCAAGGTACATCTGACACTTTGAAGTGATCAAAGCGGTGGACAAAGTGGCATATCAACTTCGGTTACCGGCTCAGTTGTCAGGAGTACATGACGTGTTCCATGTTTCAATGTTGAGAAATTGTCAATCAGATACAATGCATGTCAGGGATTTGGAGGATTTGAAGTTCAAGATGGAGCAACATCTGAAGAACAACAGATGAAGATTTTGGTTACTACGGAGAAGGTGCTTCGCAATAAAGTCATCCAACTGGTGGAAGTCTTGTGGCAACATCAAGGGGTGGAGGAAGCTACCTGGGAACCCGAGCTGGAAATGCGAAATAAGTACCCTCCCTTGTTCGCTACTTAAGGTAAGTTTCAAGGACGAAACTTTCTTTAAGGGGGGTGGACTGTAAACCCCCATACTCATATATTAATATATTAAGTAATTATTTTGAAATCCTAATATAGGAGATGAGCACATAAGGTTGCATATCTAACGACCTCATTACATGCATTTCAACTTAACTTTTGCATTTAACTACTTAGAATTAGCCAAAATTATGAATAATATCAAATTTTGATGTTGCGGGTAATTATGGTCTAACTTATGCATTTTGGAACCTTGCAACTAAGTATGGATGTGTGATGAAGGCATGAACACTTTACATGAGGATTTGAAGGCCTAAAAGTAAGAAAATCAAGAAGGTATTGGTGTTTGGTAACAAAGGACCAACACCCACACCATTGGGTTGTAGTGCCTCGATTTTTCTTCTTTTTTACCATGATCCACTTCGAATATGAAGAAGTACAAAACATGAAAGTTGTAGATCTGTATGTCTTTTGTACTGTGTAAAATTTTGTAGCTCAATCAGACGATTGGATCAAATGCTATGTCAATTCTATGAACACTGGTTTGGAGTAGAAAAAGTGTACTGGTACGCATACCGGTACATTGAACTCCAGTAGGCTTAGTGTATCGGTACGCGTATTGGTACACTTTAGTTAAAGTTAGCCAAAACAGTAAAAATTCAAGATTTTTGTATTTTAAAACACTATTTTAAGCCCTATTTGTCCCATTCTTCCATTGCACTCTCACCATAAACCTCTTAGAACCCTAGGAGAAGATAAAGGGAAGAAGAAAAGGGGGAAAGAGAGTCTCTAAAGCTTGGGCTTTTGTTTGAAATTCTTAATTCAAGGTAGGGTTTCTTCCTATTTTCTTACATTGAAGCAAGTTCTTATGTATATGTATTCTTTCGACTCTAAATCTTATATCTATGTTATGAAATTATTATTTCTTGGCATTCTTACAAATGTTACCATGTTTTAAACAATGTTATAGTTGGATAACCATTAAATCTCTTTTCTTGCCTTTAAACCCTAATTTCAAGAGGAAAAATGATTTTTCTCTTGATTTTTCCTTTGTTCTTGATTTCAAAACTTTAGTATTTTATATTGAACAATAAAATGGTATTCATGATGATCTCTTGCACATTTTCTTAAATTGCTCTCTTGTGATATTACATGTGAAATTTGGAGATTTTGAATTTACTTGGAATGTGAGAAAATTGATTGGATAGTGTATTTCTTGGAGATGTTGGGATTTCTTGGAGTGGCCGTTGACCAGGTATCGTAGAGTGGGTAGATGCATTTTTGACTCTGTGCGGGTTTGAAGGTTCCCTACCACTAGTAGTGGGTTGGTGCCTTGTGAGGACCAAACTACTATTCGCTCATGGATACCGAGGATGAGGGTTAGTATACTATTCCTGGGTTGGATTTTATCATTGCCATTGTGATCGTACACGCCCTTCCTAAAGTTGTATATCCTTGCGAAGATTGGGTGTGTGTGCGTGGGCCAGGATATTCTCAATGTGTTTATTCATGCGAATCATACTTGAGATACATATATATATTATGGTTGATTATATATGGTGTGTTGCGTTCTCTTGTACAAATATTAGAAATGGTTTATTGTTGAAATGGCTCATTGTTGGAGCGGTTTAATATTGGAATGGTTTATTGTTTGAAAATTTATTTTACTATTCATTTAATTATTGTTATTGTGTAAACTTGAGATCGATTGAAATGTCGCTGTTTTCTTTCAAAATTGATATATGATATTTACGAAATGAGACCAACTTTTTTTATATATTTTCTAAACCTTGTTTGAGTTTGGGAGGTTTTTTCTACAGAGCTTAGTGCTTACTCCCTACAAACAACATATTTTTCAGATTACGTGTTAGATGAGGAGCTCGCAGTCGATGAGCAAGTGCATTGGGAAGCTCCGCTAATCGGGCACGTGGATCTTGAGGTGGACATTTCGAGCTATACTCTCCTATGTGCTAGACTAGGAAAGTCATTTTGAGACTCAGTGGAGTCTAATATTTTGTTATTCCGCTACAAGTTATATTTGATTCTTTTAGGATGATGTTGTAGATATTAGATATGACGAATAAAAATTTTATATATCGATGGATTTTATTAGTCGTTCTCATGTTGTGAATGATTTTAGATAATAATGCCATCCAAGGTGTATTTTGGGGCGTTACAAGTATAAAGATCTGGGTAGTCCTACAGTCTCATTCATAATTGAAAAATTTTGAATTGAACAAGCTCTGCTAGATCTTGGAGCCAATGTTAATTTAATGTCATATTCGGTATATACACAATTAGGGTTATGTGAGTTAAAACCTACCAATGTTACACTACAACTAGCAGACCGTTTTATAAAAGCTCAATGAGGAATTGTGGAGGATGTTCTTGTCCAAGTGGATCAATTCTATTTTTCAGTAGATTTTATTGCTTTGGATACACAACCAATTTTTCATGCATTTACTTACACACCTGTTATTTTGGGTCGATCATTCCTAGCTACATCAAATGCGTAAATTAATTTTAGGGATGGAGTAATGGAACTTTCATTTGAAAACATGACTTTAGATTTGAATATTTTTAATATCGCAAAACAACCTAGGGAAAAAGAAGAAATACATGAAGTAAATTGTGTTGAGATATTAACTCAAAATTCATTTGACAAAGCTTGTATGAAGAAAGAGTTCTATACGTTAGAATCTATACTGAAAATATAGTATCATGGAATCCAAAATGTGAAAAATTGTTGCCTATATCTGTAGAATCCAATGTCAAAGTTTTTAAGCCAGAATTAAAACCTCTCCCAACTAACTTAAAATAAGTCTTTTCGGGGGAAGATGAAATCTATCCAGTAATAATATCCTTAAAATTATTTGAAATTCAAGAAAAAATAATTGACAAAAGTTTTAAAAAATACCAAAAGTGTTATTGGATGGACAATAACATATATAAAAGGTATAAGTCCACTTCTATGTACTCATTGCATATATTTAGAAGAAAATGCTAAACCGTCTCATTAAATGCAAAGAAGATTGAATCCACACTTAAAAGAGGTAGTCCACGCTGAATTACTTAAACTGTTAGATGCTAATATTATTTATCATATAACTGATAGTAAATGAGTCAGTCCTACACAAGTAGTTCCTAAGAATTTTGGTATTACTATAATAAAGAATAAAGAAAACGAATTACTCCCTATGCATACATTCACGAGGTGGCGTGTGTGTATTGACTATTGAAAGCTAAATTCTCTCACCAAAAAATATCATTTTCCATTACCATTTCTAGATCAAGTTTTATAAAGAATAGTTGATCATGTATATTATTTTTTTTTGATAGATATTCTGGTTATAAGCAAATTAAAATTGCAATAGATGACCAAAAAAAACCACATTTACACATCGTTTCATTACTTCCGCTGATAAAATGATGCCTTTTGGATTATGTAATGCTCCAGCTACCTTTCAGCGTTGTATGCTAAGTATATTTAGTGATATGTTGAAGCGACATTTAGAAGTTTTTACGGATGATATCTTGGTATATGGTGATTCATTTCATTTAGAAATCTGGAAAAGGTGATTATTTGTTGTGAAGAAACAAATCTTGTTTTAAATTGGAAAAAATGTCTGATGAGTGGGTTTTACCTACGAATTAAGTATTTTTGGTTTGATGAAATTTTAAGTTTTCAATTATTTTATATTCATTTTTATTTATTTTTTGTGTTTTGATGTTATTTTGTAGGGATAACCATTTGAAAGGAATAATGATCATTTGGGAGGAAACAAGTTCAAATTGGAGCATAAAAGTTGAATTTTTTGAAGAGGAAGTCAAAAGGGCATTTTAGCCTTGAATAGGGGGCGCGCCCCTGCGCCCTCAAGGGCAGTAAGTAAGCGCCTAGGCACCATTTTGGGCGCCCCCGCGCTTGTGTTGGCCCGTGACGCGAATTTTACCTTGTTTTTGACTCGAAATTGGACTCTAAAGACATATATGTTTGGGTTTGTGTGGGGAATAGAAAAATCCGAATTTTGGGGGGCTAAAAAAATCTATAAAATACCTAGGATTAAAATAAAATTGAAGACAAAGATCGAAGGAAGCGACATGACGAAAATCGGGCTTGAAGGCTAAAGAGAGATTGAAGATTTTAACTAAGTTTTCATTCTTTTCTCTTACTTTTACTTTTTGATTTTCAAAGATGTTTAATGTTAGAATGATGTTTTTAAATTACATTATGAACTAAGTTTTTTATTAAGATTGCAATGGAACCTAATGTCTAGTTAAATTGATCTACTCTCGATTCTGGTTCAATTGATCATATATGAGTTGTTTGTCATATTTTGTGCTTAATATATGATTGTGTGACCATCAATTAATTAGATAATCTAGATGAGATTGGGAGATGATTTCTAGGTTTAGATCGGAATAAGATGACATGCGTCTGGTTGATTCTTCTTTGGATTGAATAGTTGGATTTGTGCATAGGATAGGGATATACCTATATGTCGTGTGTAACTTTTATGAGAGTTTGAACTTAATGAATCTATTCCAATTTATTTTACATAGTAATATAATAATTTAATTGGGAGGGATATGTTTATCTTACTATTGGAAGAGGTTTGATAAATAATTTTGAAGTCTTAGTTAATAACTTATTTTGATCAATTAACTGGAAAGAGAATAGAAATATTTATACGAAGTATTAGGGAAAGTTGTAATCTTAAATTATTCTATTCGTTAATGTAACACCCCAAAATACACCTTGGCAGTATTACTATTTAAAGACCATTTACAATCATGAGAGCAACTACATAACTTCATATCCAAAAAGAATTTACTTCATCATTCAGGCATATACAATAACATCCAAAAGAATATGCCCAACAATGGCATTTACATCCCCAAAAGAATATCAAAGTAAATCTTGCAGGAGAAATACAAAATAAACTAAACTACATAATGTTCCAAGCGAATGTCCTAGTCTAGTACAAAAGAAACTACCGCTCTACATATCCACTTCGGGATCTAGGTTCCCCTCGAGTGGAGCCTCCCAATGTCCCGGCTCGTCAATGTCGAGATCCTCCTCTAGCACCAAATCTAAAAAAGGTTCAACTGTAGGGGGTGAGCACGAAGCTCTGTAGCCACATTTTTCCCAAACTCAAACAAGGTTTTAAAAACATAGAAATGGCCGGTCTCATTTCACAAATAACATATATAACATTTGAAATACAACATGGGCATTTTAAAAGAGATCTCAAGTTTAGACAGTAGCGATAATTAAATAAACGAATAAAAATGAGTTTAGCAACCGTAGCCAATATTCCATTTAGGCTATTTAGAAAAAAAAAGGGCTTCTCCCCCATGCATTGTCCCATACCAATGCATCGGCAAGAACGACCCAACTCATAATTCCATGTATTCTCGGTTCATCCCCTTACCATGTATGATGATTGCTTCCCATGAATCTACCCCACGATTATACCTAGTCCACCAATTACAATCACAATCACAATCACAGTCACAAGCACTTTAGAAAGGGGGGTCTACCATCACAATGGCAGTGACGAGTCCCTTCCTAGAAAAAGTATACTATCCCTTGTTCGAACTCCAGTGAACGATAGTGGTTGCATTACCAAATGACAACCCACTACAAGTGTTAGGAAACCATCTCACCCCGTTAGGGTAGAATAACCTCTAGCACTCTACGGCATCTCTCGAAGGTAATCCAAGTCCATCACAACACCCATACAATGAGGAAATCGAGAATATGCTCAATTCACAACCATTTCATAAATATAGTAAAATTCCCAATTTTTCTCACATGTGTGATATAATCGAATAATCCAAGAAAATATGCAAGAGATCATAATCTATATTATTTTGTTGTACAATATTCAACACTAACGTTTTGAAATCAAGAATTAAGAACAATTTAAAGAAAAGTTCATCTCTCTTGGAATCTAGGATTTTTAAGCAAGAAAAATGATTCAAGGGTTAATCAAACGATAATATTGTTTAAATCATGGTAGTAGTCACAAGGTATTAAGAAACAATGATTATATAGCATACACGTATAATTTAAAGTGAAAAAATTACATATATATAGGCCCTAGCCTCAATGTAAGTGAATGAGAGAAAATTTCCTACCTTGTGTTCTTGGATAACCCCTTTAGACTCTTGTTTTTCTCTTCTTTTCTTCCTCTCTTCTCTTTCTTTCTTTCTCTCTTAGGATTTCTAATGTTGGAGTGGCCGAAATAGAGCCAAAATAGATGACCTTGGGTATTTATAAGGCTAAAATGGGACCAAGATCGCGACATTTAAGTTTCAGAATTCTTTCGGCTCTACCGGTACAATACTCTACCGGTAGCTCGAACTCTCTGAACGAAAGTGTACCGGTAGACTGTACCAGTACAATATTCTACCGGTAGACTGTACCGGTAGGGTTTTGCCCAGTTTTGTCTTTTTCCTCCATTTTTTATTTCCAATCCATCCTAAACCCTTCCAAAACCAACCCAAACTTTCACAACCTACATTTGTACCCCAAACATAGTTGTTAGAAGTTATTTTATAATTCATGTCACCCATTCCCTAGCTGAACTAGCTTTAACTATGATTTCTACTGACATTCTAAATTTCTACTTTTACAACCTATTAAATTAAAACACACATCACTACACCTATCCATACTTTTACCACAAGTAGTTTATATATATTTATATGCATATATAAAAGAAAATATGGGGTGTTACAGTTAAATTCAACCTTTGATTATTAAGTTTAGATTTTGTTTTAAATTAGTGAATTCTTAGTCAATTCCAATTGTTTAAATAAAATTGAATTGATACAAAGTTACTACTTGAAATTTATTAGTAATAATTCTCCGTGAGAACGATACTCTACTTATTAATTTATTACTTATTTATCGTGTTTACTTGCATGTAAATTGTTAATACCAAATTCGGACAATAATTTTTTGGCGCTGTTGCCTGAGAATTATTCTAATAATTATTTCAATATTAATTTCAATCAATTTGATCTTAGTTTAAACTTATTTAATTTTATGTTTTAATTGTTTTAATTTTCTATTTTAATTGTTTTCGCAAACACTCTTGAATTTTGTATGCTAACACAATCTAAAGGTCAGGAGCCACTACAGTACAAAAACGAAATCGAGAAAAGGTGCCGAAACTTGCAAAAACAGTGCCAAGAAGTAAAGAATCAAGAAATTATGCCTGAAGAAGAACCGAAATCGCTAAGGGATTATGCTATGCCGCTTGTGACGAAAATACAATCGAGCATTTAAAGGCCCGTAATTCAATCCAACAATTTCGAGATCAAGCCGGGTACTATTCAAATGATTCAGATTTTAGTGCAATTTGAGGGTTTGCCTAACGATGACCCAAACGATCATTTGATGAGTTTTCTGGAGATATGCGACACATTCAGATATAATGGGATTTCTGAAGATGCGATTAGACTCCAACTTTTTCCTTTCTCACTTCGTGATAAGGCAAAGAGTTGGTTATATTCCTTGCCACCGGGTTCTATTACCACATGGACAAATTTAGCTAAAAAATTCTTAGCTAAATTCTTTCCACCAGCTAAAACTACAAGCATGAGGAACGATATCACTTCTTTCACACAACATGATTCTAAGACTCTTTGTGAAGTTTGGGAGCGATTCAAATACTTACTCTGAAGATGCCCTCACCATGGTATTCCTGAGTGGTTGTAAGTTCAAATATTCTACAACGGGTTATTTAATGCTACTCGGACCAGTATTGATGCAGTTGAAGGTGGGGCATTAATGGGGAAAATTATGATAAAGCTTACGAGTAATTGGAGACACTGACTGCCAACAATTATAGTGGCCCTCTACAAGAATCAATTAGCTAAAGGTAGCAGAAATTTATGAAGTTGATGCGGTTACTGCATTGGTTGCACAAGTTGCTACATTGACAAAAAAGATTGATACTTTAGGGGTGCAGCCTAGGCAGAGTGTGACAGTTAATTGTGAATTGTGTGCCGAGAACCATCCGAGCAATCAATATGCAATTAGTTCAGAGTCGGTACAATACGTTGGTAACTTCAACAAGCAGCAATATGACAATGATTCCAACAATTACAACCCTGGTTGGAGGAATCATCCAAGCCTTTCATGAAATAATAATCAAGCCCAAACTTTTACTCCAACACAATCTTACCCATTAGGCTTTTAGAATCAAGCTCCACCACAACAAGAAAACAATTCAAATTTGGAGGAGCTACTTTCCAGGTACATATCACAGAATGAGACAAGGATGAACAATATGGAAGTATCAATCCAAAACCTGAAAAACCAAATGGGTCAGCTTGCTCATGCCATTAACAACCGACCTTAATGCACTCTACCTAGTGATACAAAGATCAATCCTAAGAGGGAAGGTAAGGAGCACTGCAATGTTATTACATTACAAAGTGGAAAAGATTTACCTGAGGTTGTTGGTGGAACTCCAAAATAATCACATGGAAATGATAGTGAGGGTAAAATAATAAAAGATAGCAAGATTAGGATCATGAAAAGAAGGAAGAAGATTGAGTTGTATGTTCTAAAGGAGGTAATCAAAGACCTATTGTGCCTCTCGTGCTGTTTCCACAATGATTGCTGAAACATAAATGGGATAAGGGGTTCTATAAATTCTTGGAAGTGTTTAAGAAACTCCAAATAAATATCCCTTTCACAGAAGTAGTGGAGATGTAAGACCCCCTCCACATGGCATAATATTGTCTTCTTTGGGCCCACTGGCTTTCACGGTTTTGTTCATTCCAATACCCTTAGGAAAAGGCCTTATGCCATGTAAGGCGAGGGACTTACTTATAAACCCAACAACTTCCTCCTCCCTAACCGATGTGGGATACTAGGATCTCACAATCCACCCCCCTCAGGGCTGCACGTCCCAGTGCAGCAGCTCGTCAGCTACCTGCCTGCCCACTACACGCGAGCACAGTAGGGCCCCACACTCGGTCCAAGCGAGAGTCGGCTCTAATACTAAAATTTGTAACGCCCCAAAAACTACATTGGATGACATTACAATCTAAAACCATTAACGTCATGAGAACAACTAATAAAATCCATTCATAAAGAAACTGCATTCATCATTCATAACATCTGCAACATCATCTCAAAAGAATCAGCCAAGCCATGGCCTTAACATCCAAAAGAATATGCCCAAACTATGGTAATTACATCTTAAAATAATTGAACTTACACTTGGAGCAGAATACAAAATATTCAACTTCTATTTGTCCCCAAAATAATGTCCTAGTGTGGGACATAAGAGCGTCTAGCTCTATACATCAACCTCGGGATCCACGTCCTCATCTAATGGAGATCCACGTCTCCTCCTCTGTGCCATAATTTGAAAGATAGTATTTGTAGGGGGTGACACTAAGCTCTGTAGCAACATTCCTCCCAAACTCGTACAAGGTTTTGAAACATGTAAAAGAGGTCGGTCTCATTTTCACAATTATCATACATAGCATTGAAATAAAACATGGATATTTAAACAGTAAATTAAATGAACAGTAAAAACCAAGTTCCCATAAATTAGCCTTTTCCAATGATAAATCATTTCCATGAGTTCTAGTAGAATCCCATACTTCCAACAAATTCTTGTAGAAACCATTTATCATTAGTCATAATAAACCATCGTCAATAAACTCACGTATAAATTCATATTCCCAAATGTGTCTATATCTCAGGTATGTTTGTCGTTTCTCAGGAATCTACCCAACGATTATACATCATCTACCCATCACAATCATAAGCACTTCGGAAAAGGATGTGTACTATACTAGTGGCATTGACGAATCCTTCCCAGAAAAGTATACTTTCCTTAGTTCGAACTTAAGTGAACAATAGTGGTTGCATTCCCAAACACAACCCACTACAAGTGTAGGAAACCATCTCACCCCTCAATGGGATAGACTAACCTCTATACTCTACGACATCTCTTGAAGGCAATTCAAGTTCGTCACAACAAACCATACAAGAGATGTATATATCCTCAAATTATCTTAATTTACAAGCATATCTCAAAATTTTTTAAATTTCTCATATGACAATTTCCAATAGCCCATTACGGAAAATAAAAGAGATCACAACAATATCATTTTATTACTACACACAAAGCACTATATTTTCAAAATCAATAATAAAAAAAAATTAAGAAAAAAATTCATCACTCTCCAAAACTAGGGTTTTAGAACAAGAAAAGAGATTTCATGGGTATTTAACCCCAACTTTGTTCGAAACATGTAATATTTGTAAAAAGACTAAGAGATGATGATTTCATATTATATACATATAACATTTAGAGGCAAAACATACATATAAGTAAACCCTAACCTCAATGAACAAGAATGGAAGAAAACCCCTTCCTTGGTTCCTTAGTTTTGTGAAGAAGATGAAGGTTTGGTCTTCTTTGAAGTGTGAATCACTCTTGATTCTGTGTTTTTCTTTTCCTTTCTTCATCTCTAAGGTTTCCTAGGGTTAGACACGCTGAAATGGGGGCCAAAAGAGGCGTCCTAATGTATTTATAGGGAAAAAACGGATCACAAATCGCAACTTTAAAATGCCAGTTCTCTTTCGACAATACCAGTACACAGTACCGGTACGACAAACTCTCTGGATCTCAGGGTATTGATATACAGTACCGGTATGGTTTGCACAATTTTACCTATTTCTTCTGTTTTTCATTTTCAATCCATTCCAAACTCTTCCAAAACCAACCTAGACTTATACAACATACATTTATAAATCAAACATAGTTGGTACAAGTTTCATAGCCAACGATTTCATATGTTTGCAAACTAAAACTAAGTTTTAACTAATATTTACTATATTAGCCTTTACTGGAATTATAACCTATATGGTTCATTTCTACACCATTACATATATTAAATTACTAAACATTCTTTTATCATTCTATTAATAGTAACATGTGGGGGTTTACAATCCATCCCCATTAAAGAAAGTTTCATCCTCGAAACTTACCTCAAGTATCGAACAAATGAGGATACTTCTCTCGTATCTCCAGCTCGAGTTCTCAAGTAGCTTCCTCCACCTCATGATGTTGCCATAAAACTTTCACCAACTAGATGACTTTATTGTGAAGCACCTTCTCCTTGGTATTGAGAATCTTCATCGGTTGTTCTTTATAGGTTGCCCCATCTTGAACTTCAATATCCTCCAAATCCACAACATGCATTGTATCAGATTGACACTTTCTCAACATCGACACATGAAACACGTCGTGTACCCCTAACAACTGAGCTGGTAATCGAAGTTGATACACCGCTTTGCCCACTGCTTTGATCACTTCAAGGTGACACTTTGAGGAAAATATAGTCCCCTTCTTGGAACTCCAATGGTCTTCGTGTTTTATTCATAGAGCTTTTCTGTCTACTTTGTGCCGTGCGTAGTCTCTCTCGGATGAGTTGAATCTTTTTTGTAGTTTCAGGAACAATTTTTGGCCCAAACAAGCTACTCTCACCCGCTTCTAACCAACACGTCGGTGATCGACATGGCCTTCTATATAATGTCTCATACGGTACCATCCTAATACTCACATGATAGCTATTGTTGTACGCAATTTTCACCAACGACAAATGGTCACTCCAACTTTCATGGAAATCTAGCAAGCAAGCTCGTAACATGTTTTTCAAAATTTGGATCACCCTCTCAGATTGGCCGTCCGTCTGGGGATGAAAGACAGTGCTGAAGTGTAACTCTATCCCCATAGCTTTTTAAAGACTCTACCAAAATTGCTCCATAAAACGGGAATCACTATTTGATACGATGGAAAGTGAAACTCCATGCAATCTCACAGTCTTGAGAATATACAACTTGCTCAAGGTCTCTAGAGTGTCCGTGGTCTTCATACTCAAGAAATGTGCAGACTTGGTGAATCTATCTACTATGACCCATGCTGCATTATGTCTTTATGAATTCAGTGAAAAATCAGACACGAAGTCCATGGTGATGTGATCCCACTTCTATTTTGGAATAGGCAATGATTGTAGTAATCCTCCGGGTCTCTGATGTTCAATCTTCACCTACTGACAGATTGCGCACTTTAAAATTGTAATACCCCAACTTACACCTTGGCAGTATTACTATTTAAAAACCATTTACAATCATGAGAGCAACTACATAACTTCATATCCAAAAAGAATTTACTTCATCATTTAGGCATATACAATAACCTCCAAAAGAATATGCCCAACAATGACATTTACATCCCCAAAAGAATATCAAAGTAATTCTTGCAGCGAAAATACAAAATAAACTAGACTACACAATGTTCCAAAAGAATGTCCTAGTCTAGTACAAAAGAAGCTACAGCTCTACATATCCACCTCGGGATCTAGGTTCCCCTCCAGTGGAGCCTCCCAATGTCCCGGCTTGTCGATGCCGAGATCCTCCTCTAGCACCAAATCTGAAAAATGTAATTTGTAGGGGGTGAGCACGAAGCTCTGTAGCCACATTTCTCCCAAACTCAAACAAGGTTTTAAAACATAGAAAACGGTCGGTCTCATTTCACAAGTAACATATATATAACCTTTGAAATAGAACACGGGCATTTTAAAAGAGATCTCAAGTTTAAATCGTAGTAAAAATCAAATAAACGAATAAAAGGAGTTTAGCAACAATAACCAATA
>CM042185.1:29522548-29555944 GCA_023539305.1 Ilex asprella
CAATTTAAGCTATTTAGAAAAAGGGCTTCTCCCCCATGCATTGTCCCATACCAATGCATCGGCATGAACGACCCAACTCATAATTTCCGGTATTTTGGTTCATCCCCGTACTATGTATGATGATTGCTTCCCATGAATCTACCCCACGATTATACCTAGTCCACCAATCACAATCACAGTCACAAGCACTTTAGAAAGGGGCGTCTACTATCACAATGGCAGTGACGAGTCCCTTCCTAGGAAAAGTATACAATCCCATGTTCGAACTCCAGTGAACGATAGTGGTTTCATTACCAAATGACAATCCACTACAAGTGCTAGGAAACCATCTCACCCCCTTTGGGGTAGACTAACCTCTAACACTCTGCGGCATCTCTCGAAGGCAATCCAAGTCCATCACAACAACCATACAAATGAGAAAACCAAAATATACTCAACTCACAACCATTTCAAGGAATTACCAAATTCCACAATTCCTCATGTAATATACCATAGAATAATTAAGGAAAAATACACAAGAGATCATTATGACATCATTTTGTTATATAATATCAAACACTAAGTTTTTGAAAGTGAGAACAAAGGAAAAATATAGGGAAAAATCCATTTTTCTTAAAACCAAGGTTGGAAAATGAAAAAGAGAAATTTAATAGTTACCCAACCATCAAAATGTTCAAAACATGACATTTGTTGCAAGGATATCAATAATCACGCATTTCATATCATATATATAAGAGTAAGAGTGAAAAACATACACGTATAATATCCTAGCCTCAATGTGAGTGAATGGAAGAAAATCCCCTACCTCAATGCTCAAGAGTTTTAGTCAAATATCCAAGCTTTTGTGTGTAAAGAACTATGGCTTGATCTTCCCCACTTGAAAATCTCCCTTGATTTCTTGTTTCTCCCATTCCTTTTTCCTCTCTAAGAATCTCTCTATGATAGTATGGATGAAATGAGTTGCAAATGGGAGAGAAACACCCAAAACCCGTCCCAGACGCGTAGCCCTCGGTTTGGCCCGTTCGGACGCGTGTTTTTACCGTTCGTACGCATGTTATGCGCGTCCAGACGCGTGTCTATTCCCGTCCGGACGCGTGTTTCTGTGCCCAAGTTTCTGCCATGCGCATCCGGACGCTGGTGACAGAAATACCCTCAACTTCCAGTGTAGTTTTGACCCAGTTATAGGTCGAATTGGAAAATTTTCGGAAAATACACTTTTGTAGTCCTGGATGTCTACTATCTACTGCCAAAATTTCAGAGAAATTGGACTTAAGTATAAAAAGTTATGGCTAAAATACTGAGAGGTGTCCAAAATATTTTATACCCGGAATTTACGTAATTTGTGTTTTTATTCCGGAGTACTTCCAAGCTTCCAATGTACCTCATATTATCTCTCCCAAGGTTTTTCGACCTTCCGGATTCAATGGAACATTATTTTGACCTAAAAGCATTTAAAAACTTATCTAACAACTATTTCCAATCTCAAACGCCTTTGAAACTTAAACTTCTCAAATCCATTTGTCTCCCAATTATTTATTTCTAGTGTTTTAACCTATGTGATTCATTCTTACATCATTATACATATCCTCATTTTCACAATAATTATCTATCATATAATTATATAGATATATAAAAGAAAATGCGGGGTGTTACAGAAATGTACTTAGCCACCTCTCACTTCATTTCCCTCCACCAATATTGACGCTTCATATCTCTATACATTTTTTGCTTTCGGGGTGGATAAAAAAATTAGAGTGATGACACTCTTCAAGTATCTCCTCTTTTAAAGACGAGTTATCGGGTACACATAGCTTTTTCTTATATCTCAATTCTCCATTCTTTATAGACCATCCTTCAATTATTTTCCCATTTCCCAATCGAGCTCGAATCGATTCTAGTTCCGGATCCAGGCATTGCAAGTTCACCACTCTACGTTAGAGAGTAGGTTGAGCCACAAGGTTGAACATGCATGGTCGGAGTTAATCTTCTCCAACCCATAAATCATAATCTCTAATGGCATCCCTCAACTTCCATTCAACTATAAAAACATTGAGTTCACCCTGAAACTTCCTGCTACGTGCATCGGCAACTACATTCGCCTTCCTTGGATGGTAGTTGAGTGTGAAATCATAGTCTTCTAGGTACTTAATCCACCTTCTTTGCTTGAGATTCAAGTCTTTTTATATGAAGATATACTTGAGTCTCTTATGATCAGAGAATACTTGAAACTTTTCCCATACAAGTAACACCTCCACAACTTGAGAGCAAAAACCACAGCGGCAAGCTCCAAGTCATGAGTGGGATAATTTTGCTCACGCACCTTTAATTATCTCGAACCATAAGCAACTACCTTGTCTCTCTGCATTAGTACACATCCTAAGTCTCATAACAAATCATTGGTGTACACATCGTATCCCTCCCCACTACTTGGAATAATGAGGACAAGTGCCGTCGTCAACCTCTCCTTCAAGGTGCGAAGGCTAATTCACACTCTTGAGTCCACAAGAACTTTTCTCCCTTCTTCGTAAGGTGCATCATCGGCATTGCTAGCTTTGAGAACCCTTTTATAAATCTTTGGTAGTGACCTGCTAAGCCTAGAAAACTACGTACTTCGGTCATGTTCTTCGGTGGTTTTCACTTCATCACTGCCTCAAACTTTGCGGGGTCAAAACTACACCCTATTTTGACACCACATGGCCAAGGAATTGCACCTCCTTCATCTAAAACTCACATTTACTCATCTTAGCATATACTTATGCTCCCTCAAAGTCTGGAGCACAATCGTGAGATGGTGTTCATGTTTCTCGGGTGTCTGTGAATAGATTAGTATGTCATCAATGAACACAATGACAAACTGATCTAGATACGGTCGAAATACCCTGTGCATCAAATCAGTGAAGGCTGCGGGTACATTAGTAAAACCATGGCAGAAGGATTGTGAGATCCTGGTATTCCACATCAATTAAGGAGAAAAAAGTTGCTGGGTTTATAAGTAAGCTCCTCGCCTTACATGGCATGAGGCCTTTTCCCAGGAGTACTGAGAGGAACAAAATCGTGAGGGCCAGTAGGCCCAAAGCGAACAATATTATGCCATGTGGAGGGGGTCTTACAAGTTGGTATCAGAGCCGACTCTCGCCTGGACCGAGTGTGGGGCCCTGTTATGCCGCGTATAGTGGGTGGGCAGATAGCTGGTGAGCTGCTGCACGAGGACATTCAACCCTGAGGGGGTGGATTGTGAGATTCTGGTATCTCACATTGGTTAGGGAGGGGAAAGTTGCTAGGTTTATAAGTAAGCCCCTCGCCTTATATGGCATAAGACATTTTCCTAGGGGTATTGGAGGAACAAAACCGTGAGGGCCAGTGGGCCCAAAACGGATAATATTATGCCATGCGGAGGGGGTGTTATAGGAGAATATGCCTAACTACGTGAAATTTTTGAAGAAAATTTTGTCAAAGAACAAAAAACTTGGCGATTTTAAGAGAGTGACACTTACGGAGGAGTGCAGTACTATTCTTCAAAAGAAGCTATAATCAAAGCTCAAAGATCCGGGTAGCTTTACAATTCCATGCAAAATAGGCAATAAGTTTTTTGGGAAAACATTGTGTGACTTGGGAGCTAGTATCAACTTGATGCCACTCTCAATTTATCAGCAATTGGGTTAGAAGGAAGCGAAGCTGACTAATGTTACATTATAGCTTGTAGATAGATCACTCACTTATCCAAGGGGTATAGTTAAGGACGTTCTAGTTAAAGTGGATAAGTTCATTTTTCTAGCTGATTTCATAGTCTTAGATTGTGAGGAAGATAGAAAAATACCTATTATTCTTGGGCGACACTTCTTAGCAACCGGGAGAACACTTATCAATGTACAAAAAGGTGAGCTAACTATGTGAGTCCAAGATCAAGAGGTCACATTTAATGTATTTTTGGCTATGAAAATTCCAGAGGAAGTTGAAGAACGCTTTGGGGTTGATGTAGTTGACAAGATCGTGAATGAGGTATTTGTAGGAAGATGTATTTCTGATCCCCTTGAGAATGACAAGCTATATAAAGAGAAGGTAGAAAGGTGGCATGATAAGAAGATCATTGAACCAAAGTTTGAGCTAGTGTTCCCACATGGAGTGGTTGAAGTCAAGGAAGCCAATTCGAAAAGAACTTTCAAGGTGAACGGGCGCAGACTGAAGCAATATGGGGGCGGTGGCATTGATCATGAAAAGACCTTAATTACCCTTATCGACTTGGGATGAAATAGGAAGTAGTTAGGTTGATGACTATAAAACAAGCGCTATTTGGAAGGCGACCCAAAGTTTTACTTTTAATTTTTATTTCATGTTTATGCCAATTTAGTTTTTTTTTTTTTTAGATTATTAGTGCATTTTAATTGGTATGTCAATTGCTTGCAGGCCCCAAGGATTGAACATAAAGTTAGATCACACACAAAGCCTTACTAGGAGCCAAGAACAACCCACCTATGTTTCCCGAATACACTCCCGACTTAGCAGACGACGAGGACGCTGACGATGATGGGAACTAGCGAAGTCTCAAGGAAGTCCTTTGTCTTAATTTTTTATACTTTATACATTGAGGACAATGTTTAGTTTAAGTTTGAGGGTTTTTTCTTATTTGCATTTGCATTATTAGGTATGTATTTAGATGCATGTTTTATTACGACTTGAGCAATGGGTTGATTGAATTTGATTATGGCCAATGATGAATGCGATTAATTGTCAATTCAAGGAAAATTGTTGAACACGTTGATTCGTAGTTTGACGTACTAGTTGATTTTACACTGATTGTGATTTTTTTCTTCATGAGCACATATCCATCTGGTTGGTTAGTCATTATTTAGAGAATTTATTTGGTTAAACGTTTGTGGGAGATATCATTGAAACTCTAGAAAACTTATTTAAACATCATTCAAAGAAAATTGAGGTTTTCATATAAGTTTGGGAGAAATTTTTTATATGATGGTTAATTGAGAAAAAAAATGAGAATTTTGAAAATTAGTTTGATTTGATCCTTAAAAAAAAGAAACAAGAAAGGGCATGCGGTGAGTAGAGATGGAGCATAAAATGCACTCACTCATAAACACTTGTTGAGAATGAGATGGAGCGTAAAACGTACTCGTTCAAGAAAAGGCGAGATAGAGTGTAAAATGCACTCGCCCAATAGGATATGAGATGGAGCATAAAATGCACTCACCAAATGAATGAAAAGAGAAAAAAAAGAAGAGAGATAGAGATGAATAAAAAAATCTTTGGACCTTCTAGTTGTATGTTGGCCTTAATTAGTTGAGATTGATGTGAAACGTAAGACATAGAGTTGATATTAAGTATCTCTTATGAAGCATTTGATTATGTAAATGTATTTGGGTGATAAAAAGCTTGATAGTTTGGATATATATATGTATTTAAAGGGTCATGAGCGGAGGTAAAATTAAGGAGTATGTTGAATTGATAGACTTAGCACTGTTTTGAAGTTTCCTGTGAATTATTATTTGTGTTAACTTTTTGAGGCCATTATGCAGATTCATATTGATCAATTTTGTGCTTAATATATGATTGTGTGGCCATCAATTAATTAGATAACCTATATGAAATTGGGAGAAGAATTTTAGGTTTAGATCAGAATATGATGACATGCGTCTGGTTGATTCTTCTTCGGATTGAATAGCTGGGTTTGTGTATAGGATAGAGATATACCTATATGTCGTGTGTAACTTTTATGAGAGTTTGAACTTAATGAATCTATTCCAATTTATTTTACATAGGAATATAGTAATTTAATTGGAAGGGATATATTTATCTTACTATCGGAAGAGGTTTGATAAATAATTTTGAAGTATCAGTTAACAACTTATTTTGATCAATTAACTGGAAAGAGAGTTGAAATATTTATACGAAGCATTAGGAGAAGTTGTAATCTTAAATTCTTCTAACCGTTAAATTCAACCTTTGATTATTAAGTTTAGATTTAGTTTTAAATTGGTGAATTCTTAGTCAATTCCAATTGTTTAAATAAAATTGAATTGATACAAAGTTAATACTTGAAATTTATTAATAATAATTCTCCGTGGGAATGATACTCTACTTATCACATTATTATTTGTTGATCGTGTATACTTGCACGTAAATTGTCAATACCAAATTCAGACAATAATGTCATTTTATGGTTGCACAAGGTATTGCTTTAGGTCATGTAGTCTCTGAAAAAGGAATTGAAGTTGATAAATCCGAAATTGACTTGATAGCTAATCTTCCTCCACCTAAAACTGTAAATGATATTTGATCGTTTTTAGGTCATGCATGATTTTATAGAAGGTTTATTAAAAATTTTAGTTCAATATTAAGATCTATATGTAATCAGTTATGTCAGGATGTATTGTTTGAATGGAATGAAGCATGTCAATTAGCATTTGATAAATTGAAAAGCATGCTCACTTTTGCACCTATTATGCAACCTCCTGACTGGTCTTCATCTTTTGAATTAATGTGTGATACAAGTGATTATGCGGTAGGAGCTGTATTAGGTCAAAGAAAAGATTAAAAACCATATGTTATTTACTATACAAGAAAAACCTTAAATGATGCACAAATGAATTATTCCAGTACAGAAAAAGAATTACTTGTTATTGTGTTTGAATTAGATAAATTTCGTACATATTTGGTTGGATCATCAATTATTATATTTACTGATCATGCAGCTTTAAAATATTTACTTACAAAGAAAGATGTTAAACCACATCTCCTACGTTGGATTTTGTTACTTCAAAAATTTGATCTTATCATTAAGGATAAGAAACGAGTTGAAAATGTGGTAGCAAATCACTTGTTAAGACTAAATTATAATATAAAGGAAGAACTAATTCCGATTAGAGAACTTTTCCAGATGAACAACTTTTAGCTGTCACAGAAATACTATGGCATGTAGATCTTGCCAATTATTTAGCTACTGATACTATTCCTTCTAATTATACCTGGACTGATAATGTAACACCCCCCACGTGGCAAGATATTATCCACTTTGGGCCCACTGACCCTCACGGATTTGTTCCTCTTAGTAGCCCTGGAAAAACACATCTTGCCAAGTAAGGACTAGAGACTTACATATAAAGCCTAGCAACTCCCTCTCCGGTACACCAGGACTGTGCATCCTTTTGCCAGAAAACCTCACAATCCAACCCTTTAGGGCTGCACGTTCCCGTGCAGCACAGGCATACTTACCAGTAACCTCTCGCCCACACGCGAGCACGACAGGGGCCCATCCTCGAACCAGGTGAGAGTCGGCTCTGATACCATTCTGTAACACCTCCCCCACGTGGTAAGATATTATCCGTGCTGGGCCCACTGGACCTCACGAATTTGTTCCTCCCAGTATCCCTGGGAAAACGCGTCAGAATTCGAAATAAACAGTTTTCTCCCAGGCTTTCTTCTCAAATATGCTACATTTGACCATTTTACTTCAAATTTTCTCCAATCATTCACTTACCTATACCATGTTCAAGATTTCTACCGATTGAAATCAGTTGAAAACAAGAAGGGAGAAAGAAATCACTAAAAGCATGGATTCAAGGCGTCGAACGAGAGGATATTCGAGTCGTTCACGAAGGGACAAATCTCCACAGCCTGAAGCAACTTCACAACAACCCAGCCATAAAATGTTTACAATGAGGTGATTTTTGAGAATGTTGAACAACAGGCCTGGTACATGCTCATTTTCTCTCTAAAACTATCATTTCTACAAGGCCAATAATTTATGAAGATTTTGAAAATGTAGGAGTTAAACAAATTCTTGCTGCGCATGGATGGCTGGAATATGTTAGATTTGTTGCTCTTGCATATGACTGTTTGATTCGTGAATTCTATAGTAATGTGAAAATAATTAGGGAAAGACAATTGCGTGTTTTTGTTCAGCGTATAACTTTTCAAGTAACACCGGCTACTATAGCCGATAGATTTCAACCCTTGCAAAGACCACTGAACCCATAATATCCTTACACTCAATTACTTGATTTAACTAACATAGTGATAGAATTGACGGGTAATCCAAATTATGTTTGGGGAAGGCCACAAAAATACATAAAGCAAGGAGAATTGAAAGACAAGTACCGAATTTTGAATTTGATTATAGTAAACAGTCTGTTACCCCTAGCTCATAAAAATTAGATTTATATTGATTAAACCTACTTTTCATATGCCTTTGGGATGGGACACATGATTGATCTTCCGAATCTTAATCATGGATCAAATGTTGCTTACTGTGGACAAAAAGAAACCCTCACTCCTATATGCTATGTTAGTTTCTCAGTTATGTAGAGACAAGGGAGTGATTATAGATCCCTCATGGAAAACAATGGAGCATTTGGTATCATTAGATAAAACTTTTTTGAGAAAAATTCAAGGAATTCAACCCGAAGAACAACCCGAAGTACCACCACAACCAGAAGAAAAGCCATTCCAAGTACCTGAAGAATATTTTCCGCCAGAGCAGCCTCCACCACAAGAAGATCAGCCATACGTACCAATGGGTGACAAGATTGATAGATAGATTTTACTAGGATTGAAGACCATTATTACCCAGTTGGGGACCAGCATCACTCAAATCAATCAATGCATGGCTAATTATGAGCAGAATCAAGCTGAGAATTTGAGGCTACTTCGAGAATGTTTTGGAGGAGGACCATCTACTTCTTAAACACAGGAGATTCTACAAAGCTTTGCTACCTTTCACTCGTCTTTTAAATTATGAAATAGAATTTTCTTTATGTTTTGAACTTGTTTTTGTTAATAAGTTTGTTTTTGTTAGTTAATATGGAACTTATGTTTTTAAGTTAGGAGGATTATTTCATATAATATTTTAATTAAATTATTATTCCATGCTTTGCAAGGATAACCTTATTCTGATCATGGGGGATTTTCATATTTTAGTTGTATATTATCTTAATATTTTTGTTTTAAACTTATTTTATTGAGCACAAATAGATTCCTTTATTTTAGAAACCTTGTGAAACATTGCAATCTTTGCATATATAGTGGAGATGTATAACCAATTGCAGAATTTGAGCCATTCTTTCTTGGAGAGATATTCTATATCTACTCAAATAAGAATCTTCAATTCAAAAGTAATTTTTCTTTGAATAATCTCATTATTCTTGTTTAGATTAACGTTCATTAGATAGTATTGTTAATATTTTCTTTGAAATTTTATTTAAAAATTATACAGTTGTATGATTTCAGGAAAATGATCTTTGGCCATTTTTGATTAATTTTGAGTCTTGACCATTTCTTTTACAAAATTATATTCTTAGTTAGCCTTGATTGAGCCTAAAAGAGTATAAAATCTTGTCCTGAAACCCGACAAAATACCCAAGCCACATAAAGATATATTAAATATACTGTTGCTATCAAATTTTCTTGCACCTCCTTTTAAATCAAAATGATACAAAAAAGCAAAAGAAGAAGAAAGGAAAAGAAAAGAAAATAATGATTACTATTCAAAGAAAAATTTGTGAAAGAAAAACAAAAAGAAAAGAGTCAAGAAAGTGAAAAATGTAAAAAAATAAAAAGGATGAACATGCTAAGTCTTAGAAATCTAAGAAGAGGCGTGCCACAATATGAACAAATGATATCTTTCGAATCCCATTGACGTCAATTCTTAAAACCTAAACGGATGACCTCATTACAACCTTAAGAAAGTCCTTTTTGATTCCAGGAATCATGCATCTGTATTAATCCTATCAATCCGAAAAGGAAAAATGTTAATAATATGTTTAATGAAATGTTAATATCTTTTCATGAGATTATGTCAAATTCCAGTTCTTTTCAAATAACCATTCTTTTGATTTATTACATGTGAAATTATTTGCTTTATTAACAATATTCTAATCACATGTAATTATTGAGTGAATAGTCACTATAACGTATGCGTATTCTTTACTGAGTGTATTACAGGAGAGGATTGACATCAAGACTACCATGAAAGATGGTAATATTTCTTGAGTAATTTTTAAAATAAAGAAATCATTACATATACACACAAGTTTTTATGAAAATATATAGATAATGTTACAACTGATGTGTGTTACTCTTATAATGACCATAAAAAATTATTCTAGCAATGCATAAGGAATATTAATTTAATTTGTGAAAAGTATTAATTATGAACTCCTAACTATTGAAGTTTGTAGGTAGCTTCACTGACTACCCTTATTACAAATCTCTACATACAGAGAGCCTTTTCCACATCTAGGTTAAGCATCTTATGCCTCTAGAGAGATTTCAAAGAGAAAAATTCATTCCTTTACCTTGACAGCTTCCACCACAACCTAGATCCCTTAGATCCAAAGGGTACCACTAGTGATTCTACCCAACTTTATAACTTGGAGAAAAAGAACTTACTGGTTGAAAAACCCATTGACACGTACATATCGAGGATTATTGGCTTGCCCATAATTGCTCGAGGCCTAGACAATCCATGTGATGGTAAGGTCTAAGTGAAGCTATATGATACGTCAAAGAGGGACTTTTGACGAAGAGACATAGTAAGGAAATGAGCATCTAACCATTGTATTGGTTAAGGTTTAAGTCTAGAGTACTTTTTTGTTAACTTGGAGATTAGTGGATTGGGCTTTGGTTAACCAAGAAGGTTCTTCACAATTTTTTACGAGGAGAGTTTTTCGCCCAATAAATCACACATGTTCTTTACTTTCTATCATATACACTTGTGATTGTTTGCACATTATCATAGACAAATTGGGTTGCAATGTTTAAAAGAGGATATCAAATTCTTTGTTAAATCTTTGTGGAAATATGTAATTATGGTGGGTTAGGTTTTAATTAGTAATTGATTTGGGCTAAAATTAAAAAAACCTATTTACTCCCCTCTAGGTATAGTGTCTTGGTCTCTAGGTGTAGGTATAATGTCTTGGTCACCACATCAGAGTGTGGTTACCCTAAGATCATAAGACATTAGAGGAATCAAGTTTACTTTTTCTACAAACCTCATTGCTACCACATTAGATCTACCTAGGGTTGAGAATGATTACTTTAGTGCAGGACTAGTTGACCTATTGCCTCCTCTCTATGTAGTTGCTACTGAACTATATGGTATTGATCATCCTAAACACTGGGTCACGTTAAAATTTTTCCAAAAATCATTAACTCCAGAGTACAAGATGATTAACCTCATAACAAACTACAATATTTAGCCAAATACCCATGTTTATAACTTTCCTGTTCCTAAACCTCAGATGCTTTATGGCATAGGTAAAGAGTTTGGTCTTGATCTTACTATGTTGATTTTTGAGTAAATACGTAGAGCCTTTTTAGAGGGACGTGTATCTGTAACGCCCCAAATACCCCCTTGGATGACATTACATGCTAATTACCATTCACATTATGAGAGCACTAAGTAAATCCATCAATAAGAAAATGTTCTATTCATCATATATAACATTAACAATATCATTCCAAAAGAATAAGCCAAGCTATGACATTTACATCCCCAAAAGAATTAAAATTAAACTTTCAACGAAAATACAAAAGAAAACTAGACTTCTAAATTCTCAAGTCTAGTACAAAAGAAGCTATCTCTCTACAAGTCCACCTCGGGTGGTGCCTCCCAATTTGCTAGCTCATTAGCTCTAATCTCCTCCTCTAGCACATAATCTGAAAATATGTAATTTGTAGGGGATGAGCACTAAGCTCCGTAGCAACATTCCTCCTAAACTCGAACAAGGTTTATAAAAGCATATAAAGAGCCGATCTCATTTTCCAAATAGCATATATAATCGTTGAAGTAAAACAGAGACATTTTAGAATGGATCTCAAGTTTGAGTAGCAATAGTAATTTAAATGAATAATAAAAACCAAGTTTCAAATAAATATCCATTTTCCTAAAATCTAAATCGTTTTCCCACAAGACCTTATGGAATCCCATACTTCCACAAGTTCTTGTAGGAAACTATTTTCCACAACAATCCACTAATCCACAACTTGAATGTTCCACAACCATAGGTATATGTATCTTAAACATGATGCGAGACAACCCCCATGAATCAACACATTGAGTAATATCTAGCCCACACACACCCACACAAATCTTATCAAAGATATCGATCCTTTAGGAAGGGTGTATGCCATACCAATGATAGTGACGTATCCAACCCAGGCATTAGTATACTAACTCTTTTTCACGATACCCCATGAGCGATAGTAGTTTAGTCTTACCAAAGCACCAACCCCACTACGAGTGATAGGAAAAATGCCAACTCACACGGAGCAAGCAAAACATCTACCCACTCTACGATATCTCGTCAAAGGCCATCCAAGGTCATCCCACACTCATAAGAAAGACAATACCAAATCCATTTTCTCAATTTACAAGCATATCTCAAAAATCTCCAAATTAAGCATGTGACATTTTCAATAACCAACTAAGAAAATGCAAGAGATCACAACCATGTCATTTTATTACTCAACACAAAATCAAGAATAAAGGAAGAGTAAAGGAAGAGTTCAAGAGGAAGACCCATCACTATTGAAAACTAGGGTTTTTCAAACAAAAGAGGGATTTCATGGGTATGTAACCCTAACTTTGTTAGAAACATGTAACCTTTGCCAAAAAGACTAAGAGAGGTTGATTTCATATCAGATACATCACATTTAGAGCAAAACATACATATATACATAAGCCCTAAGCTCAATGTAAGAGAAAAAGAAGAAATTCCCTACCTTATATTCATGAAAGCTAGGTTTTGATATTGAATCACCCCTTTAAACTCTTTTTTTTTTTTCTTCCTTTCTTCCTCTCTTAGGGTTTTTAAGGTTAGAGGGGCCGAAATGGAGCCAAAGGAGGCGTCATAATGTATTTATAAGGCAAAAATGGACCCCAAATCGCGACATTAAACTGTTAGAATTTTTTCGACTGTACCAGTACACAGTACCGGCACGCTGTACCAGCACGTCTAACTCTCTGGACCAATTTGCTCCAGAACATAGTACCGGTACGGTTTTGCCCAGTTTTGCCTTTTTCCTTTGTTTTTCATTTCCAATCCATCCTAAACCCTTCCAAAGTCAACCCAAACTTACACAACATACATTTGAACCCCAAATATAGTTGATAGAAGTTCTTTTACAAGTTATGTCATATATTCACTAGCTAAACCGACTTTAACTATTATTTTTACAATATGAGTATTTCCTACGGTTATAACTCATGGGCTTCATTCCTACACCATTACATGTATCACATTACTGCACAATTTATGATTATATTACTTTAACATGTGGGGGTTTACAGTATCATAACTTTTTCATTTTGAATCTTTGATTATTCGTACCTGCAAATGGAATGGTGCAATGGTTTTACCTAGTGACCACTTACTGAATCCTATGAGGCCTTTGAACTAGAGTTCAACGAAGTTGAGTAAGGCTTAGGCTGACTATTTATAGGTGAAAGGAGAAGCTATAGAAGAGCCACCAGTGTCTACTGAGACTAGTACATCTAGGATGACATCACCACCACTTGAGTCCGGTTTAGATATCCTTGCAGCCCAGATGACTTCACTTGTTGACATAGATTTATTCATTAATGGCTTGTACTAAGGTACTCTATTTTTTGTTGACTTTTATCTTTTGTTGACTTTTATTTGTTTAGCTCTTATTTTTGTTATTGTGACACACTCTTAGTCTTGTTCATTGATGCTTAAATATATTTTGACTATGAGTTATTTGTTTTATGTGTCCCTTACTTAGTTTACTTGTATGATTTGACTTGTTTTAATGCATTCATACCCTCTTGTTATACTATGATTCTATATCATAATTGTTATAGGTCGTCATTAAATTAACATTTGTAGTAAATAACATAAGAATATGTAAGGTAATTTGATTTTATACCTCGCTTTTCATGGGTCGTCATTGGGTTGACATTTGTGCCAAAATGGGGAGAATATTCTAGGTAAATATGAGAGAAATCAAGGAGATTTATCCCTTTTTTTCCCTTTTTTTTTGGTTTTTAAGGGGGATGGAAGAGGGGGGAAGGGGGCTTGAACCCTTGACCTCAAGAAGGCAAGACATTCACAAGATAAGGAGCACTATTGGACCAAAGGCCCATTGACTAGACTAGATATGTTGCATATGAACATAGAAAGGGGGAGTTTGTTCAAACACTCAGCAAGAGTAAAATTTTGCAAAGTTGGTATGAAGTCACACGTTTTTTCTTGTTTATTTTTCACATGTTAGTTTACTTGTAAACACTAACTAAAGGGGAAAATTTGATGTGTTTTGTATTGATAAATCAATAGATTCTGAAGCATATTGGACAAGTTAGTTGTTAACATGTTACATATTTGCACTTGCATGATTTTTACGTACTTATACCCTATGCTTAACTTGGTGCTTTCCAAATAAGTGATTATGCTATCTATTTCTTTAATATATGATGTTTTTCACGAGATTTTGGTTTGAGTAGTTATGTACAGGACTATGATCTTCAAGCTTCATCAAAAGAAGTAGATCCTTGTACTAGATAGAGATTTAGGATGTATGCATAACAGTTGAGATTAGTTTACAATTCTTTTGTTCAATGGTTTTGAGTTGTAATCTTAGTTTCTAACTTGTGTGTTTTGTCACGAAATTTCCAAAAAGGGAGATTGTTAAATCATATTTTTAATTGGCTAATTTCATGGAGTCCATTGTAAAATCTCTATTCTACAAACTGTTAGGCTCATCAATTCTGCAAAGTAGTTTACTTTTTAGAGGGTGGAATTCTTAAAAATTCAATAATAGCCCATTAGAATATGAACACGGATTTGAGTTAAAAACTCAATCTCTTTAAAATGGAGGTAAAACTCTCTAATAGTCCATTGTTGAAGGAATAATATGCACTCGTAAGATGACCATGTAAAATCATGTAACTTAGTTTTCACAATTATACAGAGTCGTTCTTTTCACAGGGTGGAATTCTTAAAAATTCAATTATAGAACGTTAGAACCTATAACAAATTTGAGTTGGCAAATCAGATTAACCAGATTGGGATACGATTACTTGTTATTTACTTGTCGATGATGTACAAAGCTGAGAAACTAAAATGGGTTGACGAGATGTTAATTAAGTGTGTGAGTTTGGAGATTCAAAAAGTAAAAATGCACAAGTTTAGAGTGGTGCATCCTGCTGAAGAGCAAGAGTAATCTACTATAATGGAAGCTCTTTCTCCTAAGAGTATATTACTTAAGGAAGAAGAAGTGTACAATCATTCTCCAATATAAGTTTTGACCCCCATTTGTGCATAGGTTATGATTTTGATCCTGAACCAAATTGTTAGGGAATATTTGGTCGTTAGATAATCTCCCTTTAGGCGTGATGTGGCCTTCTAGAAGTGATGAACAACTTTCTAGAATCAATGACTTTTTACCTAAGTTAGGTTTTATTTTTTTTTTGATGAAAGTCCTCTTTTACCCTTTAAGGTAGTTTATGAGTTAATTTTTGCCTTCTGGGCTTCCTCAGCTGATCTGGATCTCTCTAGGTCAGGTTGGCATATGGTGACCAGAATGGTCATGTTTACCCAAGCTGCACATTTTCTAACGATATCATCAGATTCCCTTAGCCCGAGCAAGGACTGTTTTGAGCTGGCTATTGGTAGGAGCTGAGTTGTTTAGATCGTGCTTATCCAATTGTGCACCGGGGATTATGTGTAACAAAAAAGATGTAATTGACCATTTTCCCATTATCGTGTAGCCGTAAAAGCATGGTGGGGGTTGACGCTTAATTCTTCAAAGTGTGCTCGTTATATAGTGACACCTAGCCTTGAGCTTTGGTGCATTAAATGCATTCCAGGCACATTAAATGCCCCCAATGATGTGTAACTTTCAAAAACTATTTAAATCTCCCTAATTGAACTGTAGCTCCCCTAAATTGATCATTTATCTTCTTTAAGCTTTAGAGAGCAAAACTTAGAGAGAACAATCGAAGTTCTTCTAAAAGGGTGAGGTTGTTCTTTCGTTGTTCCTCCATACGATATTCAGTCTTCGTAGTTTCTAAGGTCCACTCAGCTCTCCTATTGGGTATGTCTTCTTTCCCTTCTTCCTTTTTGATGGTGTAATTTTTCGTGGATGAGCAGATTGTGTGAATATTTGAGTGAGTCTTTTATCTGTGCTTCTGGGCTCGTATTGACAAAGATGGATTTCTTAGGGGAATAGGGCGAATGGCTAACACGGAGAAAGTATAGTAGTTCACTGAGCTTAGGAGCTCAGCTAGTCTAATCTTTAATAAAGTCTCTTGCTCCTAGGATTAATATTCATGTGGAGAAGGTTTTACAAGATGCTTTGTGATACCACTTGGGCTCCCTCCTTTTGATTGAGGTGATGTACAGTATTTATAGAGCAATTCCCACATCTAAGAAATATCCAGCGAGATTCTCGCCCTTCTTCTATGGGAACTTCCTTGATTCTAGGAGAGGATCTTGGTTGGTTGAGATTTGGTGCTTTGATTACAACTTCCTACCACTGTGGGCGCCTTTTTTATTAGCCGACCACCTCCTTCACTTTTTTTTATTGCCTTGTCTAAGGAGAGCTTGAGGACTGGACCCCCGAGCTTGGGATGTCAAGTCTGACCTCCTGGTCCGAGCTCATAATTGGATAATAACTCTCTTTAGGTATCATCACTTGCCCCTAGCCCTTAGCCTAAGTGAGCTTGGGTAGGGGCTGAGCTATAATTAAATTATGGTAGACCTTCTCGTTCTAACCTTGATTCACGCACAAATAGACTTTTGATTGTTCCAGGCAATCATTTGCTCCCTCGTTTTAAGGGCTCGTTCTCCACTTTAATGATCCACGTACCATTAGCTTTAAATGCCCCTGAGTTGAAGGGAAACGACTCTCATTTTGCCCTTTGAACTCTTGCCTTAGGTCTTTCTCCTTCCTTGATTCCCCAGTCTATTGGTGAACTTAGGGTTTTGATGACTCTCATTCTTCATCAAATTGGCTTGCAAGGCTTACCCTATGTTTCTCGCTTCGAGTTTTGGTTTGCCATTCACCCTTGATTAGGTATGTTTCTTGTCCTTTATGCATTTCTCCATTTTAGATCCCTCGATTTTGAGGTGGTTACTACATTTCTGGACTTTTCGGTTCTTTTATTTTTGGAATCGAGACTATTTCTTGTCTCCTCTTCCCCTTTTTTTGGACCTGTGTTCTACTGTATGAATTCTTTGTATCTGAAGTTGCTGTGTTGACCTCAGGATCATTAGGGAGTGCTTAACTAGTGTTCCTCCTCTCTATCATTCTTTCAACCTTCCTTTATCCTACCCAATTATGTTTGCCTTTTTTAAGGCTACCCCTTCGTCTGTTTCTTTCCTGGGAGGAAGGTCTACCGCAGAGGACATTGACTTAGGTGAAGAAGGTGAGGAGATTGACAATTTCCCAAGTGTTGATTCTATTGATGCCAAGGGAAATGTTGAGGAACCTCCCCCATCGGTCTCCCCTGTACCCAAAAACCTTGACAAAGGTAAGGCCAATGTGAGTGGTGTAGGAATCTCTGGCAGCTATGAGGGTGCAGGGGCTACTTTCAGAACTGCAGAACTCGTGGGCCCCTGTGACGTCTCTCCTTCCTTCATGAAGGTTCTTAGTGCTCGTTATGACTTTCCTCTTGGTGTCCAATTCTGGTGTCCAAATGCTTTTACCCCTATGTATCCCAGGTTCACAAGAAAGTCTGCTTCTTTATGGCTGCCTTTGAGAATGACTTTCATTTTCCCATATACCCTTTTATTAAGAGTGTTCTACAACATTTCAACGTTTGCCCTACCCAGCTTTCTCCTAACTTATGGGGTGTTCTAGTTGGTCTTCTCTTTTTCTTTAAAAAACATAAGCTTGGGGTTCCCATAGTTTTCTTACTCATGGAACTTTTCAACGTTGAGCATACCTTCACCGATGGTTTATGTATAACTCCAAGCGAACAAAAATCAAATTAATTATCTCTGACCTTCCAAGCTCCCACAAGGCCTGGAGGAAACTTTTCTTCTTCGTATGGGGCAGTCTGCGGGAGTATAATCTTACAGATGCTTCAGATACTCTGCTAATCCCTCGAGCTTGGATTATCCCTAATAACCTGGGTAAGTCCTCGTCTGAGTGAGCTGAGATTAATTTTGACGACTTTGTGTGCTAACTTCTTTTCGTTTATCTTACTTTACTTCTCAGGTATTCGATCTAAACTCAGCGTCATAGATAGGTGGGCTTTGTTGACCCTAAAGGGTTGTGATTCAGAGAAGTACTCCAAGCTCATCAAACCTTGGGTTCTCATAACACAAGGGTTCAGCCCCCAGGGGTGACGATAGAAACCCCGATCCTTCTTGTTGTTGTTGGCGCTGAGGAGGCGGCTGGTAATACCCCTACCTTTATGTCTCTAGCTTCTTCACTTTCTTTTTGCATTTTGTTTATATATTTTTACCCCTTCTGAGTTTCAAGGATCTTTCTCGATGGAACCTACTCAAGAAAAACTCCAGGCTAGGGTTGTTTAGTTAAAGAAGAGCTAGAGTGGGAGCAAATGCAAGACTGAGGTTGGTTCTGGTAGCAGCCCTGTTATTCGAGCAAAGGTACAGAGATCGGGAATGGCCTCCTCTACCCTCGTTCTACTCAAGGGGCACTTGTGCCATTGTTAAGCACTCCCCAAGTCATAGAGATGCCCCTTGAGAGCTCTATCAATTCTTCCCTTCACAGAACTATTGTTGTAAGTCTCGATTCTCGCTTTGCTTCCGTTTCACCTTGTACCATAATTTTACGCCGACTCTTATTTTTTATCGTATCTGTTTCTAGTTAGTTATACATGTGAGGGATTTGATGAGTTGAGTTCTCTCTCTAGAGAGCTTTGCCAAGGCGTCAAAGGTTTTTGAGTTTAAGGTCGTAGAGCTATCTTTTGCTAACAATGACCTTCAAACCCAAATCTTGGACCTTTAGGAGCAAGCGGAGAGGCATGTCTCTACGATTAAAGATTTGGAGGTAGAGAAAAGGAAGGCTTAGGGTGAAGAGAAAAAAAGCAGATAATAAATCAAAAAGGTCAGGAATGAGCTCAGGCTCAAGAGCGATGCTTGGGTCAAAGCCATCCAGGAAGCCTTTGAAGCCTTGGGCTCTTATAATGGCATGAAAAGGGAATATGATGTGTTGGCAGAGGTGAACGGGGCTCTTTGGAGCGAGCTCGAAGCACGGAGAGCTGCTGTCAAGGAGAAGGATGAGCTAATAGGCAAGCTGAAGGATGACGTTAAGGAGAAGGATGAGCTAATCGGTGAGCTGAAGGATGAAGTTATCACCAGGTGGGCCAAAGGTTGCATTCCAAGGCAAAGCCGAGGAAGTATACACTAACCTGAATTTTGATTTTGAGATCCCAACTGAGGATGAGGTAGAGGAGTCCAACATAGAGGGTGAGGATGGTGCCTTTGCCCCTTCTACCTTTGAGATAACTCCTCAAGATTCTGAGGTGCCAATCCCACCAACTGAGGACATGACTCGGGATGTTCCTTCTTCCTCATTCTCTCCTGCAACTCTTTCCTCTATGGATGCCTCAGTTCTAGTGGCTGCCAAGCTCTAGACTTCAACTTTTATCACTCCTGTTGTCACTTCTTTCTCTGCTGACCTAGTGGAAAGAGCTCTAGTCGAGGTTGAGGTCCCTGTCTCCTTGCCTGTTCTTGGTACCCTAAGAACTTGAACTACTGAATTGCCAAGCATTTCCTCATCTGAAACTTCTGTTGTTGACCCTTCGGAGGTCTCTTCTACTAGACTACCAGAAGCATCAGCTACTGAGTTGCCTGGCTCTCTCCCTCCTACTCCTACAGATTTCTAGAGCTCCTATCTCCTATATGCACTTTAGGGATATTTTTTTTGAAATGTACATCTATGCAATCTTTTTCTCTTACCTATGCAACTACTGAATATTCCTCGTTCTTGTAATTGCTAAACACAATTTGTTCTGTTTTCCCCTTAGTTACTGTTATAGTTATACTGTGTACATCTGTCTTTATCTTGCTTTGTGTTCCCCTTTTCTTGCCTCCTTGCTTTAAGGAGTACTAGAGTTTTCCATAAAGCAAGATTGATAGACTTGGGGAAAAGCTAGTGTTAAGTTGAGGCCTCACACATAGAGTTTTCCTCCGTTGTTTGGTGTCCTAAAGGGAGCATTGGATGGTGGACACAATGACAAGCAAATTGATGGTGACGAAGAAAGTAAGCAACTTAATGCTGAGGTCCATCATAAGTACATCACAATTGCATCTATGGAGGCCATGTTGTAGCATACAAGAGAACTTTGATGGAAGACGAGCTTGAGAAATATCAGTCCAATTTTAGCTAGTATCTCAAGAAGGGTGTTGAGGCGGATGGCCTTGAGGAGATGCAAAAAGGTCCATGCGGCCATATGAGCTGACCTCGACCCAAAGAAATCTGAAAAATATCCAAGGAAGATCCATGCAGCCATATGAGATAACCTCAATCCAAAGAAATTTGAGCAATATCCAAGGAAGGTCCACGCAGCCATACAAGCTGACCTCAAGCCAAAAAAATCTAAGAAATATCCAAAGAAGTACGAGACACTTAATTCAGATGAGCTCATCTACAAGCCAAGTTCAAGATCAAGATCTGTTAGTCTGAGCTTGTACATACTCAACCTTATTTTGGTCCTGTTCTGCAGTCTTCTTGTGTTGATTTTAGTTCTGTGAGTTGGGTTGACAGAGCCCAACCCCAATTTCCTCTTTTTTGCACGTGGATATTTGTTTTCCAAAACCATAATCGTCATAATAATTTAGGAAATCCAAGGGATCACCGACTTTATTTTCTCATGCATATCTTGGCATATAAAATGGTACTTCTTTTAAGCTTCCATGACTTCTTTGATCATTCTCAAATCTCAGGGCCTTTTTATGAGTCGTTAATGGTTGCCTCACTTTCTTCTCTGTTCAAAGAGCGTGCTTCCTTTAGGATTGACTGGAAGTAGCAATCTTGTTACTTAATTCCTTTGATGATGACTTCTTCAGATTTAGAAGAGGTCAAGAGGCGATTTTTCCTTGATTTGGATTTGCCTTTGTGAACTCTAACCTCTGATGAACCCAGTAACTACCTCCCTCGAGGGAAAGTTTGCTTTTTCGAGGGTGCTTTGGAGATGGGACTGCGCCTACCTTTCCATCCCTACATCGGGCGGGTTCTAACCCATTATGGTTTGTGCCCTTCTCACCTTTCCCTTGGAGGGTGGGCTACCATAATCAACTTTTTCCTTTTTTGGCATCTACAAGCTAAAGAGTTTCCTACTCTTGCTGAGTTTCTTTACTTCTACGATCTCGAGGATGATGAAATTCCCTATTTCAGAAGCTTTCGGTGGAGGCACTTCCCTGAGCTCCCTCTAGTTCTTGATCTTCCCTCTTCTCCTGAAGGATGGGCTCATAGCTTTTTCTTTGTTTTGGGAGATTCTTGGAGGTCCACCGAGCATCGTCGCTCAGTGAATAAGATCCCTCGTTCATGGAAGAGTTTTGCTTACATAGGTTGAAGTTTTGAGAGCTTTCTTGGCTAGCTTTTTATAATGCTGTGTTCTAACCATTCTTTTGTTGTGTAGGTGCGCCTGAGCCAAATTTGATAGAGATGATGAATGTCGAGCAAAAGATACACGCTGAGCCGGTGCCCTATTCAGAATTGGTGACATCCAAGAACCTTTTTATGTTCAGTGCTACAGCTGCTATTCTGGACTTTGCTTCTATCCCTGATTCTCCTGATTACTCCCTTCATGAGTCAAATGAAGATGAGGATTCTGGTATATCCTCTAGAAAGCGTAGGAGTGGTACTTCTAGTGGTCCTCTTCCCCCTCGTCCGGATCTACCTTCGGAATAATTTTGTTTTCTTCTGCTGGGCAAAAGCTCTTGAAACTGCTCTTAGAGACAGAGGAGGAGAGAGATGGACTAAAAAAGGAGAATGCCCGCTTAAGGGAAGAGGTTGTCGAGCAGAAGAAATGACTTGGGAAGAGATAGAATTTTTTTTTTGTTAACCTTTCACATGCTTTGTTTTGTCTTGAGAACTTTTATGAGCCCTTTTGAGTTTTTTTGTCTTTGTTGTCATAACAACTTGATGTAATAAAGACATTCCTTTCTACTGCTTCAAGTCATTCCTATTGTATTCTGTGATCTTGATTTCAACAAGGAGAAGTCTTAGCTTTATGAGCTGCGGACCTCATCTTAGTTTTATGAGCTGAAGAGCTCATCTTAATTTTACGAGCTTAGGAGCTCATCTTAATTTTACGAGTTGAGGAGCTCATCGTAATTTCATGAGCTAAAGAGATCATCTTGAGCTTTATGAGCCAAAGAGCTCATCTTAATTTTATGAGTTGAGAAGCCCATCTTTATTTTATGAGCTGAAGAGCTCATCGTAATTTTATTAGCTAAAGGGCTCATCTTGAGTTGTGGAGCTCATTTTTGTGTTATGAGCTGAAGAACTCATCTTAGTTTTACGAGCTAAAGAGCTCATTTGTTGTCTTATGAGCTAAGTAGCTCATCTTTAATATTATGAGCTAAGGAGCTCATCTTAGATTTATGGGCCAAAGAACCCATCTTGATTTTATGAGCTGAAGAGCTCATCATTAGCTTTTTAGCTATTTCATGGAATCATCTGGAATAAATCAAAAGCTTGATACTTTACCGACAATAGTTTTCTTACAAAAAAGACTCATTGAAAAAATCTTTTGAGCTGCTCTGCGTTCCAGGAATGAGATAGGATTTTTCCCTCTTCTATCTGCAACTTGTAGTTTCCTGGTCTGACCACTCTTGTTACGATGTAGGGGCCTTCCCAATTAGGCCCCAATTTTTCATGTGTGGGATCCTTTCTTTCTAACAAAATTTTTCTAAGCACCATATCCCCTACCTTAAAGCTTTGATCTCTGACCTTCCTATCATAGTATTTTACTGTCTTCCTTTGATAACTCTGAATATGTTGCAGAGCTTTGTCTCTTTTTTTATCCAGGAGATTGAGATTCAGCAGAAGTGATTCATCATTGTGTTTGGATTCCACAAATTCAGTCGTGGGGGACGGAAGTCCTACTTCGACAGGTGCCACTGCTTCAGTTCCGAAAGCCAAAGCGAACGGTGTTTCTTGAGTTGTTGGCCTAGAAGTTATTTTGAAGGCCCATAACAACTCTGGGATATACTCTACCCACTCTTTCCCTTCAACGACTCAAGCTTGGTCTTCAAGGCTGTCTTAACTGTCCTAATGGTCACCTCTACTTGTTCATTGGACTATGGATGGGATGGAGCTGAGAAATAATTCTTTATCCCGGGCTCTACACAGAACTTTTTGAACTTGTGGTTGTCAAACTATTTTTCATTGTCAGAGATGATTGCCCTAGGGACTCCAAACCTGTAGATTATTGATTTGCATATGAAATTATGCACTTTCTACTCCGTGATCATTGTCAAGGGCTCCACCATTGCCAATTTAGTGAAGTAATCTACCCCAATGGTGGCAAACTTACATTGTCCCGTACTCACGAAAAGAGGCCCAAGAATATCCAAACCCTGTTGCTGGAATGACCAAGGGCTCACTACTGACATCTAGAGTTCTAGTGGACAATGAGAGATGTTGGCGTGCAACTGACAAACCTTACATTTTTTAACCAGATCCGTGACATCCTTTAGCATAGTGGGCTAGTAGTACCCCTATCTTAGAGCTTTTCCTATGAGAGCTCGAGCTCCAATATGATTACCGCAGACTCTCTCACATTCTTCTTTAAGTATGTAGTTAGTGTCCTCATCTCCCACACATTTGAGGAGAGGTGTTGAAAAATCTCGTTTATACAAATTTTTTTGCAAAATAGAGAATCTGGTTGACCTTGTTTTCAGCTTGGTAGCCTCCTTGGAATCTGCTGGCACGGTTCCACTCTGGAGATACTCTCTGATAGGGTCCATTCAGCTCGGTGAAGTTAAAATAGGGAGTACTTCTGCTTCCTCAATACTTACCGATGGTTCTATCAGATGTTCTACTGGTATTAGCCTATCCATGTTTTTTTGCGAGGCTTTTGCCAGCCTTGCCAATTCTAGATTCTAGGAAGGTGTCTAAACTTAACTTAGACAAACTTCTTGATCAACTCCTACACCTTCCTAAGGTAAATGACCATTTTTTCACCCTTGGCTTCATAATACTCCTCTATCTACTTCACCACGAGCTGGAAATCACTGTAAATCTCAAGCTACCCTGCCTCTATTGAGTGAGCAAGATTGAGTCTAGCAATGACAACCTCATATTCTATCTCGTTGTTTGAAGCCTTGAACCCAAACCTGAGGGCATACTCAACATCTATTCTATTTGGGGAGGTAAGGATTAAGCCTGCACTACTTTCTTGAGCATTAGTAGCTCCATCTACTGAGAGTTTCCATGTGAGGAGGTCAGGTACTAGCTATGTGGCCATGGGTACTGCTGTTGTGAATTTTGGAATGAAATCTACCAGGATCTGCCCTTTGACTGCAGTTCTTGGTTTATACCTGATGTCAAACTCGTTGAGCTCTATGGCCCACTTAACTAGTCTCTCCGAAGACTCTGGTTTATGTAACACCTGTTTCATTGGCTAATTTGTCAGAACCTCAATAGTATGAGCCTGGAAGTACGATCTAAGCCTCCTATCTGTTGTAACCAAAGCTAAGACAAGCTTCTCTATATTTGGATCTCTCTCATCTACCCCCCTCAGAGCTCTGCTACATTAATAGACTGGTCGCTGAACTCTATCTCACTCCCTTATTAGGGCTGCGCTGGTCAAGAAATCTGATACAACTAGGTAAAGAGTAAGCACTTCCCTTTCCAAGGGGCTTACTAGAATAGGAAGGGAACTCAAGTAATCCTTCAAAGCTTTGAACGCTTCTCCACATTGGGTATCCCATTGGATTAAGACCTGAAAGAAGGGTTGGCGTTTATCGTTTGATAGGGACACAAAGCAACTCAAGACAACTATTCTTTCTGTTAAACGTTAGACTTCCCTCGTATTGGATAGTGGCTACATATCTAGTACTACCTTCACTTTTTTTGGGTTTACCTCAATTCTTCTGTTGTTGACTATGAAGCCCAAAAAAAATTTCGTGGATACTTCAAAGGCACATTTGACGGGATTGAGCTTCATCTTGTACTCCTTAAGAACCTGGAACCATTCTACTAGATGCTCAATGTGGAGCTCAGCCTTTAGTGATTTTACTAACATATCATCGATGTAGACCTCCATAGAGGTCCCAATTTACTTTTGGAACATTCGATTCACCAATGCTGGTAGGTGGTCCCAACATTCTTCAATCCGAAGGGCATGACTTGATAACAACATGTACCCTATTTAGTCACAAATAAGGTATTCTCTTAGTCGTTGGGATCCATCTTGATCAGATTGTATCCTGAGAAAGTGTCCATAAAGCTGAGGAGCTTGGGTTCAGCTGTGGCATCCATGATTAGATCAATCCAAGGTAAGCGAAAACTATCCTTTGGGCAAGCTCGATTGAGATCAGTAAAGTCAATGCAAAGACGCCACTTGCCGTCGATTTTCTTTACAAGAACCATGTTTGCTAGCCAGGTTAGGTAATTTATGTCCCTAATGGCCTTTGCGTGGATGATTTTGCCGACCTTTTCATTGATTACCTTATGACGCTCTGGTGCAAAACTTCTCCGTTTTTGCTTAACGGGATTGCATATTGGATTCACACTAAGTTTGTGCGTAATGACCGAGAGGTCGATGCCCTCCATATCTTCTTGCTTCCAAACAAACACTTTTAGATTTTCTTTTAGGAATTGGTTGAGAATATTTTTTGTCTCCCTGCTTAATTTTGATCCTATGTAAACTAGGTGCTCTAGCTCTTCGTCAAGATGCACAAGCTCCAACTTTTTCGATGGCTTTGGTCTAGTATTTTGCTCATCCCTGATGTCTAGCTTGTCTAACTGGATATTCTTAACTTTCTTCTTTTTCACATATGTTATGTAACACTCTCATGCTACACGTCTGTCTCCTCGGACCATTTCGATTCCATTTTTTGTAGGTAATTTCATGACCAGGTGATAGGCGGAGGGGATAGCCTTCATCACGTTGAGGGAAAGTCTCCCAAGCAACATATTGTATGTAGAAGGGGTATCAACCACTAAAAATCTCACATCTGTGGTAGCTTGGCAAGGAAAATCTCCTATAGTGAGTACGAGCTGGATTGATCCCAAGGGTAACACCCTTTCCCCTAAAAATCCCAATAAGTGGGCACTTACTAGCTCGAGCTTTTCCTGCCTATGCCTATTTTGTTAGAGGCAGAAGCAAAAATGATATCAGTAGAGCTCTCATTGTCAACTAGAACTCGATGGATAGTTCTGTTGGCTATGAAAGCCCTTAATACCAATGGGTTATCATGGGGATGTTGGTTAAGGTGTTTAAGTCCTTATCATTAGCAATTGCTAGGTTTATAGGTTCTGTAGACATGGATGTCTAGGTCGGCAGTGGGACCAGTTAAGGTGTTTGAGTCAGTGTGTAGAGATGGTTGAATATGCTAATGATAAGTATATTTGTACGTTGTGAATTATAGCTAAAATGTCAAAAGCATAATAGATTCTCCCGAGGGTCAAAATCAAGGGGAATGTGAAGGTTCTCATGCTCCTGTTGTGGCCGATGCAGGGGAGAGACAATAATAGGAGGACAGGGAAGATGAACATAATCAACCTAATATGATTAAGAGGGATGACATCAATAAATTGGATTATAGAATTGTAAACAGAGATTCAAGCAGCTGCTAGGACAAGACCATCTGTACCCCTTGGGGAACTACGTGGTACAATTCATGAGAGGTTTATGAAGTTAGATCCTCCAATGTTTGTAAGAACAATTAATTCGTCGGAGGTAGAGGACTGGCTTAAACGAATGGAATCTTTTTTTTAGGTGATGCAACCTTTATGCCTAAGGAGGAAGCATATTTTGGTGGGAGACTGCCAGTTGACCATTCGTTGCACTGGTAGCAGAAGTTAAAGGGGGTAATAGGGCTCCAACACCACTGCATATTACTTGTGATCAATTCATGAGAGTGTTCAATGATAAGTATTTTCCTGAGTCTTATCGGTATAAGGAAGAGATATCATTTATGAATCTGACTCAAGGCAGGATGTCAGTGGGAGAGTATGAAAATTAATTCACTATATTGTCATGTTTCGCTAAGGCTTTTGTTCAAACTAATGAGACTCTGTGCAAGAAGTTTCAGTAGGGATTAGCTTATCCCATACGGAGTCAAATTTTGGCCTTTAAGGTAACAGGTTATGTGACATTGGTTAACAAAGCTTTAATTTTTGATAAAGATGTAAAAGAATTTGAGGGAAAATAGGAGTACTTCAAGAAGAAATATTTTGACACTGTTCTTGGTGTGGGATCTCTATTTGGCGGTCAAACATTGGGAAATAAGGGGCAAGGACCAAAATTGTCACAAATAGGAGGTGTTGAAAATTCTCGTAAATCTAGGGGTTCATGAGGTTATACTTCCTTTAACTAATAGGATTTCATGGCAGGGGACAATCGAATGGACGATATGCTAATGTTAGTTGTTTTAAATGTGGAGTGGAAGGGCATAATACTTGGAATTGTCAAACAGGATCAGCTAGTGGAGGTCGACGATGTTATGAGTGTGGGCAAGTGGGGCACTTTGCACATGAATGTCCAACCAAATCTATCATGTCACCTTCAATACACAGTTAATTTGCGTAGAAGAGATACGTCAACATTGGAAAGGATACAAGGTGTAGGTAAGGGGTCTGCTGGTACTTATAGGACTCAGGGATGAGTGTTCACTATGACACAACAGGATGCCTATGCCTTGTCCAATGTGATTATAGGTACAATTTCTGTATTAGGTGAAAATGCTTGAATTTTAATTGATCCCAGATCCACACATTCTTTTGTTGCATGCACCTATAGTAAGCATTGGAAATGCCCTGCCACACCTTTGAATTATCATTTATCTATAGCAACCCTAGTGGGTTAGGTCATGGTCGTTAGTATTGTTTATAAGGCTTGCATAATTGGAATTGGCAAACATAAATTATGTGTTGATTTGCTTCCAATCAACATGTGTGACTTTGATGTGATATTAAGGATGGATTGTCTATTGGCCTATCATGCCTCAGTTGACTATTATAAAAAGAAGGTTACTTTTCAAATACCTGGCAACACCGAATTTAAATGTGAAGGTGGACGAAAAGTAATGCCAAATTGCCTTATAATAGGAATCAAAGCTAGAAGATTGTTGACGAAGGGATGCCAAGGTTATTTGGCATATACGAGAAGTGTGAGTTAGGATAAAGGTGAACTAGCAAGGGCACCAATAGTGAGAAACTTACTACCCTGTACTACGCCCATATCAATCTCTCCATATTGGATGGTACCAACAAAGTTGAAGGAGTTGAAAGAACAGTTACGAGACTTATTGAATTTAGGTTTCAGTCAACCAAGTACTTCATCATGGAGAACGTCAATGCTATTTGTGAAAAATAAGGATAACACTATGCGACTATGTATCGATTATTGAAAACTTTATAAGGTACCTATTTGCAATAAATACCTGTTTTCACGAATAGATGATTTGTTTGATCAATTGTAGACAAAAAAAGTCTATTCCAAAATTGAATTAGGATCAGGACACCACCAATTAAGGGTAAAGATAAGTGATGTACCAAATAGGGCATTTCGAACTAGGTACGGGCACTATGAATTCCTAGTTGGGCCATTTGGGTTAACAAATGCCCCAACCACTTTTATGGATTTGATGCATATAGTGTTTTAACCCTACCTGGATTCATTTGTAATTGTGTTTATATATGATATTTTGGTGTACTCTTGTAATGAAGTAAAGTGTGAGCAATATTTGCGAATTGTTTTACAAACTTTACGAGAAAAACAACTGCATGCCAAATTCAACAAATGTGAATTTTGGATGGACAAAGTGGTATTTCTTGGATATGTAGTGTCAAAAGATGCTATTCAAGTGGATTCAAAGAAAATTGAGGCTAACGTAAAATGTGAGCAACTAAGGAATGTAACAGAAGTGAGAAGTTTCTTAGGGCGGGCAGGTTATTATTGTAGATTCATTTAGGGATTCTCCTCCATTGCGATGCCACCGACCCACTTTACTAGAAAAGATATTAAATTTCAATGGGATGACAGGTGTGAACAATGCTTCCAAGATTTGTGTGAGATCCTGGTATCCCACATCGGCTAGGGAGAGGAAAGTTGATGGTTTTATAAGTAAGCCCCTCACCTTACATGACATAAGGCATTTTTCCAGGGGTACTGAGAGGAACAAAACCGTGACGGCTAGTGGGACAATATTATGCCATATAGAGGATGGTGTGTTACAAATTGGTATCAGAGCTGAAACTCGCCTAGACCGAGTGTGGGACCCTACAGTGCTCACATGTAGTGGGCAGGCAGGTAGTTGGCAGACTACTACACGGGGACGTGCATCCCTAAGGGGGTGGATTTAAGTGGGAAACATCTCATCATTGCTTGCATTTAATATATATATATATATATATATATATATATACACACACACACACACACACTTTTATGTATGTACCATTTTTTTTGTATGCATATTCATACATAAACATGTATATACATATATTCAAAATATTGAAAATTTATTAAATTTGCATTTAATCTCATCATTGCTTGCACATTGGAAGTTTTGGCTAGAGAAAGAACCAAAAGAAAAGAAGAAGAAACCAAGGGAAGAAGAAGGGAAGAAAGAAAAATGAAAACAAAAGAAAATAAGGGGGAAAAAAGTGTGCGTACAAAGGTAAGATTGTAATCCATTTCTTTCTTCTAAAATATAGAACTCCAACTCTAATAAATACATTGTGAGTGCAGCATTTTTTTAAAGTAAGGTATTTGGTATGTGTTTGAATGGTGTATATATATATATACACCATTCAAACATATGTATGTATGATGTTTAGTATGTGTTTTGATTTAATGCATGAAGGATTCACCTTAATATTTATGTGGGTATGTGAAGTAAGTTAGAGTTGTTGTATTAAAAATAGATGAGTGGAATTGTTGTATGTGAGTTGAATTTTGGTTAAGAAAGATTGTAGTTTTGTGGGTAATTAAGAATCTTGTGAATTGTTCTTGAGTTTTTCATGAATTTCATGGGTATGAGTAATTATAAGAAAGTATGCAATCCTACGATTTTTTGGAAAATTATGTAGATTCAAATATATTTTTGGTTTCTAAAATTTTATGAGAAAAATTTACCATAGATGTAATGGATTTGAGTAGGTCATTTTACTCAGTATGAATAGATTATTTTCAGTTGACTTGAATTGATAATAACTACTAGTTTTATCGATTTGAGTAATTAATATTATTAGGATTGGAAGAGTTATTGAACGTGACATGATTAAATTTTGAAACTTGATTCGAGTAAGTGGTATTATTTATTAACACTTGAATGAGATTGCGAATAATAGGTGTCAGGTCCGAGGATGAGTACAATAAAGAATGTGATTCAGAAAGCTCCGGCAGAGGAGTCATCCACAAAATAAATTTTTCGTCAGGTACGTACGTATGCTAATCTTTGTTTCATCAACGTATAAATATTTAATTGTTTGTATGACTATTTATTTTTTGTGAATAAATGGCTTAAGTGTCATAGTGTTACGATGGGAACAAAATGTCTTTGTGAAGAATACAATATTATAGTTTTAGTTGTTTGTGTGACAAGCAAAAAGAGAAACTATATGGTTGACATGTTTAAGTGTTGAATGTCATTGTGAAGTATTTTATTTGCACAGTCCAGACATCTAAGAGACAAAAAGCTAATTTTTAGAATGGGTTGTCTACGTGACTAAAAGTAACTCAGGTGTTCAAGTTTGTCCTTGTGACTGAAATAAGTTAAAGTTGATTTCGCCTAAGTGACGAGAACTGAATTTATTATGTGCTTTGAGTCGTTTAAAAGACAAATGAAGGGATACATGTTGTTGAGCTGTCTGAGTGATGTACTTATACTAATATGGAGATAAAATTGTGTTGTGTTTGTCACATAAGTGACAAGACGGTTACATCTCTGTGAAACTGTAGAGTAACTAATTGAGGTATCGAGAATAAATTATGGAATTATGAATATTAAAATTCCACCGATGAGCATGGTCGTCTCATTATTTATTTATTTATTTTTTTGTTATATTTTTGAAATCATTAATGAGAACTCACTGAAAATTTTCCCTAAAATATTTTCAGGTAAACTGTGCACAAGCCTGCTGTCCACTACTGCAACTAGAAGTACAGTTAGGCTCGTGGTAGTTTTTTTTTTCTTTTTTTTTTATTTTTTTAAAAAATAAAAACTTTTGGGTTGTACATGACTTGATTCGAAGTGTGTACACCCAAGTGCAGGCGGTCAAGTTGTAGTAACAATCCGGTTTGAGTCCGGAGTCGAATCCACAGGGAACTGTTCTTGGTATTTCAAAGTAAGCAGCAACAAAGACTGAATGATTGTGATCCTTGTGTTTTAAAGTTTGTGTGATGGATGAGAATTTTTTGAACAGAATATAAGATTCTTTCTAAGATAGATTTCTAGATAAAATAGGTTCAAATTAAAAAGAAAGTCACTCTTTAGTTTGAGGATCTGGACATGTAGTTAATCATTCGGTTTATTATATTTATGTTTGATAACTCAATTAACTCCTGTGTCAACATATGATTGGAAGATAAAGATGGACTTTGAGAATTAAACATATGATTCATATGCCTTTCTACAAGTTTAGAAGAATTGTTTGTGCCAAAACTTAACCCGCCTACAAACAAGCAAGTGTTTCTACAAGACTTCCAATCATGGCGTTAATATTCCATTCTTTAAATGAAGTACGATAAAAGGGAGGATTGAAGGGTAGTCATGAGGATCTAGCCAGGGTACTTTCCTTGAAACGAAAGATATTTCTATGCAAGATTCATCCGTGTCATAGAAATAACCACGATTATACAAAGTACCTTAGCTTTGCTAGATGCAATCAATGATCCAATAAACAAGGGGATATAAACATTAAGCATTACAACAAAGCACAAATATAACTTTCAGATAATCTATACATGACTTTCACCTCTTACTAAAGAGTGAATGAGAAACTACTCACTCTTCATGGCTTTGGTAAAGCTAGAAAAGTGAGTGATTCTCATCCCTCAAAGTAGAGAACTTACAAAATAAAATAACAACAATCAAGCAGTCAATCTTCAACGAAGAAAGAGTGAATCACATTCCACCCTTTACGGCTTTGACAAAGCTCTCAAAAAGTGGAAGAGTTTCATTCCTTTAAGAAAGAAGGAAGCACAAGCTATGGAAATAAAAGACATAAACAATAAAAGTAGAAGAAAGCTAGTCACTTTTGGAGGGTTTCCACCACAACCAAAATATGGGCTATCTATCTTGATATATAAAAGCAAGTACAATTACAAGGGGAGTCTAAGCCTCCAACATGGTTGCTATAACAAGTAGATAAAAGATTAACTAAACAACTACAAGGGGAGTCAAAGCCTCCATCATGGTTGTTATAGCATATATGTAAAGACTACAAGTAAATAGAGAAACTAAAACTCTTAATACAAGAAAATGAATCTAGTTAAATGAGTGAGAGTCTAAGCCTCCTTTCAAGCTGTGAAACCCCGAAAAATGTGAACTGTTTATAACAAAGGAAAAAAAAAATAGTAAATTGCAACCACAGAACATATTGCGAACCTAAATTTTTCTAGAGCTCGGATGATGAAACGGACTTCGCCGTTGAATTCGTCTCGCGAAATCTAGTGGACATGTAAAATTTCATTGAATTCCGAGATAGTCGGATTTTCACGTTTTACAAGACGGTCGAGTCTCGGGTGACCCCAAAAAAATGAAAATTTGGTCAAAAGATGGGAAATTTGAAAATAATTTAATTAAAGTTCATAAGAAATATTTTGAACTTGAACCGGAGCGAAATTTAATCGTTTCGGGATTAAAACGGACCCGGAATTAAAAGGGATGTGTGGCCAATTGTGGGCCAAGTGTTTTAAAAATATAAAAAGGGGTTAAAAGTCTGAAAAATCAGACTCCTCCACACCCATTTCAGCCGCTCAACGTGAAAAAGGGAGAGAAAAAAAAGGGGGGGTTTTCAAGGCTTTCTCTGACGATTTCTCCAGCGACCGTAGCTCGGATTCCGTTGAGCTAGAAGAGAGAGTTGCTCTACGTGAAGAGAGCTACTCGTGGGTACCAAAAACCACAAGTTTCACTGAAGGTGAACGGATGGGGGTGTACGAAAATCAAGATTCGAGTCGTATTTCGTTGCTCGGATTCCGTCGAGCTAGAAGGAAGAAGTGATCACGTCGACGAGGGCTACGCGTGAGTACCAAAAATAACGAATTTTACC
>CM042185.1:29561619-29626278 GCA_023539305.1 Ilex asprella
AATTCCCAATAATTCTTTAGGTAGGTGGCATACTTTGTGGTAACCTCCACCTCCTTTTAGGTCACCTTGGATTCTCAAGCATCCTTACCGGGAACCTCTTGAGAATGGGGTGAGCATCCTTACATGGAACCTCTCACCAATCATTACATTGTTTCCCAAGCATCCTTATCGGGAACCTCTAGGGAAGGGGGTGAGCATCCTTACAAGGAACCTCTCACTATAACGGACTTATTTCTCAAACATCCTTACCGGGAACCTCTTGAGAAAGGGTGAGCATCCTTACAAGGAACCTCTCACTAATGTGTGCCACCAACAAACCAACCAAGCATACAATTCCACCGTTATCCCAATTTACAAGCATTTCTCTAGAATCCCAAAATATATCATACAACCATTTCACAATCAACCAAAAAAAGTACATGAGATCACAATAGCATCATTTTATAGTTTGATATGTAACACTAAGGTTTTTGAAATCAAGAAGTAAGAACAATTTAGAGAAAAGTTCATCTCTCTTGAAATCTAGGGTTTTTAATCAAGGAAAAGGATTCAAGGGTAAATCAACAATAATATCGTTTGAATCATGGTAATAGTCACAAGAGTATTAAGAAACAATGATTATATAGCCTACATGTATAATCTAAAGTGAAAAGATTACTGATGAGCACATAATATTGCACATTTCATGGCCTCATTACCTTTATTATAACTCAACTTTTGCATTTAATTACTTAGTGTTAGCCTATTTTATGAATAATGTTGAATTCTCGATGTTGCATGTTTTGATAGATTAAATATTGGATTTTAGGACCTTGCAACTATGTTGGATGTGTGGTAATGGCATGGACACAATACATGAAGAATTGGAGGCTTAAAAGTGAAGAAATCAATGAGGTATTGGTGTTTTGGAACAAAGGCACCAGCTGCCACATCACTGGGCAGCACTGCCTCGATTTTTCTCCATTTTTGACCATGATCTACTCAAAATCTGAAAAAGTTCAAAACATGAAAGTTGTAGATCTGGATGTCTTCTATATTTTGTCAAAATTTTAGCTCAATCCAACTATTATATCAAGAGTTATGTCATTTCTACCGAATGTGGTCCAGTGCAGAAAAACAGTACCGGTACTTGGTACCGGTACCACGAACATTCTGGCCTAAAAACAGCCTGTAACTCAACTTTGAGGCTTAGGGGTCCCACCTACACTTCTCCCACTTGGCCCCCAACATTTCCTGACACAAGAGCACGCCTCCCTTACACATTTGGAAGACTTGGAAGGCTTGGCATTAATGAAGCATGGGAGAGGAATGGGCAGGCAAGTGGGCTCCTAGGCTAGGCTTGCCCTAGCCTGTGCAATGCATCATTTCAGCCCCCTCTTGATAGGAGCTAGAGCAGACAGCTAGGGAGGACCCTCATGGACGTTTTTTGCAAGGCATACACCCCATATATCTCAACAATATTCAGCATTTTTGAGGTGTGGCTACCTAAGCTTAGGAGTAGATATAGAGAGAGAGAGTTCCAAGGTTGAAGATGATGAATCATTTTTTTCATTTTCTTCTCCCATTTCACTTGCTATTGTTGTAGTAAGCTTTCATACTCTTGTAATCTTAATTTTATTACCTTAATGTCATTTACTTCAAGTCTATTTCAAGTTTACTTGTGTAACTTAGATTTCACCATTTATGCTTTCAAGTTCTTCATTTCTTAGTTTAAAATGGGTATTGTTGATTTGTCTTCCTAGTTTAAGTTTCTTGCATTTAGTTAAGTTTCATGCTTCATTTCTTCATTATGTCCATTTATATTATGCTTGTCTTTCATTTTATCATGAGTAGCTAGATTTTAAGTTGGTTAATCCAAGGGAAGACATCCTCTTGGGGATTCCATTTCAACTCTTCTCCATTCCTCCCTTTTGAGTTAAATGGTTCGGTTTGACGGGGTTGAGAGTGGATGAGTTGGTGAGCCTTTGATATCCCGTAGGCCTAGTCACGGGTTATGCTTAGATACTCACCAATCTCGTCCCTAGCTTCCCCCGAATCAATCGTTCATTAATGCTCAATCGGAGGAAGGCTTTGAGTTAATTTGGTACTCCCATTGGAATGAATCCTTTGGATTAGCCAACACTTGTTTTCTTGCATTTTTATTTGCAAACCAAACACAAAACTCAAATACAAGATTTTACACTTTCTTTTCACTTTTGCAAAATCACTTTCACGAAACTCCCTTTCCTTCCCTGAGGAGACGACCTTGGAATACTCTTCCAAGTAAAACACCGACCACGAAAGACTCCTTGCGATTGGGGAGCGCTTTTGTGCACATTCTACATTTCCATTTCATATATTTTGTTCATCCATTTCCCACTATTCACATCCATTGTTCCCTATCTCTTGTATCATCCCGAGGGAGAGTGACACTCCCTTAACACATAAGCCATACACATTTGAGGGTGGTGTTGAGAGGTTGGGAACGTCACCGTTTTCAACCAATCAATTACATATATATATATATACCCTAACCTCAATGTAAGTGAGTGAGAGAAAACCCCTACCTTGAGTCTTGAAGATCTAGGGTTTGGATTCTTGGATCTACCCGTAATCTCTTGATATTTTCCTTTGATCTTGAGTTCTCTCCCTCTCTCTCAAGTTATCTAGGGTTTAGAATGAGTAATGGACGACTAAAGTGGCGGCCTAAAGTATTTATAGGCTCAAAAGTCGGACCACGTCGCGGTTTAAAACAGTCAGATTTTTATCGGGTGTACCGGTACCCAGTACCAGTACCAAAAACCTTCGGGGTACCGGTACCCAGTACCGGTACAAAAAAATTTCTGGAATCGGGGTACCGGTACCCAGTACCGGTACCATTTGGTACCGGTACCCGGTACCGGTACAACTCAGCAGACAGAGTTTTCCTCCGTCTCCCCAGTTTCCAATGCACTTCCTATTACCTTTCCCAAGGTTTTTCGACCTTCCGGATTCAATGGAAACATTATCTTGACCTAAAAGTATTTAGAAATTCATCTAATCCCCATTTTCATGTTTCAACATCTTTGAAACTCACACTTTCCAATCAATATGCGTCTCCAGTATTTATCCTAGTATTAAAAATCTATATGATTTATCCTTACCTTATTATACATATCCACACATTCACAAAATATTTTATTACATATATCTATACATTATATAAAAGAAAATACTGGGTGTTACATTACAAGCTCCCAGCATGGGAGTATTTATATGCAGTGGGAAAGATAAAAGAAGGTGAATAGTGTTTGTCGCCCAATGTTCATCAACTACTCTGCAGACTATCTGTGGGGGACATTCGAATGTTGTTATATGTTTTTCCAGTGTGGACGTTCGAACGTTGTCTGGCTTTTGAACGCCAGATGGGGTTTGACCATATCACTTAAGTGGTCTATGGTCCTCTGTGGAAACCTCCTTCTATTGTCCATATAGAGCTTGGCATTTTGCATTCATTACCCAGGTCTTCAGTGGATATTTGAAAGTGGTCTATCGTTTAGCATGGTACTCAAGTGCACTTCTTTATTTGCTACAACACGACATATCTTCAGTCTAGTCTTTTCAGTGCTCCAGTGGACGTTCGAACATTAGTTGGCGTTCGAGCGTAGTACTCAGGTTTCTTAGGGCCTTGGTTCTTATCTGCAACACACTCTATCTCAGCAGTCTGGTTTTGGCCTGGTTCAGTTTGACGTTCGAATGTGAGTTGGTGTTCAAACGTCATTGCCTTGGTCCAAGCTTTTCCAATTTTGTCCCTTATTTTGCTGGTGATGCATCTTGGTGTGATATTTGTTGACTTTGAGCCCTTGTTCACTTTAAGACCTTAAATATCATCACTTGAACTTCATCAAACTACAATTAGTCTTAAAAATGCATAGTAATATGCTAATTTTAAGTACTAATCGGTACATGACATCAATATTTTTGTTTTGACATGTAAGCAACACTTGTAAATACAAGTTGGTGCACGCGGATGTTGCATGCCAACTATTTTGACTTTTTAAAAAAAATAGATAACTTAGACTACTTTAATTTATATGGAAATGGTTATATATTACATGGTGATTATTGAATTTATGGGGCTTACTTGTCCACTTATTCCCCTTATTAGTCGACCATTATACAGAGTGGTACTGCAGACGTGGGGGTAAGTCTTGTTATCATTTTAATTATAGTGTTATTAATAAAAATTTTGTGACAAGCATTGACATTCGAAAGTAGTATATTGATTATTAGATATACTCAAATATTGTTTTTAACAAATTTGAATATGCACTATGTATCTACAAACATATGATATAATTTAGAGATTATTTAATAAAATCGAGAAGAAATCCATGTGACAAATGCTAAAATTGTCTATAATTAACTTATTTGGATCATAATTGATATATATTTTAACGGATTCATATATGCACTGTGAAAAATAAATTCGTTAGACAATTGAATTGGATTCGAATCACATTTTTCAAATCGGATTTGTATAGAATTTATATTGTTTGGAAGCAAGATAACCAAAGTCAAACAATGAATTTATTAGTTGAATTAATGCAGCTAATAAAAAAATAAAAAATTCCTCAAAAAAGGATAAAATTGACATTATAGAATTTTTTAAGGATAAATAGGAAAATTAAAATTTTTTCTTTTAAGCCACATTGAAAATGATAAAGTAAACATTATTAAATTATTTAAGCATAAATAAGAAAATCAAAAGTTTTTCACTTAAGCCACTTTTATTAATAGTATACTTTTTTGGGATATGTATATACTACATTGTAGTGGGCCTATGTGCCGCGTCACGTGCATATGAATTTTATTTTAAAACGTGATCCTAAGATAAATATATCTAGGATGTGTAGTAATAGTGTAGTGGGACTGAGGTGTTACAGAGAAGGTCAAGGTTAAAGAGGAAACACTTTGCTCATGTCAAGGTTGGCAGCAGTGACAAAGTGATGCTTGGACTTGGAGACTGAGTTGTGTACCCAAGTTGAGAAATTTGTAAAGGGTTTCCAAGAATACACATACTATAATGGTACCCTCTTTTTATCTTGACAGAAATGATAACTTTAATGTTCAGGCAAAGAAAAAGTATCCTAAAGAGAAATACCTTGACCTTGACTTTGAAACCTTCGAGCTACCACTTTCTAAGGATGAGAGAGAGAGAGAAAAAAAAAGGTTGTGGAGGAGGCCGACGAAGGTGTTGTGTAGCTGGCCAGACAGTTGTAGGTTGATCCTTCAGATGAGCAGCAAGTTGAAGAAGGAATAGAGTAGGATGCTTGAGGCTTAGTTTGTCTTTCCCTTTTTCTTTATTTGTCTTTGTAGCTACCTTTGAAAAATTTTCAAAGTCTTCTTTTAAATACTTGTTCCTACAATGAAACTTCTTTCTTTCGTATCTTTACTGCTCTTGTTTTCTTGCACTTTGCTGAGTCCAAGGGTTGAGTTAGGTCAGGTTTGGAATAAGGGATTCCCTGCTCAAGGCTTCTGTCATGCCCAGAATTTCCACAAACTTGGGGAGTGACAACTTGGTATCAGAGCCTAGGTTCGAAAACCTAGAGATTGTGGGGTTGTTGTTGAACACGATAGGGCTACTACACATGGTTTTAAATTTTGGTGAGCAATATGTTAAGTGTAAGAACTTGTTTGGTATATGTTAAGACATGTTGTGGTTGTTGCTTGTGAAGTGTGAGTTGTTGACATGTATGTGCTTCTTTTTATGTTAAATGCCTATGTCTAATGTGAAAATAACTAGGCACAATAAGCCTAGAGCGACAACACCACCATGGCGTGGTAGGCCCTAAGCTACTGCTCTTGCTCATAGCATAGCTAAGGAGGCTGTTACTCTTGTTCCTATTCCTGCATTTTCCCTAGTAGAGGAGGTGGAGCAGACCATTGGTGCCAGAGATATGACCATTTTACAGGAGTGTTTTCAAGCCATGCATGAGACCAGGACTACAGTTGGCGAGACTAGGGATACCTATGTGATTAAGGTATTCCAAATGATAGGACCTCCTAGATTTGTTGGACAACCTGACCCTCTAGTAGTCGAGGAGTGGTTAGAGCATATCACTTGGATCCTAGACTCACAGGGGATCATAGAGCCCCATTTGAGGATTAGGTGTGCCTTCTTTCAGTTTACTGAGTTGGCTAGTTAGTGGTGGAGAATAGCTACTCACCGGATAAACAGTTTTGGGGAGGGATAGGATACCTTTGTGGTCATGTTCAATGACTACTATTTTTGCGAGACTGCACGGATTAGGTATATGGATGAGTTCATGGTTCTCCTACAACGAGACATGACAGTGACATTAGGGTTGAAGATGTCTTTATTTAATGAGCTCTATCCTTTACTTTGTTAGGGGGTTGAAGACCTCCATCAGGGATAGACTAATAGGTCACATTATGAAGACCTACGATGAGGCAGTGATCAAGGAACCCAAGGTTGAGAGGGATTTGGCCGACCTTAGAGGGATTAAAGAGTCTTGAAAGACAAGTGGGGCACTTACAGCTCAGACTTTTACATCTGTCCCAGTTTACACTAGTAGGGGACCGACAAAAATGTGCAAGACTGGTGCTTCTTTTGCTTAGACAGCGCAGCAACCTGCCCAATTTTTAGCTCCTAGACCTCCTATGTCTATTTCTTTCCAAGGGGGAATACGTCAGAAGTCCCTTACTTGTTATAAATGTGGGCAGCCTGGGCATAGGATGGCCGATTCCCACCAGAGAGATCCCAGCCAAGGACGCGGTGCTGGATCTAGTCAAGGGTCATTTCCACCACCGGTATAGGGTCAGGGATAGAGAGCTCCATAGATTTGCTACACTTGTCACCAGGCAGGCCATGTTAGGGCCAACTGTCCTTAGGGCAGACTTTACAGAGCTCGTAAAGGCCACATTACTATCAGCATACTCAGGTGCCTCTACTATAGCCACAATTAGGCCATAGACCTCTGGCACCATATTTCCAGTCTACACCCTCTGCACAGAGTGTTGGAGCTCTTGGACAGAGGGGAGTAGGTCCACATGGACAAAGATGGGGAGGTAGGTTAGGCCAGACTACTCAAGGTCGTGTTTATGCGGTGGTCACACTAGAGACATCTATTTCTGGACCTTCGATGGTTCAAGGTACATTTCTTGTGTTTAGTTCATGGGTTAGCATGCTGATATATTCGAATACATCTCATTCATTCATATCTACAATGCTTGCCATGACATTGGGGTTGGACATAGATCGGTTAGTCCCACCATTGCATGGTGACACCCCAGTTGGGGGTAGTGTGATATTGACGAGGATTTGTAGAGATTGCTCGATAGAGATAGCTGATCACATCCTTTTTTTTTTTTTTTATTCTACTTGACATATCTGATTTTGATATTATTTTGGGGATGGATTGGTTGTTTACTTTTCGGGCGAGTAAAGATTGCTATAGGGGAGAGTGACAGTGTGTACTCTTGAGGGAGATAGCTTTTAGTTCATGGGAGATTGTGGGGATTTCTTACTTTCACCCACCCTTGTATGACCCGAGGAGTTGGGAGGTCATAGTTACATGTTGGCTAGTTTGGTAGTAGATAGGGGTAGGACTACAGAGAGTGTGTTACCACCCGTAGTGGATGAGTTTCCTAGATGTCTTCCTTGATGACTTGACTAGTCTATCGCCAAGACGAGAGATTGAGTTCACGATAGAGCTTATCCTAGGCACTATGCGTATTTCCATACCACCTTATCATATGGCTCCAGCTGAGTTGAGAGAGCTGAAGGAGCAGTTGACTAATTTGTTACGTAAGGGTTTTATTCATCCTAGTACTTCTCCATAGGGTGCTTCGACACTATTTACGAAGAAAAAGGATGAGACATTATGTTTATGTGTGGACTATAGGAGGCTGAATTGGGTTATTATCAGTAACAAGTACCCGTTATCGAGGATAGATGACTTGTTTAACTAGCTTAGGGGTTCGAGATGTTTCTCAAAGATTGATCTTAGATCAGGGTATCATCAGTTGAGGTGCGGGAGAAGGATGTGGCGAAGACAATTTTTCGCACTCATTATGACCATTATGAATTCATGGTTATGCTATTCGATGTGACGAATGCCCCGACGACATTCATGGACTTGATGCATCGCATTTTAAGTCCTTATTTAGATTAGTTTGTTGTGGAGTTTGTTAATGATATTTTGATTTATTCATTTTCTGAGGATGAGCATGCCTTTTACCTACGAACTGTGTTACAAATTTTAAGGGAACACCATTTATTTGCTAAGTTGTCAAAGTATGAGTTTTGGCTTCAAGAGGTGCAGTTTCTAGGTCATATTGTGTTAGGTAGTGGGTATCTATGGATCCTTCTAAGATTGACGTTGTTATGAGTTAGGAGAGGCCGAAAAGTGTGTTTAAGATTCAGATTTTCTTAGGATTGGCAGGGTACTACCGTTGGTTTGTGGAGGGGTTTTCTCATCTTGCCGTGCCAATGACTTGTCTGACGTGCAAAGGCATTAGATTTGAGTGAACAAATGACTGTAAGCATTCATTTCAAGAGCTGAAGAAGAGGTTGACTTCAACACCTGTCCTGATTATACCTGAGTGAGGTATTGGCTATATCATTTATTGTGATGCTTCACAAGAGGTATTAGGATGTGTGTTAATGCAAGAGGGTAGAGTGGTAGCATATAGTTCTCGTTAGTTGAAGAATCATGAGCAGAACTTATCTCGCACATGATTTGGAGTTAGCTACCATCATTTTTGCACTTAAGAGTTGGCGACACTACTAATATGGGGAGAGGTTCGAGGTGTTCTCAGATCATAAGAGCCTCAGATACATCTTCACGTAGAAGGACTTGAACATTCGACAGAGGAGATGGATGGAGTGTATGGAGGACTATGACTTTGACCTTCAGTACCATCCTGGGAAGGCCAATGTCGTAGCAGATGCGCTTAGTAGGAGACTAAGGAGCACTATAGCTAGCATTCCTATTAGGGAGTGGGAGATGATGGAGAAATCAATGAGTTTGACTTAGACCTTGTCGAGTCTAAGGGACATACCACACTATTCAGTGTTTGTGGATAACGTACACTGTTGAGCAGGTTTATTGAGGCACAGTTATAGGACACAAAGGCAAGGAAAATTTGAGCACGAGTTACAAGTGCCGAGGGTTTTGAGGGATGGAATGTTCATTCTGACCTTAGCCTGAGGTATATGGGTAGAGTCTTTGTTCCAAAATCTCTTAGGGTTGATGTCCTTAGAGATTTTCAATATTCACGCCTAGTAGTACAACCAGAGGCCACTAAGATGTACCATGATTTACACCGCCAGTATTGGTGGACGGGGATGAAGGGGGATGTAGTGCAGTTTGTATCAAAATGTCTCACGTACCAGTTGGTTAAGGCTAAGCACCAGAGACCTGGGGGTTTGTTACAGCCATTGCCAGTGGTTGAGTGGAAGTGGGAGTTTGTTACCATGGGTTTTTTTATGGATCTTCCAATGTCACCTAGAGGTCATGATGTCGTTTGCGTTGTTGTTGACAAGTTGACGAAGTTCACATATTTCCTATTGATTGGAGCGACTAATTTAGTGGATGTTTTCAGTAGGTTGTATATCCGAGAGATAGTACGATAACATGAGATTCCTGTTTTCATTGTTTCAGACAGAGACCCACGCTTCACTACACGGTCTTGGCAGAGTCTTCAGACAGCCTTGGGGACTCAATTACTGTTTAGTACTTATTTCCACCCTTAGACTGACGGCCAATCAGAGCATACTATTCACATACTTGAGGACATGCTTAAAACATGTGTTATAGACTTCAAGTGTAGCTGAGAAGATCACCTCACTTTAGTAGAGTTTGCCTACAACAACTATTATCAGTCTAGTATTGAGATGACACCTTTTGAGTTGTTGTATGGTAGGTCGTGTTGTTCACTGATATGTTGGACTGAGGTAGGGGAGACAGCTAGTTTAGGGCCAGACATAGTCCGTGAGACCACGGACAAGATACAAAAGATTAGACAGAGCCGCCAAAAGAGCTATGCAGACAAGAGGCAGAGACATCAATCATTTGATGTTAAGGGACATGTGTTCCTCAAGGTAGCCCCACGGCGGGGATTGAGGAGATTCGGGCATAGCAAAAAACTGTCGCCGTGGTTTATAGGACCATTTGAGATCCTCGGGAAGGTTCATGAGGTGGCCTATAAGCTAGCATTACCGCCACAACTGTCTGGGGTTCATGATGTCTTCCATTTGTCGATGTTGAGGAAGTACGACCCTGACCCATCACATGCACTAGATTGGGTAGATCTTCAAGTGGAGGGAGATGTTTCTTATGATGTGAGGCCTGTGGAGGTATTGGACTCGAGGGACCAAGTTTTGCGGGGCCAGACCATCCCTTAGGTCAAGGTTCTTTGGAACCATCATGGGGTCGAGGAAGCTACTTGGGAGCATGAGGCTGAAGTCCGCGCTAGGTATCCAGAGTTGTTTATTCATAGAGGTACATTTCTAAATTTTAAGACGAAATTTCTTTAAGGGGGCAGGATGTAGAGATATGAAAAGTGAGAATAATTTTTTTAGTTTTGTCGGTAGGGCGTTTATGCACCATTTACCAATAGGGCACTGCATATGCATCATTTAGGAATATTTCATATTTAGGAGCATAATATGAGTATTCCATAGAAGAGAAACATGCTCAGAATGTTAAAATACACATACTGTGTGAATTTGAGCCTAAAAAAATAATTTTAAAAATTAGACAAAAAGGACATCTCGGGTGGCCTAGGTGGGACCGACCAAATCCGGCCACTAGCAAAAATATATTTTTAAAAAAAATTTATTTAAAATAATTCTAAGAACTTTGGTTAATATTAAATGTTGAATTGAGGCGTTTTAGGACGAGTTGTAGTGTAACGGGGTCCCGGATTTGTCAAAGGCAAAAGGGTCATTTTGCACCTTTGCCCTCCACTATAAATACAGACCTTTTGTGAAAAAATATCAGTATTTTGACCTAGATATAGAGCAGTACACGTTCAATAGGAAAAGTGAAGAAAAAACTCTAGGTTCTTCAAGCTTTAAGCCACCAAAACTCATTCCTAGGCCAAAATTCTTGCAAGACTTTCTTCTAAGAAGTTGTTCATCTCAAAAAGGGCTATATGCTCACCGATTGGTTCTGCTAGAAATCAAACACAACTCTCTTGGTTTGAGAAAAACTATTTTAGCTATGATATTTTATTAAGTTGGGAATAGATTTAAGTTTTCTTGCCTTTCTATGTGTTAATTGAATGATTTAGGTGTTTATTTGATGTTAGAAAATTATTTAGTTGGTAGTTGCTTTGAAAACTTAGAGTTAGTGGGGGTTTAAGTACTTTTGTGTTCTTTGAGTATCTTGACAATTTGTTGCTATGATAAAGTTGTACCTTGCTTATGTGTGGATTACTATATTCTAGTTTATGTTCATGTAGATAAACTCTTGTGGTTTGAGAGATATGATTTATTCCATGAGTTGGTAATTTGTGTATTTGTATTTTCCTTGAGAAATTGTGAAAGTAATGAACATGAAACTTGATCATATATTTAATCCATCCATTGAATGGTGCTTCACATTCATATGGGTAAAGTGTTGTGAATTTGGTGTTATGTTTCACTTTATGAATAAGGTATATTTTAAGTTATACGCCATGTGTTTGATGAAATATTAATATAATTTACTTTGATAAAAATCATGGCATCTTCGCATCTATGAATCCTTGGAACATAGTGTGAGTTGAGCACTTTGTGCTATACATTATGAGGGTATAGATCCTATGGTAAAAATCGCAAAATTTGGCCAATGATTGTACTCGCGAGCTAGGGGGCGGACCGTGAAGCGAGACATGGGTGACATAGAGTTGAATGGGTGTGTCATGCATATTGACATTGCATAGCATTGAGGGATTATGGGGTTGTAGCATTTAAAATGTACACTTGCACATGTCACGCCTTAAATTTGTTCTTAGCATTAGTGTTTTGTCATACCAGCAGTTGAGTTGATCCATTCGTGGGATATCACATTACATATGAGGCTCCTAGTACTTGAGACTTGAGGAAGTCTTAAAGGAATGAGAGGAAAGGGACTTGAATGTATATTTGGCCCTTGGAAAATATTTTGTATGTATAGGCATAAGCTCAAATGACTTATATTCCAGTTTGAAAAAGTAGTGGATTATAAGTCTTGGACCATTTTAAAGTGTAAGAGTGTAAACCCAATTGACATTTGAGGTGTCTTTATTTAATGAGTATCATATGTGTATATTGGGACAATTAGATGTGTATGTTGAGAGCAAGGGATGCATGTTTAATTTACATGGGTTGTGACCACCGAGTGAGGGTGGGTTGTGATGCACTTATGCTTATGAAATATTGTGAATATTGTGTGGAAAAAAGCTTGAAAAACAAAGGAGCTTATGTCAAAATTTTAGAAAAAATTAAAAGACTTGTTAAGTGTGTAAAACCCCTTTTTAAAAAGTGGGAAGGATGTCAAAAAGAGGGGTTTAGAAACCTTGAAGAAATAGGCTAAAAATGGAAGGAAAGTGGCATGAAAAACTTTGGAAAAAAGAATGAGAAAACGTGAGAAATGAATGAAAAAACAATTTATCCAACCTAATGACCTTTCTCTTTTGATTGTGATCATGTCTTTAATAATTGTGTTGAGTGTTCATTCTTACATTAGTTCATAGCTAACATATTCACTTTAGATTTGCTAGTAGACTAACTTGCTTTGCTTAACTTTTTTGGTGATTAATGGATTAATTTTGTGTTTGCAGGTAGTCTAGGTGTAAATGTAGATGTGGAGCATGGTGATAATGGTTTTGGACAAGTTAGAGTTGAATTGATCCATTATAAGTGCAGTTGGAGGCCTTAGAGAAGAAATTCATAAAAAGATAGGTTCTATTGGTAGTAAAGAGAGGATGCTAAAATGAAGAATCTACTGGTAGAAGTTGTGTTCTACTGGTAGGAAGACTGTGTGTAAGCTACTGGTCGATTAAGTTATGTTCTACTAGTAGAAAAGCTATCTAGAATGAACAGTAAAGCATTCTACAAGTAGGTGAGGATGTGTTCTAGTAGTAGGAGAGCTATTTGGAATGTGGTCTATCAGTAGGTGACCTAGTGTGTTATCTGTAGAATCAACTACAAGGATTTGAAGATCAAGGTCCTACTGGTAGGTGATCAATGTTCTATCGGTAGGTTATGTAACAAAATGTGGTTCGATCGGTAGGTATAGATGTTCTACCTGTAGGTCGGAGCATATTTGACTAGAAACTCCAATTTTAGTTTGATTTTGCCATATATTTTGGGGATTCTCTACCAATGAAAGGAAGAGATGGTATAGGAGAAGATATGCACGAAGATACTGAAGATATTCCTTCTATACACAATGAATAGAAGGCTTTGGAAGAGGATTAGGGATCGCTCGACTATTTATCTATTTTCTTCTCTGCAACTTTTCTCAATTCGTTCCTAGCAACTATTCTTTAGTTGTTTCTTTGTTTTCAGTTTTTACTTTTAGTTTTACTTTTGCAATGAGTGAGTAGTCCATTTTCGATATGATCAGATGAGGATTCTCATCAGTGAATAGGTATTTTGACCTAACTAGGGTTTTCAATGTAAAATTATTTTATTGATTGACCAATTGAATTTGAAAATGTAATTGATATATATATATATATATATATATATATATCTCTTTTCTTACCTGTCGATAATTAGGCTTGACACGGGTAATTCTTTGAATCATTGCAATCAACATAATTGTAATTCTTTCATAAATTATTTCAATCAATTCAAATACAAATTTACTGGTTTCTTGATTTTAAGTTGAATATTTTATGTTTAAGAGCGTTTAATTATAATTTTGAATGAGTTATAAATTAGATCAAAATTTTGTGGTGAGATGAGCAATAAAGATTGTCTAATTTCTTTTAATAGTGTTTCTTATTTTATCAATCTTCCCAACACTTTCAAAATTCAAGGATTTTACTTTTATTTTTACTCATCACCATTTGAGTTGCAATCGTCTTCCATAAGAAGACGACTTCGATAATCGACCAAGTTACTAACCGATATATTCTTGCGCTTGGGAACCCATTTTACTATCTACCCACTTATGATGTCAAGCACTATGATTTGTGCTCGCTTTGGTTAAGTACGCTATTTGTTTCTAATTGATCATTTCAGAGTTTTAGGGTAGCCCTTTTCAAACTTAAAGGCTAAGAAGCTTGAAAAGATTCGCGTGCCCCCCTTTTTAGGCTTAGGATTCCAAACAGGTTGAGATGACTACCCCTGAGACTGTCTGAAGAGCCTAAAAGGGTTCAGAAGCATTAATTTATTGTTATTTAGGCTAGAAAGCTTTGGTTCTTTTTTTGATAGCCCAAGGTCCAAAAGCCTATGTTTGAGGCTAAAGAGCATTTGTTACTACCACCCTAGACGGCATTATATTCTAAAATCATTTACATCATAAGAGTTTTAAGATAATCCATCAATAAATAAGACTTCATAAAATCATCCATAGAATTTACAACATTATCCCAAAAGAATAAACTCGTCTTGGCTTTTACATTTCAAAAATCAACTAATGTAACGCAGTGGAAATAACAAAATAAAACTAGACTCCACAAGGTTAAAAATGAATAACATAGTTTAGAACAAAAGAAAGTGTCGCTCTAGGCGTCCACCTCGGGATTCACGCTCCCGTCTGTCGAAGTCTCCCAGTATGCGGGCTCCTCAACTCCCAGCTCTTCTTCGAGAGGATAATCTGAAAAGGTTGTTAAGTAGGGGATGAGCACGAAGCTCTATAGAAAAATTCTTCCAAACCCGAACAAGGTTTAGGAAAGCATATAAAAGCGGTCGGTCTCATTTTACAAATACCCTATTTACTTTTTAAATAAAAATAGAGAAATTTTAAACAGATCTTAAGTTTATGAACAACAATAAAGTTAACCGGAGAGGTGAAACCAATTACCAACAATGATTTTTACAATTTTTCCAAAAGTAAACCAAACACTCACACATGATATAATATTGTCCTCTTTGGCATGAGCATCCTTACAAAGAACCTCTCACCCTCAAGGTGTTGTTTCTCAAGCATCCTTACAAGAAACTTCCTAAGAAGGCCACCTATTGTCTTCTTTGACATGAGCATTCTTACCAAGAACCTCTCACCCTCAATGCCTTGTTTCTTTGGCATGAGCATCCTTATAAGGAACCTCTCACCCTCAATGTTTTGTTTCTCAAGATCCTTACAATGAACCTCCTGAGAGGGAATGAACATCCTTACAAGGCACCTCTCACTCATGTTCATCCAAACAACCATACAAGAAATATAATACCAACTATTTTTTCAAATACCCAACAATTCCACAAGTCCCCAATTTACAAGTAAATTTCAAGAAAAATCCCCAATTCTCACAAGTGATATTCTCAATTGACCAAATTTAAGAAAAGATATAAGAGATCATCCACAATTTCATTTCAACGCTCAGCACCAAACACTAGAGTTTTCAAAACCAAGATTAAGTGAAAAAGTAACACCCCAAAAATTCGGGGGTCCCTTTGATGAGCGTATAATATTGCATATGTAAAGGCCTCATGACATGCATTTTAACTCAACTTTTGCGTCTAAGTACTTAGTGTTAGCCGATTTTATGAATAATGTTGAAAATTCGATGTTGCATGTATTTATAGCTTAAATCATTGATTTTAGAACCTTGCAACTATGATGGATGTGTGGTGAAGGCATGGACACAATACATGAAGATTTGGAGGCTTAAAAGTGAAGAAATCAAGGAGGTTTTGGTGTTTGGGAACAAAGGCACCAGCTGCCACATCTTTTGGAAGTAGAGCATCGGTTTTACTCTATTTTGACCATGATCCACTTCAGATCTTTATGTCTTCTGTATTGTGTCAAAATTTCAGCTCAATCCAATGGTTGGATCAAAAGTTATGATGATTCTACAAAAAGTAGTGAAGAGCAAAAAAACAGTACTGATACGGAATCGTACCGGTACTGTGTACCGGTACGCCCGACTCCAGTAGTTTTATTGTACCGGTATGCATACTGGTATGCCCTCCTGAAGCAGCCCCGAAACTCTTGCATCTCACCTCCACTTGTTTGGGGGTCCCACCTACATTTCTCTCACGCCTAGCCCGACATTTTATACCTACAACCATGCCTCCCTTACACATTGGGAAGACTTTGAAGGCTTGGCATTGATGGAGGATGCAAGAGGAATGGGCTGCTTAGGGGGTTGTCTCCTAGCCTGTCATAGCCTTCAATTCAGCCCCCTCTTGATGGTAAGCCTGCACACACCTTGGGGGGACCAGCATGCACGAAATTTGAAGGATCTCACTCCATATACACTCCATTATTCAGCATTGCAAGAGAGTGGCTACCTAAGCTTAGTTTTAGTTCAATGTAGAAGATGATGAATAGTAGTTATGTTTTTACAATTTTTTCACCATTTTCATCCACGTAAGCTTTAATCTTCTTGTAATTTATATTTCTTGCACTTTAATCTCATTGCTTTCAAGTTTAATGCAAGTTTAGTTACATGTTCTTAAATCTACCATTGTTATATTAAGTTTTTCTTCATTTCAAGTTTAAAATGGGTATTGAATATTTTTCTTCATAGTTTATGATTTCTTGCTATAAGTTAAGTTTCATGCTCTATTTCAATTATGCCTCTTTACATTATGTATTAGCTTTCCTTGCAAACATGATTAGCTAGATTCTAAGTTGGTTAATCCAAGGGAGAATTCCTCTTGGGGATTCCATTTCAACTCAATTTCTTTCCTCCTCTCGGTGTACGGTGGTTCGGTTTGACTAGGTTGAGAGTGGGCGTGGTTGTGAGTCCTTGATATCCTGTAGGCCTGGTCACGGGTTATACTTTGATCCTCACCTCCATTTCGTTGTGAGTTCTTGATACACCGTAGGCATTGTCACGGTGTATGCTTGAATCCTCATCTCTATCTCGTCCCTAGCTTCCCACGAATCAATCGTTCATCTATGCACCATTGGAGAAAGGCTTTGAGTTGAGTTAGTATTTCCATTGGAATGAACTCTTTGGATTAGCCAACACTTGTTTTATTTCATTTTAGTCCAAACTTCAATCACCAAAACCCAAACCAAAGATTTTACACTTTCTCTTTTTTGATAAAATCACCTTCACACACTTGAACTTTCCTTCCCTGAGGAGACGGCCTTGGAATACTTTTCCAAGTAAAACACCAACATTCAAAAGACTCCTTGCGATTGGGGAGCACTTTTGTTCACATTTCACACATTTTGTTCATTTCATTTCCAGCATTATGTTGCCCTATCTCTTGCATGAATCCGAGTGAGAGTGACACTCACCCACACACATAACCCATATATATATTTGAGGGTCCATGTTAGAAGCTTAGGAACATCAACGTTTCTCAACAATCACCCTTATCAACCGTTGACAATTCGCCAACCCGCGAAAATACTCATGTATGTCACTTAACCCGACACCACGTCAATAACATTCTCCATAGTAGTATTTATTGACACAATTTAAATTCGTAGTTCTACATTCATCTAATTTAACCGGGATCCAAAGTACCCCAATGTATAGCAATTTAAGTCTATTTCTGTAATTGGAACCCAAGAACTCAAAGTCCAAAAGCATAGCAAGAAGACTTGAAGATTTCAAGAATCTGGGAAACCGTACCGGTGAACTCTCTGGAGTTTAGCCTACCGGTATGGCAAACTTTCTAGACAACAGCGTACCGGTACACGTATCGGTATGCTCTGCCAATAACTGTCTGTTTCACATATTTTCCATTTTCAATCCATTCAAAAACTTATCCATTGCATCCCAAACCTTACATAACATGTATTTGGGCATCCAACATAGTTTATATACATAATACTTGATCCATTCAAGTTTCATTATAATCTTTTGTATGAATTTACATGTCAAAAACTAAGTTCCATAAATGTTTTACAAAACTCGAAACAAGGCCACATGTCGGTCCTCTTCACCCTTGGTGACCCAAATGTGCTCCGCCCACCGGGGTATACTCCAGACCTGAAATATTTTCCCATAAAGTGTGAGTCACGCTCAGCAGCGTATTTCCTAAATCTCTCCAACCTAAATGCACATGAAATGCTCATATGCAACTAATTCACCATGTACACATTCCAAGCATGAATATGCTATCAATATTGGAAACTACCATGCAATGCTATGGAATGGGATGAGACTCACTCACACCATCCGATTCGAGCCCTTCCTAGCTCTTTGACACATGCAATTGCTATTGTGCATTTGCCCATCATCCATGATCCCAAGCCCATCCCGGCTCTAGAACACATGTAATTTCTCATGTGTACAATTCCATCATTTATGTTATACATCAAATGACATTATCAATCCGGGGTATTGTATGGGGTGAGTATTTATGGACTTACACCAGCGGCACCCAACTGACACGGGATTTATGGACTTCCACCAACAATCTTGCGTACACCGACACACTTTATGGACTAATACCAACGGAAGTACGTATCCAAATCACTAGGCCTTGCACCAGAGGGATCTTCTAGCCCTTCTTATTAACCCCAACCCTCAACACCATGTAAATCGTGTGACTTGGCCAAGTCATCGACCTAGCTCACTCGAGCCCACTTGTCATCCACCAAGTGTGGTGTTGACTACACCATGCACTCACACCCACTATCACGATGTTTTCGTGCATATGCAATGCAATGTCTCATTGCAACTACAATATGATGTTCAATATGATATGTGTGCTATATGAACTATTCCAAACCCAATTCACGTAATCCATGACAATTACATCAAAAGCATATAATTCTCATGTATATGCATTTATCAACATTTTATCTAAAACTCAAGTCCAAGCATGTTATCTCATATTAAACAATTTCTACATACCCATTTCAAGATAGAATACATTCTACCTAATTTCAATACTCATTTCACCAAAATCAAATCTATAGACAAGTCATATATATCTATTTTAACTTACCCATTTCTATATAACATTTAAAGGTTGTGAATAGACCTAAGTAGGAGAGTCCCCTACCTCTTATAGCGTGAAGAATGCCCTTGGGAAGCTTCAAGAAACCAACCTAACTCAATCCCAAGCTCTTCCAAGAATTTTGGTTTTCTCATCTTTGGTGAAAGCCCTTGTTTTTTGTGTACACTCGTAGCCCTCGTCGAGGAGACCAACTTTAGCTCTTGGGCCGAATGGATTTGAGCTATATAGCTCCGTAGATCGTAGAGAGAAGTTGGAGAAAACCTTGAGCTTCCCTTTCCTCTCTATCGGTTTTGTATCGGCTGAACAATGGGGGAAACTCTGATTTTCCCCCTATTTATATTTTTAGAATGCTTGGCCCACAATTGGCCACATGTCCTATTTAATTTCGGGTCCGTTTTCATCCCGAAACGATTAAATTCTGCTCCAGTTCAAGCTCAAAATATTTTTAATTTGTCTTGTCTTCATTTATTTTAAAATTTTCATAATTTTCCTAAAAATTCGTATTTAGGTCTCTCAGGGTCCGACTGCCTTGTAAAACACAAAAAACTCGACTATCTAAGAATTCGATGAAATTTGACGTGCTAACTAGATTTCGCGAGATGAATCCAATGGTGAGTTCCAATTCGTCATCCGAGTTCTAGAAAAACTCAGGTTTGTAACCCGTATCGTAGTGATAAATTACCGTTTTGCCCTTTATTCATAAAAGTTTAAATTTACCTGGGTTTTACAGAAAATAAAGAGAGAAATCTATTTTTCTCAAAAGCTAGGGTTTTAAAGCAAGAGCAAGAGATTTCATGGGTATTCAACCCTAACTTTGTGTAGAACATGAGAATATTTACAAAAGGACCAAGCAACAAAGAACCCATTGCAAAAACATATCATTAGGAGTCAAAACATACATATATATTAACCCTAACATCAATGAACAAGCATGAAACAAAACCTCTACTTGGTGTTCTTAAAGAACTTGAGCTTTGATCCAATCCAATGTGAAACTCCTTTTTGATCTTGTGTTTTTCCTTTTCTTTCCTCTCCTCTAAGGCTTCCTAGGGTTAGAAGTGTTGAAATAAGGCTAAGGGAGGCGGCCTTAAATATTTATAGTGGAAAAGATAGTCCACATATCGCGAATCTGGAACCCAGACTTTTAAGTCACGTTCGAACGTCATTTAGCGTTCGAACGTTAATAGTGCAAATTATTAACTCAAGTTCGAACGTCACTTTGGACTTCGAACGTTAGTTGCTTCCAGTACTTTTTAATTTCCATCAGAGGTCCATAAGTCACGTTTGAACGTCATTTGGAGTTCGGACGTCACTAGTGCAATTGTCTGTTTTAAGTTCGAACGTCATTCTAGTTTCTGCTGGAACTTCAAGTGAAGTTTTGGATTGTTTAGAAGTTGAATTGAGAAATTTTTGTGAAATACTCTTTTGTAGAACTAGAAGTATAATATCTACTGTCAAAATTTCAGATCAATTGGAAATAAGTGTAAAAATTTATGGTTCACATACTAGGAAGTATCCAAAATCTTTTATACTCAAAATTTACCTAAAATGTGCTTTCATTCTGGAATACTTCTAAACTTCTATCACATGCCCTATTTTCTCAACTAACATTTTTATTTATACTCTTACACTCTACATAATTCATGCATACATCATTACCTATAAAAGAATTACTAAATAATTACATTACTCTATTATTATAACGTGTGGGAGTTTACAGTTACCCAACCTGATAAGGATAAAGTGTGATCTCCTTTGCCTAAATAGTTATGTTTAAGTAATGTATGTTTCAAAAGCTTAAACTTGCAGCTTAGACTTACTAAATAATCAATTACTTAGGTTGATAGGCCTATGGTATTGGGCAAAACCAACCAAGTTGTTATGCTAAGAAACTTGTTAAGGATGAATAGCCTAAATTCTTTGTTAACTATCTTAAGGCTGAGGAGCCTGCATTATTGATTTTCTTAGATGGATCAGTCTAATGTTTCAGGTTGAGTTGATTAACTTTAAGGTTGAACAACCTCCTCTGTGTGTGATGCGAAACATTTTTTTGAATTTATGTATCATGCGTTAAAATTTACTCTGAATTAAACGTTGAATACTCCTTTAAAGGCTTTGACAAACAGTGAGTACAGATAAGTGTCCCTAAGATGAGACTTATTAATCATTAATGAAAAATTAAAAAGAACCGACCTGGCTTGACAAGTGGTAGTACTTCTTGAGGTGCTCTGCATTCTAGGAATATGCTAGAGTGCGCCCCTCTCTTGTTTGTAACTCATAGTTCCCAGGTCTAACAACTCCTTTCATTAGATATGTTCTTTCCCAATTAGATTTGAGCTTCACATGGCGAGGCTCTTTTCTTGTTGGTCACATCTTCTTGAGAACCAAGTATCCTTCTTTTAAAATTCTGTTCTAAACCCTTTGATTGTAGTTACGATATGTCCTTTGCTGATAAGAAACAAATTTGTTTGCAATTCTTGATTTCTCTTTTCATCTAATAGATCAAAACTAAGGAGTTACGACCTTTCATTATATTCGGGAATGACCAACTCAGTCCTCAGGGAAGAAAGTTAGATTTCTAGTGGAGCCACTACTTTTGTTCCAAAGTCAATGATGTTTCATTTTTTATTGTCTATTTTGTTGTTTTGTATGCCCAAAACATTAGGGAGGTGGTCCACCTATCCATTTTTTGAGACCTCTAATATGATCTTTAACTCTTTCATGAATGTCCTGATTGTCACTTATGTCTGCCTATTTGCTTGGGGATGAGTTGGCGAATAATGATAATTTTTTATGCTTAACTCAAAGTAGAAACTTTGGAAGCCATCATTGTCAAACTTCTTACCATTGTCCGAGACTATTGATTCTAGGAATCTCAAATCGATAGATGATGGACTTTTATACGAAATTCTACATCTTTTATTCAGTAATTATTGCCAACAGCTCTGCCACTGCCAATTTGGTAAAGTAATCAACTATTATTTCAACGAACTTGCATTGAACTACTCCTACGGGGAAAAACACAAAGATATTGATCCCCCATTATTGGAATGACCATGGGCTAAGGACAGGAGTGAGCTGGTCAGGTGGAAATCTTGATTTGTTGGAATGGAATTGGCTGGCCTTGCATTTTTTGACCAGGTCAGATGAGTTCTTTCATGATAGTGAGCCAATAATAGCCTTACTTTAAAGCCTTGTATGCCAAGATACTTGCCTTGATGTGGTTTCCACATATTCCATCATGGATCTCCCTAAAAAGATATTCTACTTCATCAGGCATAACACATCTATGGAGGGCCCATGAGTATCCCATCTTGTATAGCTTTCCTTGTATAATGATGGACTTTTTTTTGAGTTTTGCAGCCTTCATAGGGTCATATTGAAGGACTCCCTCTTGCAAGTACATGAATATTTGGTCCATTTAGCTTGGGCTCGCCTCCATCGGCATGACCTTATTCTATGGGCTTTGAGAAATACTAGGTTCCACTAGAATCTTACTATTGAGGTTTGCTTATGTCACAGTGGCTAGTTTAATTAATGGGCTTGTGTGGGCTTTCTCTGCTCTTGGCACTTACTGTATTCTAAATTAAAAAAAAATTGTTTAACAGTTTTTTTATGACTTTTATATAAGTGTCCATCCTATCCTCTTAAGAACTATACTCAGCTTGACCTACCTTATGACTAGTTAGGAATCGTTGTATATAGCTACATATTAGGTTTCAATGGGTAAGGCCAGTCTAAGCCCTACTATGAGTACTTCATACTTTGCTTGATTCTTAGAGGCTTTGAAGTTGATTCTCAGAGCATACTCTAGGTCTATCCCTTCAAGAGAGGTCAGGATCAACCCTACTCCACTTCGTACTTTGCTTCATTATTTGTTGTGAACAGGTGTCTGCTCTATGGAAATGTAAATTCTGCTATAAAGTGTGTGAGGAGTTAGCCCTTGATTGCCGTCTTGATTTGAACTTGATATTGAATTTCCTAAGACTGCCCACTTGACCAACTGACTTAAGGAGTCAGGTTTATTGAGGACCTGCCTCATCAATTAATCAGTGGGTACCACTATGGATTATGTTTGAAAAAGGGTCCGAGTCTTCTAGCCGCTATTACAAAAGTTAAAACTAATTTCTCCATTTTTGGGTATCTCTCATTGGCTCCTTTAAGGGCCCTACTATAGAAATACACTGGTCTTTGAATTTTTGCGTCATCCCTGACCAAAGCTACATTGACTGGAAAAGTCAAAAATAGCTAAATATAGGGAAAGTACGTTTTTTTTGGCTTTGGATTGACCAAAACTAGTGTAGCACTCAGGTAAGTCTTTACGAACTAGAATACCTCTTCATACTGGTCATCCCATTGGAAGGCTTTCTTTAGCACTTTGAAGAAGGGGTGACAAATGTCACTTGCCCGTGAGACAAATCTATTGAGATCAACTATCCTTTTGGTTTGATGTTATACCTCATTGGTGTTGGTCGGGGACTTCATTTCTAGGAATTCTTGAAATTTATTTGGGTTAGCCTTAATTTCTCTTTGGTTCATGATGAAGTTGATAAATTTGCCTGCTGACACTCCAAAAGTGCACTTGGCTAGGTTGAGCATCATGTTGTATTTCCTAAGGATCTAAAAAGACTATTTTTGGAGCACGATATGTTGGTTAGCTTGGAAAAATTTGATGAGCATTACATCTATGTCCACCTCTATTGTGGTTCCAATCTAGTCAGCAAACATCTTGTTGACCAGTCTCTTTTACGTGGCACCTGCATTCTTTAAACCAAACGGCATGACTTGGTAACAATAGGCCTCCAGCTTGGTTACAAAAGTTTTTTTTTTTTTTTTGTGATATGCAAGATCCATTTGTATCTGATTATAGTTCGAGAAGGCATCCATGAAATTGAAAAGACCATCTTCGGAAGTAGTGTTTATAGTTATGTTAATTCATGGGAGAGGAAATCAACTACAAACACTACGATCGTATACATAGCTCCCTAAGACTAGAGATTTTGGGACAGGTTGGTTCAACTCAATAAAATCAATGAACCAACACAACATTCACTAACCAGGTTGGTTAGGACTTCTCTAACGGTCTTGGCCTTGAGGAGCATGGTAATTTCTTCGTTGATTACTTTATGCATTTTAGGGGAGAAACTCCTTCTCTTCTACTTAATAGTGTCAGGACTATGTTTGCAATTAACTAATTTCGTGAAGTCTTCTTGAAAATCTCAACCTATTTCATGGTCATGATGCTACAAAGTTCAAGCTGCAATCACATATTAAAGATTCTTCGAATGGGCCTTCAAGCTTAGGAAAGAGGTACCAGCCTTAGAGGCCTAAGAACCCTTGGTTTAATTCTAGACTTAGAATGATTTGCATAAAATGAAATTGGTATTAAATCCATTAATGAATCCTAGGTGTTCTTCAAAGAAAATCTTTTCTAAACCTTTATTGTGTTTTGAAAACATAGGATTAAGTCATTAATTGAATTGCATTGGAGTAACACCCTTTAGTGCTCAATAGGATAATTTTTTTATGGTTTCTAGCTTTAAAACTATTAGGGACCACCTTTTACTTGCTTGCCTTTTGTTAGAGCGGTCTCTGAACACTTAGGAATAAAATCAAGAAAGGCTGGCAAGTTGGGGCAGAGGAGACATCCCTTTGGGTTTCTCGAGCGTTTCTTGCTTTGTTAGTTTGGTTTGATACTTTTTTTTTTATTCCAGTCACAACCACCCTCTCATTGCTCAAGCACTCATTCAAAAAATTTTGTTCACTTAATCCTCAAGACAAACCCTATTCCAATCCTATAAATAGTGGGAAACTTCCCAAGGTAGGGTATCTATTTTGTAAGCCTAAAATATGCCTCTCAAACTTTAAGAGATATTTGAAGAACTCTAGATCCCTAAATCCAAAAATAAAAATCCAAATTGATACTGTAATCCTACCTCGTACATTGGAGAAGAAGATCTAGCTTGCAGATCAAACAATTCCATTGGAAGAAGTGTTCATACTGGGAGTCTTGGACACGTCCTAGGATTGCTTGAGGTTTAAACAATTCATTGTAGTGGAGAGTTCAAGTGAAGTTATACATAACATCGGTGGGTGTATCCAATGGAGAGGCTTATTGAAGGAAATGAGTGTCTAACCATGATATTCATTGAGGTATTGGTCTTGAGTACTTGTAAATTGACTTTGGGATAGTGGATTAGGCTTTGGTAAACCTTGAGTGATTTTTTGAAATTTTTCCCGTGTAGGATTTCCATATCAACAAATTGTGTGTGTTCTCAATGTTTATTTACATATACATTTTTAATTGATGCATACATATGCACCATGTATTTAATGTTTTGATTGTTTTGCATTCAAATCATTCATAGTGTCTTCGGTTGTGGTTGGATTTGGTTTGGATTGTTGTATGAGATTGAGTGTTAATCATAAAACTGAAAAATCCAGTCGATTAATCTTTGTAACATGTTTAAGGTTGTTCATGTAAAAGGAGTTCTCACACTTAATTGTTAAAATATTTAAGAAAAGGTATTTATAGTAGAATTAGGTTAAACATTGATGTTTGTCCCAAGTCAAATTGAAATTAACTAACCTATTCACCCCCTCTAGGTAGTGTCTTAATCCCACATGTTTCATGGTGAGGGATGATCCACTTCGCTTTATATTTTTAACAAGGCGTACTAGATCAAGTCTCCTTTTTAGGTTGCATTACACACTTGTCGGCTTTCGTTTGTTCATTGTTTACTTACCTAGTTTTGCTTGCTTTGAGATTCGTTATAATTACTAGTTGGTTATTAATGGATTCTGAAAGAGAAGGAGGTTCAGTATCATGACCACCACTTTTTGATAGAACAAATTATGCATATTGAAGGTGTGAATGAAGGATTTTCCAAAATTGCTTGATGAGCATGAGTAGTTATATATGTTAGAGAGATGGATCCCTCCGACAATCACAATCCTCATGGAAGGTGGTGAGCCATTCATTGAACCAAAACCCCACAACACTAGGACGAAAGCTGAGTGTGATTTGCCGAGATGGAACTTGAAAGGCTTTAATGCGATATTCAATGTCGTGACACTAAACAAGTTTCAAAGGATAGGCAAAACCTCCAAAGAAGCATGAGACATATTGCAAGTTTTCCACAAAGGGACTCCAATGGCGAAGATGTCTTGCATTCAAAGATACACCTCTCAGTTCCAGACTTTAAGAATGCATGAGGATGAATGTTTTAGTGATTTTTATGTTAAACTAAGTGACATTGTTTACAAATCCTTTGCATTAGATACCAAGTATGATGACATAACAAATAAATGGAAAATATTGAGATCTATATCGGAGAGGTTTCATGCTAAGGTTAAGAAAATCCCAAATCCTTTAGAAGATGCCAAAGAACCAATTGTGAGTAAAGAGCCCAATGTGGCCAACTATTAAGTGAGGAATAAAAAATTTAATGGATAATATCTATTGCACTTGAATTGTTGCGAGGACTTTATACTTATTGCCATTGCTCATATGGAAGGCTCAAAGAGCTAAGGTCTTCACATTTAAAAGCATACATTGAAAAGTACAGAATTCACAATCGTGTTAATTGAAGACATTATGAAAGAAGGGATGTAAAAATAAGGGGGTGTTTAAAAAGAAAAGAAAAGATGAATATATGACACTCACTAACCGGTTATATATTCACTTGGACGATGGATTCATGTAAAGCATTATTAATCTTTTAATATAGACAGATTCCTAAAGGTGTCAGAATTTGGTTTCACACACGTCACACTCGAATTGATAAAATATGCAATATTCGAACATGTGTGAATGAAATTAAACTAAGTGAGAGCAAATTGCTCTAGGATGCATGAAAATTAAGATCTACATTCATTAATATGACTCATAGTAATGTGCTAGATGATGAAATAGGGATGGATATGGTATATTAAGAATAAGTGTGATTTTTATGATTAATGACATTTTACATTGCATTTAGACGGTATATACACAAATGTATATTTATTAGGCTTAAAGAATGATTTGGAGGAGTCTGTGCAGAGTCGAATTAGTCCGTAGAAGTACTGAAGGTAAATTGTTAGTTTGATAGCAAAGCCCCACGAACTGCTCGAGCGACCCCTGTGTTTAGTCGGCCCCTAGGATTGTGAATAGAATGACAGATCCCTTTGCCTTCCAAACTCACCCATCAGTCACAAACACATTCTTGAGTGTTTCTAGTGTTGATACGAATCATGATTCATGATATCTACACTTCTAGACCCAAATACTTAGATTGTTTGAGATCATGGCTCCAAGAAGAGAGAAGCAAGTAGGGTTGAGGAAGTTGAGGTGATCTTTAGTGAGAGCACTCAATTCCAAACATCGGAGTGCCAGTTTGAGTATGCTCATAGACTGGTAATGATTAAGTATGCTCATAGACCGGTAATGATTATGTGAGGATTTAACTTTGACAAGGTAATTTCTTTATCCCTATCAATTTCACCACTTGAGGGTGGACTTAGTTGTTCATGGTCTCAGAGCCATCGAATGATAGTATAGTGACAAGGTTCTCCGCGTCTCTCATTGCTATCACCTTTGGCCTACTTAGGGTCATCCAACAAGCCTTTTTAGAGGGGAGAGAGTTTGACTTAATTTCTTTTGGATCATGGATCACTCATATTTGTAACACCCCAAAACACACCCTGGACGGTATTACATTCTAAAACTATTCATATCATGAGAGCACTAATAAAATCCCTTAAGAAACAAGACATAATTTGTCATCCACAATTAATTACAACATTATCCAAAAGAATAAGCTCAAGTCATGGCTATTACATCTCAAGCATTAACTAAAGGAACGCAGCGGAATAAACAAAAGAAACTAGACTACACAATATTCCAAAAGAATGTCCTAGTCTAGTAAAAAAGGAAAGGAGGTCGCTCTATGCGTCTAACTCGGGCTCCAAACTCCCATCAAGTGGAGCCTCCCAAGTGGTGGGCTCCTCGAACCTTACGTCCTCCTCTAGCGGGTAATCTAAAAAATGTTAGCGGTAGGGGGTGAGCACGAAGCTCTGTAGAAAAATTCTCTCAATCTAATACAAGGTTTATAAAAACATTTAAAATGGTCGGTCTCATTTTTTTAACATAACATAGATACATAATTTAAAATAAAGCAGTGACATTGAAAAAGGATCTCAGGTTTATATAAAAGCATTACCTAAATGAATAAATGAGCACCACATACAAATAATAGTCATTAATGGTCATAAACAATTCCCAACACTTCTTTTGGTAGGTGACATACTTTAGGGTAACCTCCACCCCCTTTTTAGGTCACCTTTGATTCTCAAGCATCCTTACCGGGAACCTCTTGAGAATAGGTGAGCATCCTTACAAGGAACCTCTCACTAATCACTACATTGTTCCCCAAGTATCCTTACTGGGAACCTCTTGGGAATGGGTGAGCATCCCTATAAGGAACCTCTCACTAATCACTACATTGTTTCCCAAGCATCCTTACATGGAACCTCTCACTCATGAGCATCACAAACAACCCAACTAAGCATACAATTTCCATATTTATCTCAATTCACAAGCATCTATCCAAAATCCCCAAAGTATATCATGCAACAATTCCACAACCAACTAAATAAAGTACATGAGATCACAATAGCATCATTTGATGGTCCAATATGAAACACTAAGGTTTGGAAATCAAGGATAAAGTAAAATTTAGAGAAAAGTTCATCTCTCTTGAAATCTAGGGTTTTTAGCCAAAAACAAGGATTTAATGGTTAACCCACCATTAATATTGTTTAAAGCATGGTAATATTATCAAGAATCAATGATTTATAACATACATGTAAGATTTAGAGTGGAAAGAGTACATATAAGTAAACCCTAGCCTCAATGCAAGTGAAGGAGAAAAAATCCCTACCTTGTGTTCTTGGAAGTTAGGTTTACATCTTGGATAACCCCTTTAAACTCTTGTTTTTCTCTTCCTTTCTTTCTCTTTTCTCTTCCTTTCTTTCTCTCTTAGGGTTTCTAAGGTTGGAGGGCTGAAAATGGAGTCAAAATAGGCGACCTTGGGTATTTATAAGGCTAAAATCGGACCAAGATCGCGACATTTAAGTTTTAAAATTCTTTCGGCCGTACCGGTACATAGTACTGATACAGTTTTGCCCAGTTTTTACCATTTTCTCCGTTTTTCATTTCCAATCCATCTTCAACCCTTCCAAAGCCATCTTATGCATATCCAACACCTATTTCTACACCAAACCTTTTTAGTACAAGTTCTAGGACTTTAAGTTTCATATTTTCACCTATTAAACCAAAATTTCACTATTACTTCCACTACCCCTTTAAATATTTACTTTTTAAATCTACCAAGATTTAAAGACACATCACGACACATATCCACCTTTTTACCACACTCATTACTATACATATCTACTTATATGTACATATAAAAGAAGATGCGGGGTGTTACAATCTACCCCCCTTAAAGAAAGTTTCGTTCTCGAAATTTACCTCAAGTAGCGAACAAATATGGATACTTGTCCCGCATCTCTAGCTCCGGTTCCCAGGTACCTCCTTCCACTCCATGGTGTTGCCACAAAAATTTTACTAGTCAGATGGCTTTGTTGCGGAGCACCTTCTCTTTGGCATCGAGGATCTTAATCGGTTGTTCTTCATAGGTTGCTCCGTTTTGAATTTCAATATCTTCCAAGTCTACGATGGGTGTTGCATCCGATTGACACTTTCTCAACATGGACACGTGGAACACATCATGTACCCCCGACAACTGAGCTGGTAACTGCAATTGATATGCCGCTTTGCCTATTGCTTTGATCACCTCAAACGGTCCGGTATATCTTGGCGTTAATTTTCCTTTCTTTCCAAATCGAAACACACCCTTCTTGGGTGACACCTTGAGAAATACGTAGTCTCCCACCTTGAATTCTAAAGGTCTTCATCTGTGGTCTGCATAGCTCTTCTGTCTACTTTGCGCCGTCCGTAGCCTCTCTCGGATGAGTTGAATCTTATCCGTAGTTTCTCGAACAATGTCTGATCCAAACAAACTACTCTCACCCACTTCTAACCAACAAGTCGGTGATCGACATGGCCTTCCATACAATGCTTCATACGGTGCCATCCCAATACTTACTTGAAAGCTGTTGTTATAAGCAAACTCCACCAACACTAAGTGGTTTCTCCAACTCCCCATGAAGTCCAACGCGCAAGAGCGTAATATATCCTCCACAATCTGTATCACCTTCTCGGATTGGCCATCCGTTTGGGGATGAAAAGTCATACTGAAGTGTAACTCCATCCCCATCGCTTCTTGTAGACTCTGCCAGAATCTCGCCAAAAACCTAGAGTCACAATCCGACACAATAGAGAGTGGAACGCCGTGTAACCTCACTATCTCATGGATATACATCTGGCTCAAAGTCTCGAATGTATCTGTGGTCTTCATACCTAGAAAGTGAATGGACTTGGTGAGTCTATCCACAATGACCCACACCGCATTATGCCCGCGCGACGTCCGTGGTAAACCCGACACGAAGTCCATGGTGATGTGATCCCACTTCCACTCTGGAATAGGCAACGACTGTAGGACTCCTCCTGGTCATTGATGCTGAATCTTCACCTGCTGGCACACTGTACATTTTGCTACGTACTTGGCCATATCTCGCTTCATTCCCTTCCACCGACACTGACGCTTCATGTCCCAATACATTTTTGTGCTACCAGGGTAAATAGCAAACTTGGAGCGATGACACTCTCCAAGTATCTCCTCCTTCAAGGATGAGTCATCAGGAACACATAACTTCTCCCCATATCTCAACTCTCCATTCTTCCATGACCATCCCTCAATCGTTTCTCCCTTCTCAAATCAAGCTCTAATCCCATCGAGTTCTGAATCCAGGCATTGTAACTCTACTACCCGTCGTCGAAACGTCGGTTAAGCTACAAGGTTGAATAGATATGGTTGATACTCTGGTCAATCCACCCATAGATCATACTCCTCTAATGTATCAATCATTTTTCACCTATTTACCGCAAGAGATTTGATTTCACCCCGAGACTTCCTGCTAAGAGTATCGGCAACTACATTGGCCTTCCTCGGATGGTAGTTGAGCGTGAACTCATAATCTTCCAAGTACTCGATCCACCCTCTCTGCCGGAGATTCAATTCTTTCTGTGTGAAGATATACTTGAGGTTCTTATGGTCAGAGAACACTTGAAATTTCTCTCCGTATAAATAACACGTCCACAACTTAAGAGGAAAGACCACAGTGGCAAGCTCTAAGTCATAGGTGGGATAGTTCTGTTTATGAACCTTGAGTTGCCTAGAGCCATAGGCAACTACCTTACCTCCTTGCATTAGCACACATCTCAAGCCTCGTAGTGAAGCATCGGTGTAAACATCGTATCCTTCCCCACTATTCAGAATAATGAGGACAGGAGCCGTCGTCAACTTCTCCTTCAAGATGCGAAAGGCAAGTTCACACGCTTGAGTCCACAAGAATTTATCTCCTTTCTCTGTAAGGCGAGTCATCGGCATCGCTAGCTTTGAGAACCCTTCCACAAACCTACGATAGTAACCTGCCAAGCCCAAAAAGCTACGTACTTCCGTTACATTCTTTGGTGGTTCCAATTTCATCACGGCCTCAATCTTTGCGGGATCAACAGCTGCCCCTTGCTTGGACACAACATGGCCAAGGAACTTCACTTCCTTCATCCAAAACTCACACTTGCTCATCTTCGCATATAACTTATGTTCCCTCAATGTTTGTAGCACAATAGAGACATGACGAGCATGTTCTTCCTGAGTCTGTGAGTAAATCAATATGTCATCAATAAACACAATGACAAATTGATCGATGTAAGGCCGAAAGACTATGTGCATCAAATCCATGAAGGCTACTGGTGCATTCGTCAGTCCGAACGGCATCACCGTATACTCAAAATGACCATATCAGGTACGAAAAGCAGTCTTAGGAATATCCTCCTCTCTGATCCGTAATTGATGGTACCCCGTGCGAAGGTCAATCTTAGTGTAATACTTCAAACCCCTCCACTGATCGAATAAGTCATCAATTCTTGGCAACAGATACATATTCTTCACAGTAACCCGATTCAACCTCCGATAATCCGTGCACAACCGTAGGGTCTCATCCGTTTTCTTCACAAAGAGGATTGGGGCTCCCCATGGTGAAGTGCTTAGACGGATAAAGCCAATCGCCAACAAGTGATCCAACTGCTTCCTTAGCTCCTTTAACTCCAAAGGTGACATCCGGTAGGGAGCAATGGATATGGGTTCGGTTCCCGAATAGAGATCGATCTTGAACTCAATTTTCCTAGGTGGCGATAATTCGGATAATTCCTCGAAAAAAACATCCGAAAACTCTGATACAATTAACACCACATCCGTATAGATTTTATCCTTGTCATTTTCCATCAAGCTAGCTAAGAAACTCAAATGATTTCCCGCTTTCTCCTTTAAGAACCTACTACCCATCGTAGGAAATGGATGGGAAGAATCTCGGTTATTCACAAAACTGAAAATGATTCTTCCCGACAACCGAAATGCAATCCACTTGCGGAAACAATCCATTACTGCTCGGAAAGCGGACAACAAGATCATCCCGAAAATCACGTCATACTCCTTTATCTCTAAAGCAATCAAATTCACAATCAATTTGTGTTCTCCAATGCGAAGTACGCAACCCTTGCAGACTCGGTTAGTATCTAACCATTCTCCCGTGGGCAACCTAGTGTTCATAACATGCTCTAGCTTCGCAAAACTCAATCCCAAATCAAGTGCATATGTCGTGCGTACAAATGAGTGTGTTGCACCGGGGTCAAATAAGATTCAGGCCTAAGAATTATAAAGAAGAATTATACCTTCAACAACTGCATTGGAGGCATCTTCCTCCGGTTGGGTCAAGGTAAATACTCGCCCCTGGTTGACACCGCCGAGGGCTTGAGCTTGTATCAGTCGCTGCGGTGCAGGCCTCGGTGGTGGTGGTTGGGCTACTAGCATCTGTCTGGCGGTCTGGATAGGCCCTTGAGGTAGAAAAACTGGGCAATGCATCCGAATATGTCCCACACCTCCGCATGCAAAGCAGGATCGCGGGATAATACCGATTCTAGTCTGAGTGTCTCCCTCTCCGCGGGCTGACAAAAGTCGTTGTCCACCTGTCTGGTCTGGGCGATGGTATGGTGTCGGTCTCTATGCCCCACTAGTGCTAGCACCCGTCCGGATCGGACCTTCTCTCACTAAGCTCTGTCGTCGCTGACCATCCTCTATATCTCTCTCCACCAGTGTAGCTCTATTAACAATATCCCCGTAGTCCCGAATCTTGAGAGTCACCAACTTTTCTCGGATGACCGGCCTCAAGCTCGACTTGAAGCGCTTGGCCCTGTTGGCCTCACTAGAAATGAACTCCGCAGCATACCGGGATAGCTCATCAAACCTCCTCTCATACTCAGCCACAGACATGCTGCCTTGTCGTAGAGCAAGAAAATCTGCCTTCATCCGGTCTCTGACTGATTTCGAAAAATACTTATCTTGGAAGAGTTGATCGAACTCCTCCCAAGTGAGGGTGTCGGTGTCCCTTCTTCTCTTTATTGCATCCCACCAATAGTCGGCCTCTCCCTCAAATAGGTAGGTCGCCAAACCAACTCGTAAATCCTCAGTAATCTCCATACCTTCACAAATCTTCTTCACTCGGTGGATCCATTTATCTGCATCCAAAGGGTTAGAGCTCCCTTGGAAAGTAGGCGGGTGGTGCCTCAGGAATTCCCAAAGAACTATTATCCTTCGGCTGCCGTCCTCGTTGCCCAGCATTTGAGCTAAAGGGAGCTCTTCCATTATGGTTGTTCCCATTCTGGTGTTGTACCAGAGTGGTAAGCTCCCTCAAACACTGATAAATGCCATTCATAGCATCGGGAGGTGGTGGTGGAGGAAGGGGTGTTTGGTCACCACGTCCTCTTCCTCCGTCCATCCTGCATATCAATTTAAAATTTAGTTCATTGATGTACAAGACATCCTAAATATTACTTTAATCTAAAGTCTGTGGTTCCTATAAAGCAAGACCGAACAATTTCTTTCTACCTAGTCCTATTTCTCTAGTGTGAATCCATAACCTACAGCTCCCATATAAGACCTAAAGCCTAGGCTTTGATACCAAACTTATAATACCCCAAAACACACCCTGGACGGTATTACATTCTAAAATCATTCATATCATGAGAGCACTAATAAAATCCCTTAAGAAACAAGACTTAATTTGTCATCCACAATTAATTACAACATTATCCAAAAGAATAAGCACAAGTCATGGCTATTACATCTCAAACATTAACTAAAGGAACGCAGCGGAATAAACAAAAGAAACTAGACTACACAATGTTCCAAAAGAATGTCCTAGTCTAGTACAAAAGGAAAGGAGGTCGCTCTATGCGTCTACCTCAGGATCCACACTCCTATCAAGTGGAGCCTCCCAAGTGGTGGGCTCCTCGACCCTTATGTCCTTCTCTAGCAGGTAATCTAAAAAATATTAGCGGTAAGGGGTGAGTATGAAGCTCTGTAGAAAAATTCTCACAATCCCATACAAGGTTTATAAAAGCATTTAAAATGGTCGGTCTCATTTTTTTAACATAACATAGATACATAATTTGAAATAAAGTAGTGGCATTGAAAAATGGTCTCAAGTTTATGTAAAAGCATTACCTAAATGAATAAATGAGCACCACATTCAAATAATAGACATTAATGGTCATAAACAATTTCCAACACTTCTTTTGGTAGGTGGCATACTTTAGGGTAACCTCCACCCCTTTTTAGGTCACCTTTGATTCTCAAGCATCCTTACCGGGAATCTCTTGAAAATAGGTGAGCATCCTTACAAGGAACCTCTCACTAATCACTACATTGTTCCCCAAGCATCCTTACCGAGAACCTCTTGGGAATGGGTGAGCATCCTTACAAAGAACCTCTCACTAATCACTACATTGTTTCCCAAGCATCCTTACCAGGAACCTCTTTGGAATGGGTAAGCATCCTTACAAGGAATCTCTTACTCATGAGCATCACAAACAACCCAACCAAACATATAATTTCCACATTTATCTCAATTCACAAGCATCTATCCAAAATTCTAAAGTATATCATGCAACAATTCCACAACCAACTAGGTAAAGTACATGAGATCACAATAGCATGATTTGATGGTCCAATATGAAACACTGAGGTTTGAAAATCAAGGATAAAGTAAAATTTAGAGAAAAGTTCATCTCTCTAGAAATCTAGGGTTTTTAGCCAAAAACAAGGATTTAATGGTTAACCCACCATTAATATTGTTTAAAGCATGGTAATATTATCAAGAATCAATGATTTATAACATACATGTAAGATTTAGAGTGGAAAGAGTACATATAAGTAAACCCTAGCCTCAATGCAAGTGAATGAGAAAAAACCCCTATCTTGTGTTCTTGGAAGCTAGGTTTAGATCTTAGATAACCCCTTTAAACTCTTGTTTTTCTCTTCCTTTCTTCCTCTCTTCTCTTCCTTTCTTTCTCTCTTAGGGTTTCTAAGGTTGGAGGGCTGAAAATGGAGTCAAAATAGGCGACCTTGGGTATTTATAAGGATAAAATCAGACCAAGATTGCGACATTTAAATTTCAGAATTCTTTCGGCCGTACTGGTACGTCTGGACCAGTTTGCTCCGGTACGCAGAACCGGTACGATACAGTACTGGTACGGGGTACCTGTACGGTTTTCCCCAGTTTTTGCCATTTTCTCCTTTTTTTATTTCCTATCCATCTTCAACCCTTCCAAAGTCATCTTATGCATATCCAACACCTATTTCTACACCAAACCTATTTAGTATAAGTTTTATGACTTTAAGTTTCATATTTTTACCTATTAAACCAAAATTCCACTATTACTTCCACTACCTCTTTAAATCTTTACTTTTCAAATCTACCAAGATTTAAAGACACATCACTACACATATCCACCTTTTTACCACACTCGTTACTATATATACCTACTTATATGCACACATAAAAGAAGATACGGGGTGTTACAATATTTACACGAGTAAGGGAGAAGTGGTGTTGCCTAGGGATAGGATGCAGAACCCCATGAGGACTCTAAACAAGAGTTCTCTAAAGCTGAGTAGAACACATACTCAATATATTGTGATAGAAGAATAGATAAAGGATGAAACAAAGGATCCACATTTAGAGACTAGCCTTGTACACCACCACCTATTCACTCATAGGCTAACATGTCTAGAGAACCACCACGATCTGACTCTGGTTTTGACATCCTTGCTACTCAAATAACATTAGTGGTTGATATGCTTACTTAGGGTCGTCTAACAAGCCTTTTTAGAGGGGAGAGAGTTTGATGTTATGTCTTTTGGATCATGGATCACTCATATCTGCATGGGCAAGGGAGAAGTGGTGTTGCCTAGGGATAAGATGTAGAACCCCATAAGGCCTCTAAACAAGAGTTCTCTAAAGCTTACTAGAAAACATACTCAATATATTTGTAATGCCCCAAAATACACCTTGGAAACATTACTAGCTAATCACCATGCACAACATGAGAGCACTAAATAAATTCACCAATAAGAAAGTTTCATTCATCAACCATTGATATTTAATACATCATCCAAAAGGAATATATCAAACTATGGCATTTACATCCCAAAAGAATTAAATTACACTTGCAACGGAATCCTAAAAATAATGTTAGACTTTACATTGCCTCAAAAGGAATTTCCTAACTTATCAAAAAAGAAAATAGAACACTAAGCGTCCCCCTCGGGATCTACGTTCCCTTCTATGGGAGCTTCCCAATGCACTCGTTCATCAACTCCAAGCTCCTCCTCTAGGCAATAATCTGAAAATATTATTTGTAGGGGGTGAGCACTAACTTCAGTAGCAACATTCCTCCCAAACTCGAACAAGGTTTATAAAAGAATATAAAAAAGGCCGGTCTCATTTCACAAATAGCATATATAATCTTTGAAGTAAAACAAGGATATTTTACAACTGATCTCCAGTTTAAGTAGCAATAGTAATAGAAATGAACAATAACAACCAAGTTCCAATAAACATTCATTTCCAACATATAACCCATTTCCCACACATGATATAATATTGTCCTTCAAGGCATGAGCATCCTTACAAGGAACCTCTCACCCTCAAGGTTTGGCTTCTCAAACATCCTTACAAAGAAACTCTTGAGAAGATCACATACTATCCTCTTTTGGCATGAGCATCCTTACAAGGAACCTCTCACCCTCAAGGTTAAGTTTCTCAAGCATCCTTATAAGGAACCTCTTGAGAAGATCACATATTGTCCTTTTTTGGCATGAACATCCTTATAAGGAACCTCTCACCCTCAAGGTTAAGTTTCTCAAGCATCCTTACAAGGAACTTCTTGAGAAGATCACATATTGTTCTCTTTTGGCATGAGCATCCTTACAAGGAACCTCTTGAAAAGATCACATACTATCCTATTTTGGCATGAGCATCCTTATAAGAAACCTCTCACCCTCAAGGTTAAGTTTGTTAAGCATCCTTACAAGGAACCTTCTGAGAAGAAATGAGCATTCTTACAAGGAACCTCTCACTTATATTTGTCCAAACAACCATACAAGCAATACATTACCCACTATTTTCTCAAATACCCAACAATTCTACAAGTCCCCAATTTACAAGCAATTTCTAAGAAAAATCTCCAATTCTCACAAGTAATATCCCCAACGGACCAAATTTAAGAAAAGGTACAAGAGATCATACTAACATCATTATAGTACTTAACACAAAGTTCTGAAGTTTTAGAATCAAGAACAAATGAATATTGAGAGAGAAACCCACATTCCTCAAAAACTAGGGTTTTTGTGGTTCTCCCACCATAACTTTGCACAAAATATGATAAAGGTTGCAAGAATATTAAGAAACAAGGAACTCATAGTAAATACACATCATTAAGAGTTAAAACATACATATATATTAACCCTAACATCAATGAATAAGAATGGAAGAAAACCCCTACCTAGGCTCTTGAATAACTAGAGTTTGAATCTTGAATCACTCTTAAATCTCTTGTTTCTCAATTTAGATCTTGAGTTTTCTCCTTCTCTCTTCCTCTCTAAGTGTTTCTAGGGTTAGAGGGGCTGAAATGGGGCAAAAAGAGGCATCTTAATGTAATTATAAGGCAAAAATCGGGTTAAGATCGCGACTTTTAACTGTCAAACCTCTTTCGGTAGTACCGGTACACACTACAGGTGCGGTACAATTCTGGAGCACAGTACCGGTACGGTAAACTCACTGGACCAAATGATTCTGAAATACAGTACCAGTACGGTTCAGTATCGATACACAGTACCGATATGGTTTTGCCCAGTTTTGCCTATTTCCTCTGTTTTTCATTTTTAATCGATTCTAAACCCTTCCAAGGTCAACCCAAACTTACACAACATACATTTGCACATCAAACATAGTTAATAGAAGTTCTATTACAACTATTCCATATATTCACGAGCTAAAACTAGCTTTAACTCTTATTTATAATATTAGTATTTCTTACGCCATCACATATATTAAATTACTATACACCTTTATCATTATATTACTATAAACATATGGGGGTTTACAATATAGTGGTAAAAGAAGAGATAAAGGATAAGATGGAGGATCCACGTGTAGAGACTAGACCATGTGCACCACCACCTGTTAGGCTAACACGTCTAGAGAACAACCACCACCTGAGTTTTGTTTTGACAACCTTGCTACCCAAATAACATTAGTGGTTGGTATGCTTACTAGGGTTCAAAAAGGCATGGAGGAGCATCATTGCCTCACTTCACAGAGACTAGACACTATGAGTGGATAGATTGTGAACTTAGAGTTTAATTAGCAGTCAACTTTTGGATTGATTGCACGCAAACTTAGGCAAATTAGGAGGATGCTGAAGAGAAAATAGATTAAAGGTGATCCATTGTCATATGATAGTGATGATTCAACATTGTTGACTTGATCCGAAATGTGTACACCCAAGTGCAGAGGGTCAAGTTGTAGTAATAATCCGGTTAAGCCCGAAGTCAAATCAACAGGGAACTAATGTGGGTGTTTCGTAGTAAGTAGTGATAGATACCAAAGTGACTGGAACACTTGATATTTAAAGTTGTGAGGTTTAGGGATTTTCCTGGGCAGAATATAAAATTCTTTCCCAGGGGATTTTCAAGACAAAATATAACAAGTTATCAATAAAAGTCACCCTTTAGCTCGAGGATCTGGACATGTAGTCAACTTTCCGATTTATTACACTTGTGCTTAAGAACTCAATTAACCACTGTATCGACATAAAGTTAATGAAAAGATAAAGATGAATTGTGAGAATTAAGAGCATGGTTCTGATGTCATTGTAGAGGCTTACAAGAATTGCGTTAGTATTCTATTCTTAAGTGAAGCACAATAATAGTGAAGATTGAAATGTAGTCATGAAGATCTATCTTGAGTACTTGCCTAGAACCAATGAGTCTTCTTATGCCAAGAGTCATTTATGTCATAGAAATGACTTACGATTGTACAAATTACCTTAGCTTCGCTAGATGCATTCAATCATTCAATAAACAAGTGAAATATATACCTTTAAGCATAAACAAAATGCACAAATATAACTTCCGAATGATTTATACATGTCCATCACCTCTTACTAAAGAGTGAATGAGAAACTACTCACTCTTCATGGCTTTGGTAAAACTAATAAAGTGAGTGATTCTCATCCTTCCGAGTAAAAGAGTTACAAGGTAAAACACACTACACAAGGAGTTGATCTTCAACAAAGAATGAGTGAATCACGTTCCACCCTTCACGACTTTGGTAAAGCTCTAGAAAAGTGGAAGAGTTTCACTCTACTAAGGGAAAAGAAGGAAGTTCAAACAATGGAGGCAAATAAAGCTAATAATGAAAGTAGAAGAAAGCTAGTCACTTTTGGAGGGTTACTATTAACATACCCCTGACTTTTGGTTGACGACCTACATATGCATCAAAATTAAGATCAATTAAGGCTATTTATAGGTTGTAATGTGGCAAGAGGTCAGTGGCTAACGAAACGAGGTCAATGGTATTCAAAACCTATCTTTTCTTTATGTAGTGTAGCATATCTCTTTCTAGCTTTTTGAAATTTCGCCTTCATGATGTTTCTTTCTTTAATTCTTTTTCCCATTTTTCACTTTCTTGGCCATTTTCTATTTTTATTTTTTTGTCTCTTTTCTTTTTCAGTTGTTTCCACTGAGTTTTCTTTCTTTGCATAGTAACCACCGTCGTCATTTTTATTTCTTTTGTTTTTTTGTCATATTGATTTATAAGAGGGTGCAAGAAAATTAGATAGCAAGGATTTATCAAATATATTTTTCAGTGGCTTGGTTATCATATGGGTTAAATGAAAAAGATTTCAAACTTTTAAAAGCTCAATCTCGGCTAACTAGGGATATAATTTTATAAAAGAAATGGTTAAGGCTCAAAATTAAATCAAAGATGGCCTAAGATCCTTTCTCAAGCAGGTGCATATGTATGTGTCATATGAATATATTCTTTGTGGGATACATCAATAGATTACTCTAGTTGCGTCAGTCAATAACAATTTTAATGAGATTATTCAAGAATAGATAGTGAAAGACCTTACTTGAGTACATGTTAATTGTCTCTCAAAAGCATCACAAAGCTCGAAACTTACCATGGTATTTTTCGTTTTCTTCGTTGGTTATGTCAGGTTTTTCAAAAAATGTCAGTTATATATCAATTCCATTTTCGAGTATGGCCATCTTGTACCTTAAGAATAAAAAATACCAATGTACATTTGAAATTTAAGCATAGATAAAATACCATTTTTCAAAGATATGTGGTTTTTAACTCTAGATTGTTAGGTAAGGTGTCAAACCGATCATGTGCTTTAGTCACTTTTAGCAATCAATCTCAATATAGACATATGTTCTTAAAAATTTAACAATGTAATGTTAAGTTTTAACAAATGCATTTAAATAGACAAAAGTGATAAAAAAAAAAGCTTGATTCATTCATTTCACCAAATATTATAATTTAGCACAGAAGATTCAAACATCCACAATAGAAGTAACACATTCACAACCACTCTCAAGAAGATAAATCTCTCTCACTCTCTGGTCTCTCCAGCTCCACCCCTTAAATAGCTGAGAATCTCCTCCTGCTATCGGAGAATCTCATCCTGCTTGGCCTCAGTGTCAAGCATGATGTCTCGTAGTGATTGTCAGGTGTTGGTGTTGGTACCTGCCTCCGACTGTTCCTGTGCCTTGGCCTCTAGCTCTCTCTCCTCCTCTGCATCCAAGACATCTTGCACATCATTGGTGCCTTGGGCCAGTGGCATATCTTGTCTCATCCCCGAGCCGCCACTGTGACCTTGGTTCTATCAGAAGGAAGCCTTGTTTAGTGTTCCCATCGACTTCTGCACTCCCATCTTCGGCCTCACTCGAACTCCATAGTCTGAGCATATCTTCGTCACAAGGGTGCCAAAGGGGAATGAATTTCTCTTCACGTCACACCCCTTCATCATCTCCATTAAAATTAAGGATGGGTGGTCTATGCTTTGGTCCCTCCCTATTATGTATAGCAATCGGGCCATCTTTGGGAGGATCTCATTCTTGCATCTGACGGGGCGAAGTTTGATACGACAATTAAGTTGAGCATTTTGTATTTGTCGGTCAACTCTCTTTGCCAAAAGAATCTCCATCCTCCCCAATCAAACATGGCCAACCCCGTCAACTCCACACCCACAACTTCCATGATCACCTTTTTCCTCGGGGGATAGCTCGACTTGGGTACTTGTGGTACCTCTTTCTTCATATCCCGAATATAATCCTCATCCACATCAATGTGGGTGCCCCTCACATACGTCTTTATTATCCCATTTATGATTTCGATATTGGAGTAAAACTCCTGCACCAATTCCCCATAACTTCTCCACCATTTCTCAAATACAACATCCAACCTCTCGCCACCATATTCTAAAAAATGCCTAAATCCCCAAAAATCTTCCAGCACAACCGTTAGTTCACAACTATAGCTTGACTTCTAAATAAATTTTCATACGTTGGGGAAGCGGGTTTTTTCGTATCTTCAGACAATAGGCATCCTCTCTCGTTACTCAATCACCTCCTCCACTATACTTGGCTCTTGGGTGGTCGTCTTGCACCTTGCAGGCATCTTCATTCTTGGTAGCATGATTCTTGGTTTTGGGGGTTTTAGGGCCTAAGAAGCTTCGATTTCTTGGTGAAAAAGGTAAAAAAATGAGGTTGGAATGAGTTTCGGATGGTGAATTTTGGGTAAATTTTGGGAATGGACATGGTTTTCAAGCCTGGAAAGTGAAGGTTCACCGAGGGTTTTGGGGGGTTTTGAAGGTTTTGGGTGATTTTTAAATAAAGAAGATGAACCAGGTATTTATAGGCAGATAATGAACGTTTGAACATGTCTAGAAGGATTTTAAAATGGTAATTTGAACATTACTTTGGCATTCGAACATGAAGAGCTCCCAGTACTTTTATGTTCTATCAGAGGCCAAAGTACTGTAAGCTCCTAACGTTCGAACGTGGGTATATGGCGTTCGAACGTTTAGTCCTAGTTCAAATGCTACCCAGGCGTTCAAACGTGGAGAGCTCCCAGTACTTTGATGTTCTATTAAAGGCTAAAGTATTGTAAGCAGCCAACGTTTGAACTTCACTTGGCATTTGAATGTCAAATCAAAAATTAAAATTTTGTATGCTCATATATATACACATTAAAAGAAGGCTATATACACCAATGGAACTTCGAAAAATTCATGGTGTCTTAGGATAAGTCCCTACCCATGCTTAAGGTTGGTATTGTAGGACATTTCTTACTCGGCCCACATTTTATTTCAACTAGCAAGAATTTTATACATCTAATAAAAAAATATTTACACTTTTTACAAAAATTCAGACCTTTGACTTTCATCCAAAAAACACAGTTTCCACAATTATGTTAAAAAGCAATCGAATTTGATTCTTCCTCTATCTCCATGCAATTTGAACAATCAATGACTCTTCTAATTTCTTATAACACAAAATGGGTAAGCAAAGTATCAAAATAGCATGGCGTCTCAAGATAATCCTTACTCTGTCCATTCAGTATCTAGTCTAATCGATCGAGTGTGCGACCAGAAATTGGTTTAGAGCACTAATTATATTTTTTCATATGAAAGATCCGACCACATTGTTTACAGACACCAAGTCTTTTGGCACGACAACGTTTAGCAAAAGAGCTTCTGCTACACAGTAGTTTCGCTTGTTGTTCTCAATTTTCGATTTTTCTTACCAATCTTGTTTTTCTCATTATCACAGAATGAACATCATGTGGAAAAGTGCGTAAAATTCCTAAACTGAACCAAGAAATTTTACCATCCATTCTTGCAAAGCTTTAGGACACTATATCTGGTTCTTTAACGTCTGCCAGACACAAACACGATTAAAGTTGCTTTAAAGACATGATCATCATTATAAAGACTATAAAAATATGAAATATAAGACAAAATACACAATACGATTAAGAAAAAAAATAAAAGACACAAAATACGAACTGAAATATGAACTGTAGTTCTCACACCCAACCTAAACTCAACATTGTCCCCAATATTTCTAATTTACCAGTATACACAAAGTGAAGTTATGATTGGAAGTAGAGATCTGTTCATCTGCCGATTCCTACAAGCAAAATACACAAACTAATCATCTTTAAGAAGATCTGGGTTTAGGCTAGGATGGAAACCTTTGTGCGTTAGTGTAAATAGAAGCAGGACACCCATGTACAAATACAGTAATAAAATGCAAATCATGAAACATAGGATTGTGTCTTCGGGGTGTGTGGCCATGAATTTGCAAGAGGTGGGTTGTTTTACATAGAGCAGAGAAATGATGAAGAAGAAAAGAAGAAGGACAGCTACGGACGGGGAAAAGGGAAAAGGGAAAAGGTTGAAGGCCTTATAAAGGCATCCTTTCAGGTCAGTTTGGGTTGAATTTTTCTTGACCAGACCCCTTTTTGTGTCGGTAGGTGCGAATCTTGGAGGAATATTTTGGATCCATTAAAAGAATGATTTCCACTTCTTTAACAAAGTCTTCCAAAAATGGTTTCAAATGCTGGCCATAGACAGTAAAAATATTACCATTTTATAGACAGTAAAAACACTAGTTTGATAATGTAAGGTATAATCCATCATGATCATAACTTAACAGGAAACAGGTGGAGCCTTGAATTGAATAAGAGGACTTTCTGTGAAGGGGTAAAGGTTTTTCTCAACATGTTTCTATCATGAAAAAACTTCCTTCTTTCCTTTGCAATTTTTGCATTGTCATATGCTTCATTTCTCAATTCCTCTAACTCATTAATCTGAAGTTTTCTTGAGAATCCAGCATTTTCTAGGTCAAAGTTCATTGTTTTAATGGTCTAGTATGCTCTGTGTTCTAATTTCACAAATAGGTGACACGACTTTCCATAGACTAATCGATAAGGAGATATTCCCAAAATAATTTTAAAAGCAGTGTGATATGCCTATAGTGCATCAGTTAGTCATAACAACCAATCTTTGCGATATGGGTTTACCATTTTTTCTAAAATTAGTTTGATCTATCGATTAGCTAATTCAGTCTCTCCATTAGTCTGTGGGTGATAAGGGGTTACAATTTTCTGAGAAATTAAGTACTTTTTCATCAAATTCTAAAAAGGACATTTGCAAAGATGAGCACCCTCATCACTTATAATGGATTTAGGAATTTCAAATCTGGACAAAATATTTTCTTTTAAAAATTTGATCACTGTTCGGTGATCATTATTTTGGCATGGAATTGCTTCAACTCATTTGGACACATAATCAACAACTGCTAAAATATATAGATAGCCAAAGGAATGGGACATGGTTCCATAAAATCGACGCTTCAAAAGTCAAAAATTTTAATTACCAGAATTGGGTTCAAAGGGCATCATGTTTCTTTTAAAAATGCTTCCCAACCTTTGGCATCTATCACATGTTAGACAAAAGGCATGAACATCTTAAAAAAGTGTGGGCCAATAAAATTTACATTGCAAGATTTTTGTAGCAGTTTTTTTATATAAAAAATGGTCACCACACGCTTCAAAATGACAAAAAGATATTACCTGTCTACTCTCATAATCGAGGATGTAACGCTTTATGATTTGATCCTTACATTACTTAAACACGTATGGATTCTCCCAAAAGAAATTACGAACCTCCCTTAGAAATTTTTTTTTTATCCATCAATGTAAAGAAAGGAGGAAACGTACTAGTAGCAAGGAAGTTAGCAATATCAGCGTACTATGGTGTCTCCAAGACTAAGAACCATTGTTCATCAAGAAAATTTTCATTGATTGGCAATCCATCCTCATGAAATTCGTACTTTAACCTGGATAGATGATCTGCCACCATATTCTCAACACCTTTTTTGTCTTTAATGATCAAATCAAAATCTTGTAGAAAGAGTATCCATCTTAAGAGCATTGACTTGGCCTCTTTCTTTGTGAACAAGAATTTTAATGTTGCATGATCTGTGAATATAATAACAGAAGAACCAACAAGGTAAGAACAAAATTTCTCCAGGCAAAAACTATAGCAAGCAATTCTTTTTCAGTCGTGAAATAATTCATTTGAGCATCATTCAAAGTTTTTCTTGCATAATAAATCGCATAGGGTTTCTTATCCTTTCTTTGTTCCAAAACAGCTCCTACAACATAATCACTTGCATCATATATTAATTCAAACGACAGAGTTCAGTTAAGAGGTTGCATTATTGGGGCAGAAATTAACATACCTTTAAGCTTATCAAAAATTTTCTAGCATACTTCACTCTACACAAAAGATACATCATGACTTAGGAGATGACACTTGAGTTTAGATATGGTACTAAAGTCTTTTATGAATCTCCTATAGAACCCTGCATGTCTTAAAAATGATCGGACATTTTTAAAAGTCTTGAGAGCAAGCAAATTTTCAGTCAGATCTATTTTTGCCTTGTCAACTTTTATGTCTTCAGACGACACAATGTGACCTAGGACAATGCCTTATGTTACCTTGAAACGACATTTCTCCCAATTGAGCCCTAGATTGGCTTCTTTACATCTTATCAACACTGTCTTCAAATTTTTCAAACACAAATCAAATGAATCCCCATATACAGAAAAATCATTCATGAACACTTCTAAAAATTTCTTAACCGTGTCACTAAACAAACTCAGCATGCACCTTTGGAATGTTGTAGGAGCGTTACAAAGTCCAAACGATATTTTTTTAATACAAAGGTTCCAAAGGGGCATGTGAATTTTGTTTTCTCTTCGTCATCTAGTGCTATCTCAATTTGATTATACGCAGAATATCCATCTAGGAAACAGTAGAATACATGACCTGTAATTCTTTCTAAGACTTGATCAAGAAAGGGAAGAGAAAAATGGTCTTTCCTTGTTATGAATTTGAGTTTTTGATAGTTTATGCACATTCATCATCTTGTGACGACTCGAGTTGGTACTAGTTCATTAGCATCATTTCTAACCACTGTGACTCCATAATTCTTAGGCATAACTTGAGTTGGACTAACCCAATTACTATCAGAGATCGGAAAAATTATTCCTGTATCTAATAGCTTGAGCACCTCAGCTCTCACAACTTCCTTCATGTGAGGGTTCAGTCCTCGCTACATTTGACAAGAAGATTTTGAATCCTCCTCAAGGTATATAGCATGATTATAGATTAACAGGCTTATACCTTTCAAATCAGCAATATTCCACCCAATGGTGTTTTTATGGCGTCTAAAGACTTCAATCAACTTAGACTCTTGGAACTCTGCAAGCTTAGATGAAATTATCACTAGGTATGAATCATCATCCCCTAAGAATGCATATTTTAGGTTAGATGGGAGAGAGTTTTAGTTCAGGCTTGGGTGGCTTGACACTTGATGAAAGTGGCTTTGTACCACTTGATGAAAGTTCCACAAATTTGGGTGTCCATGTCTCAACAACATGAGTTGGGAAATTTTTTGGATTTTGATCATTATTTGTTAACTCAGATGCAATAGGTTCCAACAAATAGGATTCAGCAGAGGTTTCACAAAATGTATCACTCAAATTTTCGTGGACCAAAGACTCAATGAAATGGTAAACACCCACATGTAATAGAACTTGTACCAACTATGTTTGATATACAAAATGTATGTTGCATAAGTTTGGGTTGGTTTTGGAAGTGTTTGAAATGAATTGGAAATAAAAAACAGAGAAAACGGGCAAATTAGGACAAACTGTACCGGTACAGCATACCAGTACGCTTTTGTCCAGAAAGCTTACCGTATCAGTACTGCGTACCGGTACACTCTATAAATTCCAAAAAAATTTAAGTCGCGATTTGGGGTCCGATTCTCTCCCTATAAATACATAAGGACGTCCCATTTAGTACCATTTCAACATATCTAACCCTAGAAAACCTTAGAGAGGAAGAAAGAGAGGGAAAAAATACAAGATCAAAGGGAATTTGTACATTGGATTGGATCAAAGCCCTAGATTTTCAAGAACACCAAGGTAGGGATTTCTTCCTATTCTCTTACATTGAGGCTAGGGCTTATATATATATGTAATCTTTTGACTCTAAATCCTATATGTATGTTATGAAATCCTAGATTCTTTATATTCTTGTAAATATTACCATGTTTTAAACAATATTATAGTTGGATAGCTATTAAATCTCTTTTCTTGTCTTAAAATCCTAGTTTTCAAGAGAAATTGATTTTTCTCTTGATTTTTTCTTTGCCATTGATTTCAAAACTTTAGTGCTTTGTTTTGAACAAAAAAAAGGTATTGCTAGTGATCTCTTGCTTATTTTCTTAAATTGTTCAATTGTAATACTCCATAGGAAATTTGTCACTATCAATATGTTGGTATACGTCTTTCCTAAAGTTGTATATCCTTGCGAGGATTTGGGTGTGTGTGTGGGCCAGGATATTCTAGATGTATTTATTCATGTGATGTCATACATCATACCTGAGATACATTGTAGTTTCTTGTTGTTCTTCACATGATGGATGATTGCTTGTTGAGCAAATAGTTGGTTATGTCTTACTGTGAAAATGGTTGTTGTAGAAATGATAAACGGTTGGAATTATCATTGTTGGAAATTGATTTAATTATTCCTCTTCCTTAAACTTGAGATCCATTGAAATGTCCTTATTTTCTTTCAAAACCTATATATGCTATTTGTGAAAAGAGACCGACTTATTTTATATGTTTTATAAACTTTGTTCGAGTTTTGGAGGATTTTTCTATAGAGCTTAGTGCTCACCCCCTACAAATAATATATTTTTTCAAGATTACTTGTCAGATAAGAAGCTCATATTCAATGAGCAGGTGCATTAGGAAGCTCCACTAAATGGGCACGTGGATCCCGAGGTGGATGCTTAGGGCTATACTCTCTTATGTGCTAGATTAGAAAAAAAATTTTGAGACTCGGTGAAGTCTAATATTTTTGTTATTCTGCTGCAAGTTAAATTTGATTCTTGTAGATATAATGGCCATGTTTTGGCATATTATTTTGGGATGACGTTGTAGATATTAGATATGATGAATGAAATTCTATTTATTGATGGATTTTATTAATTGCTCTCATGATATGAATGATTTTAGATAGTAATGTCGTTCCATGTGGATTTTGGGGTGTTAAAGAAATTTACTTGTCTCACTTCCTTGTCCTCTCCAGGGTACTTGGCAATATTGAAAATATTGAACTCAAGAGTCATATTCCCAAAAGTTAGTTTCATGACCCCATTCCTGTAATTGATCAGTGCATTGGAGGTTGCTAGTAAGGGTCAACCAAGAATGATGAGAATTTGGTTCTTTGAATGCATTGCTGGCTAAGTGTCCAAAATAATGAAATCAACAAGAAAGACGAAGTTGTCTACCTGAACAAGGACATCCTCAACAATGCCTCTCGGGACTTTTATAGACCTATCTACCAACTGGAGTGTAATACAAGTGGATTTAAATTCACCCAGACTCAATTGTTGATAGACTGAGAAAGGGAACAAATTGATAGTGGCTCCAAGATCCAGCAGAGCTTGTTCTTCTGAAGTTTCCAATGACACACAACACAGCTAGACACCCTGAGTCCTTGTATTTCGGAGGGTTTTGTGTTGAAGTAAGGCATTGGCTTGTTCCATCAAGAAGACTTTTTTTTGCACATTTTGGTTTCTCTTGATTGTGCACAAGTCTTTAAGAAACTTGGCATAAGAGGGAACCTTCTTGATTGCATCTAGAAGTAGAATATTTATTTTCACTTGTTTAAAGAGCTCGTAGATTTTTGGATGGTTATTCAACTTTTGTACTATTTTAAGTCTTTGGGCAAAAGGAACAGGAATAGGACAAGAAGGATCTTTTTCCTTTGATGGTTTTGGATTTTTTTCAATCATAGGTTTAGACTCAACTGATTCAATGACTGGGATTGACTCGGTTCTTGGCTTTGGAATTAACATGTCTCTGATTATTTTGTCAATCACCTTGCCACTTCTCATTGTAGTGATAGCTTGAGGTTGGTCTTGTGGGGTTTCAATGATTGAAGGATTTTCCACATGAAATTGGCCTTGTGGTAGTTTTGGTTGGACAGGAAACTTGCCCTTCTCAAGTGTGGTCATTGATTGGGTCAATTGTTGGATGTGAATTTTGAGATCCTCGAAAGACTAGGTGGTCTATGCTTTGAAATCATTGAAAGCCTGCGTAGAGTGAGTGTTGTAGTTCATTTGGGTCTTCATAAACTGATTCAGTGTATCCTCAAGACTTCTCTTGTGTGGTAGTTGGTATGAATGATATGCAGGAGGTCCTTGAGGTGGTGGTTGTGAATTTTGTTATGGATTCACGGGAGTTGGTTATGTGTTCCTTCAATTGAAGTTCGAGTAATTCCGCCACCCTAGATTATATGTTTCGGAATACAGGTTGGAGTAAGGCTTGTTGAAGTTTGAAATTGAATTTGTTTGTTCCAACAAGACTTCTTTGAATGCTGGAATGGTAGGACACTCCCCAGTAGAGTTTCCTGTCAACGCACAAATCTCACACACTTGTTATGTGGGAGGGCCAACATTAACTTGATGTACTTTTTTCATCTCTAGAGCTTCAAACTTGTGAGACATGGTAGACATTTTTGCTCTTAGGTCATCATCTTCTTTCAAGACATACTTACCCCCTTGAAAAGTAGATGGTCTTGTTTCAACAGTAGCTGGAGAGGCTGAGTCCCACATCTGAGAACTATTAGATATGGTGTTAAAAAAATTGAATGTCTCCTTCGGACTTTTTCCCATGAACACTCCTTGAGCCATCATTTCAACAAATTGACGTAGTCTAGTAGGCAATGAGTCATAGAAAAATCTTACCAAAGTCTAATTTTTAAAAGTATGGTGTGGACAGGATTGGAGAAGATCTTTGAATCTCTCCTAACATTGGTAAAATGTTTCCCCTCTTTGATAAAAAAATTAATGATTTGCCTTTTGAGTACATTGGTACGATGTAGGGGAAATTTTTTTCTGAAAAACTCATTCCGTAATGCATGTCAAGTTGGTATTGAATAATCTTTCAAAGATTTTAGTCATTGTTTAGCTTTGTCCTTTAAAAAGAAAGGAAAAAGTTCCAACTTGGTCAGTTCTGAATTGTCTTGGAATGTTCCACATATCTCTTCAAAATCTATTATATGCAGATATGAGTTTTCTGCTTCAAGTCCATGAAATTGAGGTAGTAGTTGCACTGTTCCTGCCTTTACAGTAAAGAGGGGCACATTTGTAGGAAACACAAACAAGAGGGGACACTGTTTCTTGTGAGATGCAAGTAATCCCGTAGAATTTGAATGTTAGGGACTTCTCCCTCTCTCTCAGGAACTTCCATTTGTCTCTCATTATTTGTCATACTATTGTCAAAAGAGTCTGCTACAGATTAGTGTGAAGATGGTTCAGATTGATTGACAGACCCAATAGTTTCTACTGGCAAATTTTAAAAGTGAGGATCGTCCTTAGACATAAAATAAAATTATACATAGTAAATCAAAAAAATATATACACAAATGAAGGTCTTTTTACCACCTTAAAACACTTTTTTGGTTCCTTGACAATGGCACAAAAAACTTGACTTGATCCTAAATGTGTACACCCAAGTCTAGGCGGTCAAATTGTAATAATAATCCGATTAAGTCCAGAGTTGAATCAACAGAGAATTAATGTTGGTGTTTCGTAGTAAGCAGTGACAAAGACCAAAGTGATTGGAACACTTGAGATTTAAATTTGTGATGTTTAGGGATTTTCCAGGCCAGAATATAAAATTCTTTCTAAGGGGGATTTTCAAGATAAAATATAATAAGTTATCAAATGTAAAATTCACCCTTTAGCTCGAGGATCTGAACATGTTGTCAACCATCCGATTTATTATACTTGTACTTGGGAACACAATTAATCATTGTGTCAACATGAAGTTAATCGGAAGATAAAGATGGATTGTGAAAATTAAGAGCATGGTTTCAATGTTTTTGTAGAGGTTTACAAGAATTGTCGTGCCAAGACTCAACCAGTCTACAAACAAGCAAGTGTGTCTAAAAGGCATCTAACCATTGCGTTAGTATTCCATTCTTAAGTGAAGCACAATAATAGTGAAGAATGAAATGTAGTCATGAAGATCTAGCTAGCGTACTTGCCTAGAACCAATGAGTCTTCTTATGCCAAGAGTCATCTATGTCATAGAAAGGACTTACGGTTGTACAAAGTACCTTAGCTTTGCTAGATGCATTCAATCATTTAATAAAAAAGTGAAATTTAAAGCATTAAGCATAAAAGAAATGCACAAATCTAACTTCTGAATGATTTATACATGTCCATCACCTCTCACTAAAGAGTGAATGAGAAACTTTATACTCTTCGTGGCTTTGGTAAATCTAGAAAAGTGAGTGATTCTCGTCCCTTCAAGTAGAGGGGTTACAAGGTAATACACACTACACAAGGAGCTGATCTTCGATGAAGAATGAGTGAATCACGTTCCACCCTTCATGACTTTGGTAAAGCTCTACAAAAGTGGAAGAGTTTCACTCATCTAAGGGAAGAAGGAAGCCCAAAAAATGGAAGCAAATGAAACTAATAATGAATGTAGAAGAAAGCTAGTCACTTTTGGAGGGTTTTCACATCAACCAAAAGATGATTTATCTTCCTCTATGCAAGTAAATGTAAGCCTAAGTCTAAGACTAATTCTACCATTAGTTCTAGCTCTAAAATGTTGCTCTCTTTGAAACTACCACAATGGGAGTATTTATAGGCAAGGATGAGGGGACAAGGGAGCGTGAAGGAATAGTACAAGGTCTTCAAAGTCCAAGTGAGTGCCCCAAGGTCTGAATAAAAAATCAACAACTTTGCAGGCCGTTTGGGGACAAAGTTCCAACGTTAGAGGGCGTTCAAACGTTGTCTCCTGTCTTACTTGATGGGCGTTCGAACGCTGGATGGAGTTTGAACCACTCATGTGGCCTTTGTTCTTCTATGAGAGTAACTGCAACACGTCATGTGCCATTGGCCTTGCACTCAGCAATCTGGTCCTCAAATAATTCAAGTCAACATTCGAACGTGGATTGACATTCGAACGTGGTACTCAAGTACCTCTTTGTTTTTTTTTCTTAGTTGCAACACGCAATGTATCATCTCTTCAACAGTCTGGTCCTTAAATAATTCAAGAGAACGTTCGAACGTGGATTGACGTTTAAACGTTCATGCCTTGTTTCAAGCTTCTCCAATTTTCTTCCATAACATATGGGCTTGACATGAAAGCTTGGTATCCATTGACTTTATATCCTTGTATGATTTTTCTCCTGAATGTTATCATTGACACTCTTTAAAAACATAATTAGTCTTAAAAAAAGGCACAGTAAGTTGCTAATTTTAACTACTAATCACTTGCCACAACCCTAACATGATGGAAGTCGAGATGATGATCTCGATGGTGGAGATGAGTTGGGTATAGGAGCTGTTTGAGTTTTGTAGACTTAGTGTAGGACCATATGGGAGATTTCAGGAATTTTAGTGATACATGGGCTTGTATTAAAATACTCTATTTTTCTTTTGTTGACTTGTAATTTTGTTTATTTTATTTTGTTGTGGCACTCTTAGAGTTATATGTCTTATTTTTCAGTTGCTTGTTTCATTTTTTCCTATTCATGCTATATATGATTCTCTACTTACTTGTTATAATTGTGAGTTTGACACTTTGTGACAAAAAGGGGGAGAAGTTTTGGAATAAATTTTGGTGAAATTTGTTAAACTAGCTAGGTTTAGTGCATGAGAATAAAGTAAATGGAAGTTTGTTCAAGTACTCCAGGGGAGTATATACACAAACTTGACATGAAGTCACCCATTTTCTTTGTTTTTATTTTTCACTTATTATTTTACTTGTGAACACCAACTAAATGAGAGAACTTGTTGTGCAATGTGTTTCCTATATCTATCAGTTCTCGAGTATCAGTGTCGGCCCTACCTATAGGCCACTAAGACCATTGCCTATGGGCCCCAAATTGTTTTTAAAAATAATGGTATACAATTTAAAGTTTGGAATATAATTTAAATACTCAATACATTTTTACAATTGAAATAGTAGTGACTAGTGAGTGCTATTACACAAAATTCACTATTTATCCAATGTACTTGGTCCTCAAATTAAGTGCAAGTAGAATTATTATAAAAAATTTAGACCCACTTTCAAAAAAATATTAGGCCCTAGATTTCAATTTAATTTTTTTTATCTCACCCGATATTTATATTATATGTATTATCACTTTGCAGTCTTATTATTAAAATCAATTGTCTATCTTATAATAGGCACGAATAATAATCTTAAATTTCTATAAGTTAAAATTGAGGTCATTTTTTCATAACATTGTATACAATGCACAATGTGATAATAAAATAGAATGAGTAGAAGTAGTGCACTAGCTATCTAAAATTAATTAACCATAGTTATCTTAATAAATTTTCTTATTTAAAAATAACTCTTTTCACTATGATATATAGCAAAGTCTCATTTATTTTAAGGTCACTCAACTTGTCCAAATTTCTATTTTTATATACATTTTAAAAAATATATTCTACTAATTAAACTATTTTTTAATTATGTTTCTCTTCATCTTAAACAAATAGTATGTATCAATTGCATTTGATCCCTGTATTTGACTTCAATTAACACAATTTGTATTTGTAAAATTTGAATTTAAAATTTTAATTAATATATTGTATCTCAAAAGGCAAAACAAATAATTTTTTAAATAAGCATATTTTAATGTTTAGATAATTATTTAATATTATTATTATTACTGAATAAATATTTATAGGGCATCTGATAACATTTTCACCTAGGGCCCCTAGTTGGGTTGGGCCACCCCCGTCGAGTTTATTGGGTAGAGCATTTCTTATCTATGTTACATGTATCTCACTTGTATGATATCAACATGAAAATATCCTACGCTTCCTTCGTGACATTCATACTTGTAATTATGTTATGTCTTTCATATATATGATGTTTTTCATGAGGTATTGGTTGAATTGTGATGTGCATGAATATGATCTTCAAAGAAATATTTGAAGATAGCTCTTGTATAGTGATATTGAGATTTAAAGACCTGTACGTGAGCGTTGAGATTTTTTTAAAATTTATTTTGTTCAACGGTTTGCGGGTTGTAATCATAAATTTTCTTATGTATTTTGTCATGAAATTGCCAAAGAGAAAGATTGTTAGGAATATGTTTGTAATTGGCTAACTTTGTGAAGTTTACCTATTCTATGCTCATGATGTTACAATGTTCAAGATCCAAAAGTGTCAAATGAAGGGAAGAGCTCAAGCTACAACAATACATCAAAGATTTTCTTATTGCACCTTCAGTCTTAGGACAAAGGTAATGGTCTTCGAGACCTAAAAACTCTTGATTTAATTATAGACTTACAAATGTTATTTAATTCGACTTGGCATTTAATTCGCTAATGACTCCTAGGTGTTCTTTAAAGAAAAGTTTTTCTAAACCTTTATTATATTTTGGAAACAGAGGATTGAATTATTAATCGGACCTTATTTGAGTGAGGATCAACCTTTTGTACACAATAGGACAAGTTTTTTCTTGGTTTCTAGTTATAAACTAGCAAGGACCGGCCTCTGCTCGCTTGCCTTCTTCTAGATCGTTCTCTAGACACTTGAAGATAAAATCAAAAAAGGTTGACTAGTTGGGGCCGCGGAGACCATCCTCTGGGTCGCTCGAGCAATCTTGAGATGGCTTGAGTGATCCCAAGGTCCCTTTAGTAGTCCTTCCTCTGCCATTAAAAGTTAGAGTTAATAATCACAACAGTTGAATAAATAGTGGGTTTTCATAAATATTGGGACCCAAGTGAAATCAATGCTTGTAATAATCAAATCTACTTTTTAAGTCCATATAGCATTCTCATTGGCTAAATAAGTAGCTTCATTCAAATCAACAGTTATGATGAGAGAGTAGAGTAATTTATTACTTTTATTTTTATGGTAATTGTAATTGTCGAAACTTTCAATCTTTTTTCCAGATTTATGACCATGAATGACTCGAGATAAATTTATGTATAAAGCGACAACTAGGGAATGAGGCCTTTTATAATTAAAATTTATACGTCTCATTTTTAAAAATATAAAATTATAAATTAAGTTTTTGTAATCAAGTATTGCTAATGGTATGATTAATCTACTTAATCTTTATTGTGACAAATTTTGATGACTATAAGTTCTAAGTTTTTCTTTTCCTTTTTTTTTGGGGGGAGGAAGAAGGGAAAAATGGAGAAAAACTTGAATCTTTAACCTCGAGAAGACAAATGCTTTACAAGACAAAGAGTACCATTTGACCAAAGACTCATTGGTTATATTCAAGTAGTCCCTATTCATAACTACAAATCAAAAGTCGAATGTATATAATCAACTACAAACAACGTACATCAATTAAATTTGAATTTTGTGCATTGAACTAAAAATGAAGACTTGCTGGCTTACGCTTTCCCATGTTTGTCCTCTGACGTAAACTGACCGGCATAGGCTGTTCTAGCATTTTGGTAGAATGATATGCACAAATCAGTCGTTAAAAGCCCTCCCTCCGTTTACTGCTCTTTTTCCCTCTCCATTCGTTGCTGAGTAGATAATTTTATAATTGACTTGCAAGGCCAATCAAATATTTTGTTAATGCTATGGTCTTTCGCAGGTATATCCATCAACTCTACATCATTGAGTCAATACCTTTTTTTTTTTTTATGAACTGCATTGAGTCAATACGTTGCCACTACCAAATTGTCAACCCAAAAATAATAGCTCAAGGTCAAAACAACTTGTGCCAGTTTTACCTTTTTTTTCTCATGGTTGAATTGATCATTCAAATAGAAGATCTCATTAAAATACAGCAGAGGTCATGAAGAATGCATTTGATGCCATGTATCTGACATGACCAAAGTTGATTATGACCATATTTTAAGTAGTATAGATCAAAATTTCGATATTTTTCCAAATATTTTTTAGGCGTTTTGACATCTTCTTACTAATGTCATGAAAATAATTTTTTTTAAAAAAATTATGTTTTTATTATGTTTTCAAAATGTCTCTGAAACATTTTCTATTCGAGTTGATAGAGACTAGGCACCAAAACAAATTGTTATTCTTGTAAGGTAGATATTTTTCATATGCAATGAAGGCGCGACTCGAGAAAAGGCCTCAGAAGAGCAACAAGATTACTCCATTATGATCTTTTGTGAGGCCAAGATAGAAATTGTATTTCTCATACTTTTCATCACTTCTACCGAATGGAGCATAAGATAGGAAGGATAAAAATTTCGATGTCTCGAGATGTTTTGATGGTTTTAAGAATATTTTGTGTTGTTTCATTCTATTTTGGTTAATATTTCAGAAATAAAATTGAAATTAAAAATTTTCCTATGTTTCTAATCTTGTTTTTAAAATGTCTTCCAAAAAAAAAAAAAAGCCTTCCTACACATACAAATGAGGTTGCGTAAATTTGATTCTCTTCATTGCAGAGTAGTGGAAACATATTGCACCGAGCGCCGCGGAGACAAATAAAGGTCCCGCAATTGGAGTTAAAACTTCGAAATTCTTTGAAAATCCACTGAGAAAACAGTAAGCCACCCATATCAATGACTTTGAATGTCTCTGTCAAAACTTGAACAACTTGCATTTAACAGTACTTCATTGTTTGGCATGTGAGTTATGTGCTGTTGACCAAAACGATTACATACGTGCTTGCGTCATTATATTAGGTTTTAATGGACTTTATGGTGAGTATAGAGTGGACCAAAGTAGGAGCTCTTGTGCATGCATCGCTAAACTAGCCATGACTCAATATCAGTTGTCAAAGGCGGAATATGGGGATGAAACTTTTCAACACGACACGAATTTGTAATGAAATTAATTAGTTAAGAGAAATTATCGATTACACCATTATATGGGAACAATGTGTACTCCTAGGATGACCATTTGGAATCAAAACAATCTTGGGTTCATTCATTTCAGAAAACAATAAATTTTTCACGGGTGGAATTTTAAAAGAAATAGAATAATACTATAAAGATTTAATTTGAGCATCAAATCAGAACCTAATTCAATAGCATTTTCCAAAGAAATAACACGATGACTTTGAAAAAGTTTGTCATGGAGTTGCATTTTCATATAATTGAGTCCTTGTGACAACAATTTACAAGTGTGTATGACCAGTAATAACAAGTTTGGGTTCTCTTCGTCAAACTCATTCCAAGTTGCACCTATAATTTTTATTTTGTGATTTTTTTTATTGCGTTGGTTTTGTGTTGTTGACAACGCTAAGTGTTATTAACCCAAAAATTTTAATAATAAAAACTATACTTTAACCCTCTCAAGAACCATCTAAATCTCAATTTATTATCTCAACTATTGAGTTTTTCACAACATTGCCTATTGGAATTTGTTTCACGTTGCTCCAACTTCAAACATCTTATACATTTTGGAAAATTTCATCGACACCCTCTAAAATATGGCTCAATTACAAAGAGACCCTCTCTAATGTTTAAAATATTACTATCAGCCCTTGTAGTTTATATGTTCATTACACATATTACACCTACCAGTAGAGACGTTACTGGCATGTACAAAAAAAGATGATGTCAGCGAAAATACCTCAAATTATAATTTTTCCCTTTAAATATAAAATTATAAAATATTACTTTTATACCGAAACATCCCTTATTCTATGCTTGAACAAAACTAATCTTAAACCCCAACAACTCTATGTCCTGCACATCTATTTTTCTTCTCTTTCTCTCCCAACCACCCAAAAGTCATTAGTATAGCTCACCATCACTTGAATGTTTATTAGTTGAAAATTAAATTTTAATTCGACGAAAATGAAGTTCACTTTGGTGTTTATTAGATGAAATTAAATTTTACATTTATAAAATTACATGTCAAATTGAATATATATTTGGATGAAATGAAATTTTAAATTGATAAAATTGAAGGTAAATTTAGTATTAGTTTGACGAAACTGAATTTAAAATTTATGAAATAATATTAATTTAGTGTTAATTTGATAATAAAACTTAATGTTAATTTGAAAAAAATTAAATATTAGTTGAATGATCATTTGATAGAATTGAATGTTAATTTTGATAAAATTGAAGCTTAATTTTGATAAAATTAAAATTTGACTTTATAAAATCTAATGTTAGCATCTACCAACACCATCAGCCATAACTCATATTTCATCAATTGTATGTTACTTTGTTGAAATTAAATATTAATTTACAGTAATTTAATGAAATTAAAAAAACCAGAGGGGGTATCCTTGTAATTTAATTAAAAATTAGTCAAGAGTATATATGTGCATATATATGTACGTAATCGTATATGTTGATCATGTATAAACAAGAAAAGAGGATAAAGAAGTAAAAAAGACATTTTTTAAGGGTATTTTAGTAAAAATACTTTTTTGTCCATATGGTTAAAGATAAAATCTAATAGGGGGTGACAGTAATATTTTAAAAATCAGAGGGGGATACTCCTATAATTAAGCATTTTTCAGGGAATGTCAGTGAGATTTACCCTATATGTTTTACTTGAAAAATGTCCATTAGTATAGTAACGTATACATTTAGAATGTCTATAGTTGAAATAATGTAAAATTGTTATTGATGGTTGGGAGTAAAATATGAAGAAACGTATAGTTTAGGGGACAGTGTAAAGCCAATAATTAGACTTGGAGGTACATTGTGATAAATATAATAGTGGAGTGACAATATAAGATAAAGTAAAATATTCTCTGTAATAAAAATGAGCATATTAGATCATCAGTTCAAAATCAGTCTTAACGGATAGGAAATGAGGTGGTCATAAGAAAAATCGTATATAAGTGTACTATTAATTAATGAGTTTAAAAAAAATTAAAAATTAAATATAATTAATAAAAGAGTCTAAAAGAACTTAGAAGTCAAATAGGTGTAGAAAATAAAAATTGCATGAAAGTAATATAGCATTTAGAAGTCAAATACTACCAATCAAAGAGTTCAAAAGCACTTGCAAGTCAAATAAGTATAGGAAATAAAAATTAGAGGAAACTAATACATGAGTATCATTGACTTTATACTAAAGTTTAGGGATAAAATAGAAAATTAAATTTTTTTTTACTGATGATGATATTCATAATATATATAGATATAGATGTTGATGATGTACAAAAGATGTTTATGTAAAATCAATCAAGCATGAAATAAAGAGGGCTCAACACAAGCAAACACAAAGATTAGGTGGTTCGGTCTGTGTGACTTACTCCACTGGAAATGGCTACAATGGCTAGAGATTCTTACTACTCAAGATGTGTAGTATGCGGAGATGTGTGTAATGTCCCCAATGTATAGGTGGGACTTACAATTTATAAGTGAGTGAAGTTGGCTCTGAAGGGTTCTAACTGAGGTGTCATCCACGTAACAAGGATCAAGGTGAATCCGTGAAGCTTGTCTGATTCTCCTAATAGACGAGGTGATAGCAAGATAACTCCTTGAAGCTCGCCCTATCTCGTAAATGTCTCGTGAGACTGGCGGTGTGGCCCTTATGACTGCGTTTCCACAGCTTCCTTCTCCTCAAATGGAGAATTCCATGTGCATTGAAGATAGGCTGGGTCTCTCAGGAAGGTGAGCTTGGCCCAACTGAAATTCCTTAATCTCGTGGTGGGCTAGGCGTATATATTTCAGTTGGACCTAGTCTGTATCTCTAATCTGGGCTTGGTCGAAGTCGGGCCAGTGATTTGTCCCCCATGCCCAGAGTCCATTGGAACTTGGGGGAAAAGGTATCAATAAAATTTATAAGTATCTTTTTTAGCAGGCTGAGTATGGAGAGAGAGAAGCAGAGGGCCCAGGAGGTGAGGAATAAATGGCATCAGGGTGTCGAGCTGTTAGCGATAGGGAGCCTAGGTGGCAATGGGCACAGGTGCTAGTGTGCGGATGAGGCTTATGCGCTGGCATGTGGGTACATGGGTAAGGGCGAGGCACTCGAGGCTGGGCGTCTGGCTATTGGCTCTAGGCTTAGGGAGTCTGACTGTTAGTGATGACCGTTGCGCACGTGGCTGGTAGAGTATGAGAAAAGCATTAAAAAGTAGCAAAACTTTGAATGACCATAAATTTTCACTCTATTGTCCATTTGAGGCAAAATGTTTTTTGGAATCTAGGTATTTTTTCGAGATCTAAATTAATCAAATAGCCTACGATGGTTTGGGCACCAAATTTCTCTAAAAATGTCTATTTTTCACTGAATTTGAATTTCAACCACAAATTAGTGAAGTCATCGAATTTTCATGTGTCATGTTCCATTCGTGGGAAAGGGAAACCTTCATTCTGAATAGATAAAATCATAGTTCTTAAGGTACTCTAATGAAGGAGAGGTAGACACATTTATGAGGGCCAACCAACATGAACAGGTATTGAGGACTCTGATGAAGGAAAAACAGACACAACGGACTGTAGATGAAGGGCTGAGGATGGCTTATGTGAGAGATGTATCTCTTGAGGCCGAGTTTTTGGCGACTCGTGAGAGAGCCGCTCAACTAGAGGCTAAGACTAAGGTTGCTTACGCAAGAGCAATGACACAGTAGGTCGAGCTTTTGGCGACTTGTGAGAGAGTCGCTAAGCTAGAGACTAAGGTTGCATGCGTGAGAGTAAAGATAGAGTTTGGAAAGATTTTGACAACTCGGGAAGTTCATTTCCAAGAGATGGAGGGGAGAAGGAAGATGCCAAGGTAGCCATGGTAGGCGCCAAGGGTGAGGGCGCTTGAAGCTAGGCGGACGCTAGAGGCGAGGAGGCAAGCGCCAAGGCCAGGACGGCAGAGGTGAGGGCACCTGAGGCGAGGCGGGCACCTAACAAAATATTAAAGGAATATTTGGGGTGATTTATTGTTTAAGGTATGGTTTGATGGTGAAAATCCCTTTCTGCCTCTTCTGGTAGTTTATGTATTGCTTGTTGTCTTATAGAATTCCATTGTCTTTTGTATATTTTTTGGTATCACCAGTTACTGATGGTGCTCAAAATTATTGTACCCAATTGCAGAACAGTGACTATGTGTGCCCCAATGGGGTCTTTGTGAATGTTTGGGCTAACAAGGAAACAAATAGAAGTGGTTCACCTTAGCTAAAAGACTAAGGCTACGTCCACTATCATGAAGACTCTTGCTCTTGAGGATAGAGAATGGGCAAAGTAAGAATTATCCTGACACGCCATGCTATTTCGGTACTGTACTTACACATTTTTTGTGACAAGAAATTAGAAGAGTCACTAATTGTTCGAATGGCATGGAGATAGAGGAAGACTCGTATTAGAATGTTTTTTGACAAAATTGATGAAAAACTGTGTTTTTTGGATGAAAACTAAATGTCCGAACTTTTTTGTAGAAAGTGTAAATATTCTTCGTTAAATGTACAAACTCTTTTTGAAGTCAAGATGTGGGCTGACTAAGGAATGTCCAAGAATGCAAACCCGAAGCATGCGTAGGGATTTATCCTAAGACGCCATGATTTTTTCAAGTTCAATTTGTATATATAGCCTTCTTTTAATGTGTGTATACAAATGTGCATAAAATTGTGATTTTTGATTTGGAGTTTGAATGTCAATTCACATTCGAACATTGGATGATCATAGTACTTTGGCCTTTGCAGGCAATCAAAAGGACTGGGAGCACCAAACGTTCGAACGTCTGATTAACGTTTAAACTAAGACCCAACATTCGAACGTCATATCCATGTTCGAATGTCATGTGGTTCTAGTACTTTGGCCTCTATAAGACATCAAAAGTACTTGGAGCACCAAACATTCAAACGACAGTTTAACGTTCGAACCATCTATTAAAAATTCTTTTATACACGATCGAATGTCAATAATGTTCGAACGTTGGCTGCTTGGGTATAAATACCTGGTTCGTCTTCTCCATTTCAAAATCACCCAAAACCCTTGAAACCTCTCAAAACCCTCGTCGACTTTTCACCTCCCCAGCCTCAAAACCTCATTCACTCTTATTTTCTACCCAAAATCCACCACCCCAAACACATTTCCACCTAATTTCTCTCCTTTCTCACAAGAAATCCAAGCTTTTCTTGCCCTAAAGCCCCAAAAATCCAAAAATCATGCCACTAAGGATGAAGATGCCTGCTAGGCCCAAGACGGCCAACCAAGAGCCTAACTTCGTGGAGGAAATGATCGAGGAACGAGAGGGAAGGCCTCCCATAGTTCGAAGGTACAATAGAACCCGATTTCCTAATTCTTTTAAAGCGGATAGGTACGATAATTTTTTTCAAAACCAACCTATAGTTTGTGAACAAACAATTAAGTTGTTGGATTTTATGGAGTTAAGACTTTATGCCAATATGGAGGCGAGGGGATGGACAATGTATTTGAAGAATGGAGGAGAGGTGTAACACCCCGCATTTTCTTTTATATATGTATATAGTTATATGATAGATAATTATTTTGAAAATGAGGATATGTATAATGATGTAAGAATGAATCACATAGGTTAAAACATTAGAAATGAAAAATTGGGAGACAAATGGATTTGGGAAGTTTAAGTTTCAAAGGCGTTTGAGAGTGGAAATAGTTATTAGATAAGTTTCTAAATGTTTTTAGGTCAAAATAATATTTCCATTGAATCCAGAAGGTTGAAAAACCTTGAGAGAGGTAATATGAGGTGCATTGGAAGCTTGGAAGTACTCCGGAATAAAAACACAAATTACGTAAATTTCGGGTATAAAATATTTTGGACACCTCTTAGTATTTTGGCCATAACTTTTTATCTTTATATTTAATTGATCTAAAATTTTGACAGTAGATAGTAGACATCAAGGGCTACAAAAGTGTCTCTAATGAAAATTTACCAATTCTACCTATAAATAGCTCAAAACTGCACTGGAAGTTGAGGCAGTCAAACAGTACCAGTACCATACGGTACCGGTACCCAGTACCAGTACCGCTTCTCTGAAGCCTTTCGAACAGTTAAAAAATCTGGATTTTGGGTTTTAAAACCTCATTCCAAGCCCTATTTGCCCCATTCTTCATCTCATTCTCACCACAAACATCCTAGAGCCCTAGGAGGGGATAACGAAAGGGAAAAACACCAAGATCAAGATAACTTCACACCTCATAAAAATTAAAATCGAAATTTCTCAAGAACACCATTCTTCTCCTCTCTTCCTATACCCTTTCGCTACACCCTTACCCACATCTCTTAGAACCCTAAGAGAAGACAAGAAGGAGAAGGAGAAGGGAGGAAGAAGATCTTTGAAGCTTGGGTTAGCTCAAAATTTTTGGGTTCATGGTAGGAGTTTTCTCTCACTCACTTACATTGAGGCTAGGACCTATATATATGTAATCTTTTCACTCTAAATTATACATGTAGGCTATATTATCATTGTTTCTTATTACCCTTGTGACTCCTACCGTGATTTAAACAATATTATTTTTTGATTAACCCTTGAATCCTTTTTCTTGATTAAAAACCCTAGATTTCAAGATAGATGAATTTTTCTCTAAATTGTTCCTAATTCTTGATTTCAAAACCTTAGTGTTTCATATCGAACCATAAAATGATGCTATTGGGATCTCATGTACTTTTCTTGGTTGGTTGTGAAATGGTTGCATGATATATTTTGGGATTTTAGATAAATACTTGTAAATTGGGATAATTATAGAATTATATGCTTAGTTGGGTTGTTGGTGACGCACATGGGTGGGAGGTTCCATGTAAGGATGCTCACCCCTTCTCAAGAGGTTCTCGGTAAGGATGCTTGAGAAATAAGCCGTTATAGTGAGAGGTTCCTTATAAGGATGCTCACCCCTTCTCAAGAGGTTCCCGGTAAGGATGCTTGAAAAATAAGCCGTTATAGTGAGAGGTTCCTTATAAGGATGCTCACTCCTTCTCAAGAGGTTCCCGGTAAGGATGCTTGAGAAATAAGCCGTTATAGTGAG
>CM042185.1:29626678-29654420 GCA_023539305.1 Ilex asprella
CCAAAGATGGCATATTCTTTTGGGATATTGATGTAAATGTTATGAATTACTGTTAGGAAGTCTTATTATTGATGGTTTATCTTAGTGCTCTCATGGTATGAATGGTTATTGAATGTAATGTCGTCCAGGGTGTATTTTGGGGTGTTACAAGAGGCGGTGAAGGAGTTGGTGCGAGAGTTTTACTCCAACGCCAAAATTGTCAATGGGGCGACTAAAACATATGAGAGGGGGACTCACATCAATGTTGATGAAGATTATATTGTAGATATGAGGGTCATACAAAGGGTACCGAGGTCGAGCTACCCCCGAGAAAGAATGTGGGGATGGATGAGGTAGGTATTGAGTTGACGGGCTTGGCAACATTTGCTTGGGAAGGATGGAGATTTTTTAGGCAAGGTGAATTGATGGACACGTTCAAAATGTTGAACTTGATTGTCATCTTGAACCTTGCCCCCATCGAACGTAAGAATGAGATACTCCTGGGGATGGCCTGATTGCTATACGCAATAGGTAGGGACCAAAGCATAGACCTTTTGTCCTTGATCTTATCGGAGATGATGAAGAGGTGTGATGTGAAGAGGAATTCACTCCACTTCGATATACTTGTGGCAAAGATGTGCTTGGAATGGGGGGTGCAAGTTAGACCACAGATGGGAGTGCAAAAGCTAATGGAACCGTAGAACAAGGCATCCTTCCGAATGAGCTAAGTTCACAATGGTGACCCAGCAGCGAGACAGGATGTGCCACCAGCCCAAGGCACCGATAAAGTGCAGGATGCTTTGGACACCGAGGAGCAGAGAGAGGCCGAGGAGGTAGAGGCATAGGCACAGACCCAAACCGAGGCATGTACTAGTACCAACACTCAACGGACATTAAGGGACATCATGCTTGGAATCGAGGCCAAGCAAGATGAAATTCTCCGACAACAAGAGGAGATTCTCAGACTTTTGAGGGGTGGAGCTAGAGGACCTTCAGGCGGTAGAGAGGCGAGAAAGAGAGAGAACTTTGTACTTGGTGTTGATGATTGGGTGATGTTTTTGGATGATTTGAATCTTTTTTTGCTAAACGATGATATTTTGTGAAATGAATGAATTAGTTTTTGTTATACTTTATCTTTTTAAATGCATGTGTTAGGCTTAACATTACATTGTTATTTTTTAAATATTTGATGAAACAGATGATAATATTGAGATTGATTGGTAAAGTGACTAAAGCACATGTTCGGTTTGACATCTCACCTAACAATCCTGACCTAAAAACACATGTCTTTGAAAAATGGTATTTTCTCTATGCTCAAATGTCAAATGTACATTGGTTTTTGTTATTCTTAAGGTACAAGATGACTAGACTAGAAAATAGAATTGATATATAACCGACATTCTTTGAAAAACCTAAAAGAACCAATGGAGATAATGAAGAATATCAGGGTAAGTTTTCAAGCTTTGTGATGCTTTTGATAGAAAATCCACATTTACTCAAGTAAGGTTTTTTACTTTCTATCCTTGAATAGTCTCATTAAAATTGTTATTGATTGACGCAAATAGAGCAATCTATTGACGTGTCCCACAAAGAATCTGTTCATACGACACATACATATACACATGCTTGAGAAAGGATCTTAGGTCATCCTTGATTGAATTTTGAGCCTTAGCCATTTCTTTTACAAAATTATATCCCTAGTTAACCGTGATTGATCCTTCAATGTGTGAATTCTTTTTCATATAACCCATATGATAACCTAGGCACAAAAATATATATATTTTTCTTACCTTTGCTATCTAATTTTTATGCACCCTCTTATAAATCAGTGTGATACAAAAAATCAATAGAAAAAGAAAAGAAGATGGTGGCTATTGTTCAAAGAAAGAAAAGTCTGTGGAAACAACTAAAAAATAAAAATAAAGGAAAACAGAAAATGGCCAAGAAAGTAAAAAATGAGAAAAAGAATGAAAGAAATAAATACCATGTAGGTGAATTTCGAAAAGTTAGAAAGAGGTGTGCTACATTACATAAAGAAATGATAGCTTTTGAATATCATTGACGTCGTTTCTTAAACCACTAACCCTGGCCACATTACAACCTATAAAAAAGCTCTAATTGATCTCAAGTCTAATGCATATGCAGTTCATAAATCAAAAGTCTAGGGTATGTTAATAGAATTACCTTATTTGTATCAGTATTCTTCCATTAGATTATGTCAAACATTATTAGTCTGTTTCCTTAGATTTCACTCCTGTACTAATTGTGCATGTGAATTTACAATTAGCTTTCTTCTGATCACATGCCCTTTGAGAGAAAAATCACTATAATCGGAGAAAATTTTTGTTGATCGCATTGTAAAAGAGATTTGTGAAATCAAAGTTATCCATGGAAGGTTGTAAAGGCGAGTGTTTGTTATATAACAATTTCTATCACCAGAATGATTATTCTTACTACATAGGAAATTTCAAATACCAATGTGACAAATGCTTATTTTTGAATAGAGTACGTACCTATGAAGAGAATTGCTTGGGAGACAAGTCAAAATTGAGGATTGTGTGTCTCAACGACCATGGTCCTAACTCACTCTAACAAGCAATCTCACACACATACACACATCTGTTCTACTGAAGTTTGTGGGTAGCTTCACCGAAAACCCTTGCGAGACAGCACTCGTTCGCTAGGAAAAACTTAAGGATTTAACGGCTTGTTGTATATGCCAAATGCAACCAAAATTACCAGAGACTAGTAATATTTACGTTGGTGAGTGTGATTAGTAGTTAAAATTAGCATCTTACAATGCCTTTTTAAGACTAATTATGATTTGATAGAGTTTCAATGATGACATTTTAGGAGAAAGATTGTACAAGGGCTTAAAGTCAATAAACATCAAACTTTCATGCAACACCCACATGTTCTGGAAGAAAATTAGAGAAGTTTGAAACAAGACTTCAATGTTCGAATGTCAATTAACGTTCGAACGCCCATCTAGAAATAATTGAGGGTCCTTGGAAGATTGATAAGGCAATGGAATATGGCATGTTGCAGTTATTTTAACAAAAGAACAAGAGTTACTTGAGTGCAACGTTTGAACGTCAATCCACGTTCGAACACCATGTTGAATTATTTGAGGACTAGACTGCCAAAGGTGATGAGACAAGCCTTGTTATCTACTGTGGGTGACAAGAGCTACTTAAGTACCACGTTCAAAGTCCCTTCAACGTTCGAACGTCCATAACAGAAGACAGGAGACAACGTTCGAATGCCATTCACTGTTCGAATGTAGTCCTAAGATAGACTGTAGGGTGGTTGATTTTCCATCCGGATCTTGGGGCATTCACTTGGACTTTGAGGACTTTGTACTATTTTTTTACACTTCTTTATCTCATCCTCCGTGTCTAAAAATACTTCCTTTGTGGGAGCCTCAATGGGCATGTAGGAATGTAGACTTGGTCATCTTTTGGTTGAAAAGGAACAAAAAAAAAAGTGACTAGCTTTCTTCTACTTTCATTATTAGTTTCATTTGCTTCCATTGTTTGAGCTTCCTTCTTCCTTTAGATAAGTAAAACTCTTCCATTTTTCTAGAGCTTTACCAAAGTCGTAAAAGGTGGAAAGTGATGCACTCATTCTTCGTCGAAGATATAATCGTTGTGCAGTGTGTTTTACCTTGTAACTCCTCTACTTTGAGGGATGAGAATCACTCACTTTTCTAGCTTTACCAAAGTCATGAAGATTGAGTAGTTTCTCATTCACTCTTTATTAAGAGGTGATGGACATGAATAAATCATTTGGAAGTTATATTTGTGCATTTCGTTGATGCTTAATGCTTTATCTTTCACTTTCTTATTTAATGATTGAATACATCTAGCAAAGCTAATGTTCTTTGTACAACCATGAATCGTTTCTATGACATAGATGACTCATTGCATAGAAAGACTCATTGATTCTTTGCAAGTACTAGAGCTAGATCTTCATCACTATATTTCAATATTCACCATTATTGTGCTTCAACTAAGAATGGAATACTAACACAGTGGTTAGATGTCATGCAGAAATAGTTGCTTGTTTGTAAACGGGTTGAGTCTCGGCACAGACAATTCTTATAAAGCTCTACAAAGACATCGTAACCATGCTCTTAATTCTCACAATCCATCTTTATCATCCCATTAACTTTATCTTGACACAGGGGTTAATTGAGTTTCCAAGCACAAGCATAACAACCGGATGATTGACTACATGTCCAAATCCTTGAGCTAAATGGTGACTTTTACATTTGAGAGAATATTATATTTTGTCTAGAAATCCTCTTATAAAGAATCTTATATTCTGTCTAGGAAAATCCATAAAACATCATAACTTCAAATCTCAAGGGTTCCAATCACTTTGATCTTTTTCACTACTTACTGTGAAAATACCAACATTTGTTCCATTTGGATTCGACTCCGGACTTAACCAGATTATTACTGCAACTTAATCGTCTGCCCTTGGATGTACACATTTCAGATCAAGTCGGTGATGGTGGTTGTGGTGTAGAGGTCTCTACAGATTCAAAGGATGGTGGTGGTGGCGGAGGGATCTCCATGGACATGGTGTTGTTTAGGGTGTTTTCTTCAATAACCCCGTTGGTAGGGGTGTTTGGGGTTTTATCATCAATATCTTGATTCTGGATCGTTGGGTTTTGTGTAGAATTATGGGGGGAATCGAATTCGTCACCATTGCTTTCTTCGATAATTGTGTCGATTAGTGGGAGCTCATAGAATGAAGGAGGCTCAGACGACCACGACAGTAGTGGGTGTGGTGGGTGTGGCTGTGGGTGGTGGTGGTGGTGGCTCGGTGGACAATGGTGGTGGTGGAGGGGTCTCGACAGACATGATTAAAGCTTTAAAGAAGAGAGAGAGAGAGAGAGTTCTTTTGGATGAGGCTGTCCCCAAACCCAGCCTCCCCCAAAACTTTATTTCTCTAAAACCCAGTTGATTTGGGAAATTTGGGATCTGATTATAAGTCGCAAAAAACGTCCAAAAAATTAGGGTCTGACTATAAGTTGCAGAAAACGTCATTTACAATTATGTTTTCTACCCACCAATTTTTTTAACGTCTGTTATGTTTCCATTTTCAATTCACTTTTTTTAATGTCATTCTCATTGACGCCTTTAAAGACGTCATTCCAAATTACGATTTAAATAAAAAAAATTCAAATCGTTCCAAATGACATTTTAACCCATTAAGGCGTTATTTGTAATGACGTTTTTTAAAAAAGACTGAATTTGGGAAATAAGTTTAAAACAAGTTGGGTTTGGGAATAAAGTTTTAGGGGAGGCTAGGTTTGGAAAAAAAAACTCAAAAAAATGTAGTAGTCTATGGTATCAAAAACAAAAGGGAGAATTACATCTAGATCTTTTAAGGTTTGTCACTTATTTACTTAGACCTCCTGGTATTTGAAATATTATATACAGACTCCCCAAAATTTGTACGTGCGTAACACGTATATCCCTACCGTCAATGTCCGTTAGTATATCAGTTAATAAATTATATTTGGACCCTCTAAAATTTATAGGCAGATAACACTTAGACTCCTCAAACTTAAAATATAATACTTAGACCTCTAATTAGTTTCAAAAATAATAAGAGCTATTAAACGACTAAATTACCCCAATTAAAGATACAAAATATTGTGTCCATTATTGTTTGATCCCTTATTTAATTTTTTAACTTTATTCCAATATATACTAATTATGATTTTTTTTAGAAAAAATGAATTTTTATTTTTAATTTTATTTCAATAAATCACATAATAGAACATGAATTTTGATTTTAAAAATTAAAATATTTGATATTATATCTTTAATTAGAGTATTTTTTGTTTAAGTGTAATATTTCAAAATTGAGGGGTCTAAGGGGCTATTTGGTAAGTGGGATTGGGGGGCTTTAGAAGATGGGTTCGAGAAAAATAGTCAAAATGGCACACAAAAACCCATGTTTGGCCAAAAATTTGAAGTCTGACTTACCAAGTCTAGCCTACTATTGGCTCGAACCTTAAACCTCAGATCATGGGTTTCATCAAACCTGAGAGGGGGGTGAATTTTCGATAAGGGTTAATGAGTTCAGGGTACGAAATGACAATTATTCCTCATACGTATACAAACATGGATTTGGACTAAATTAATAAAAGGGCAAAATTGTCATTTATATATAAATATATTATCATAATAGTGATATATTTGTAGGCATACCAAACATGGGTATGGTTTAATGTTAAATTTCATCTTTGTAAAGAGTGGTTTGAATTTGAAAGGGTTTGGGGAAGCCAATCCAACCATTTCCCAAAATCCATGCAAACAAGCCCCAAGTGTTACGTGCCTATAAACTTCAAGGGTCTAGATTTAATTTATTAAAGGATATACTAACAGAAATTGACAAAAATGGTCTAAGTGTTACGCGCTTTCAAACCTCAAGAGGTTTGTATGTAATATTTTAAATATTAGGAGGTCTAAGTAATTAAATGACAAACTTTATGAGATCTGGTTGTAATTCTTCCAAAACAAAATAGGTATTGTATTGTTATTCATAATTTTATGGGTATTTTTATCACTTTTGTAATAAATATTTTTACCACTTTTGTGGGTGATCGATAACAATCACAAGATGCCATAAAAGTGATAAAAGAAATTACTAAGAAGTGGTTTTACACTCGCAAAAATTGTAAAAACACTCACAAAATTTGTAAATCACCTACAAAAATTATAATTTTTTTGTTATAAAATAATCAACAAAAATTATAAAAACACCATTAAAATTGTAAAATTTGGAGGTGCGGTTCCGTAATCTTCTCCTAGAGAAATACAAACCACTTCATAACAAAGCTTACAACCACTTAATGCAATTGAGACCTAATTTATTGACTTAATTCACTATAATTATTGAATTGACTGTGAATTTTGATGGTACACAAAATAGATTATACACGATCAATTAGTTGAGTGTATAGTGTAAAATAATTAATGATGCAATTAATAATAAGAGGCAAATATTGGGTGGTTGAGTCTGGATAACCTAACCATTGAAGATAGCAATGGTTATAGGAGAACTCTATTAATAGAGAGTACAAGGTAACAGGGGAGAGAGAGAGAGAGAGAGTATGTCCAAGGTATAGTGTGTGTCCCTTGTGTAAGGGATTTACAATTTATAAATACAGAGCCCTAATTGAAGCGTTGACGTAAAGGTCAAACTACTAATTTATCGGAGAGGATAGCTATAATTGGGGATAAACACTGTCTTAGAGTAATGAATTTGTAAATGTTTTTCATGCAAATTTTTTAAAAAAAAATCTTGCATTTTTTTTATTTTTTTCATGTAGATATTTTTAAAAAAAAAATTCATGCAAATTTTTTTAAAAAAATTTTTTTCATGCACATTTTTCAATTTTTTTTTCATTTTATTATGTCAATATGTTGTGATGTACTATTGTAGGATTGATATATTTTTCAAGTGGTGATAGAGGTAGAGACATAGGAGAGTGCATTGAAATTTAAATTGATAACATTAATTTGATAAAATTAAATATTAAATTAATGAACCTAAAAGTCAATATAATAGAACTACAAGGGAGTTCATTAAAATTTCATAATCGAGAGGGAGTATTGTTAAATATATGTCTATTTATAAGAAATGTGGATAAAATTTATCATATAAAATATTTAGGGGTATTTTTGGAAATTATTAATTGTCGTTAACGCTGTAATCGGACAAACACTAATAGGGGCTGACAGAGAAATTTTAGAATTGAGAGAGTGTGTCATTGAATTTAGATCTAATTACAAGAGTTGTAAATGAAATTTTTCCTAAATATTTTTAGGGTTGAATTATAAGATGACAACTGTATTGAATGAAATTTATTATGTGTCCGAAAAGTTAAGTGTGGTATTTGAGAATAATGAAAATAAGTGGGATTTTGGTGTAAATTAGGAGAAAATGGTGAGTCATCTGTGACACCCGTCTCTTCTAGCTTTGTCCTAGCCTTAGAGGTTATTAGTCATTGAAATAAGTAAGAGGAGGGGTGGAACAAAAGGGTTGAACCGATTAGTAGCCCACACTTACAGTGAACGCATAGTGCGAAGGGAAAGAGAGAATTCAGCAGTGAGGAAAAGAAAAGGAAAGTGGAAAAGGAATTCAAGCTGAGAGATTTTGTCAAGAACATAAAGCCCTTTCTTATTCTCATAATTCTCTGTTAATTCTGTTTTTTGGGTTACTTTGGTTGGAGGAGAAGAGCCAAGAATTTTTTAGTTCTTTTCACAATGGCGGTTTAGGTGAATTCGGAGAAGATCGATGGCTTCGAAGGTAAGATTTTTCCTTTAATTTTGGTGTTGGAAATGCATAAAAAGCATTCGGCGGAGGAAAGAACTGGTAGAAATTGTGTTGTACCCGTACAAAGGCCTACTGACTTGGGATGAACCGACACAACAGACTGGTAACGAAGAACCGGTACAACTTGTACCAATAAAACCCTAATAAAAATTCTATTTTTTTGTTGTGATGTTTATGGCCTTTGTCTGGCTATTCTCAAAACCTCCCGGGACATCCACTTGAGTTCAAAACAACTCCTTTAAGGTCTATATGTTTACAACTACATGATTATGAATTAAATTCAAACCTAGTTTATGTGAAACAGAGAATGGTTAATTGAGGTTTAAGTTTATGTTACCTCATTTGGGGGAGGGTATTAGGGATGTGTCAATTCAAACATTCATAATGAACATTTGAGGTATGATGTTTATACGGTGAATATTCGTATGTGTTTGTGATATTATGTGTTGATTTTGCATAGCGGATAATTAACACTAATAATATAAGTTAGAAGATAGAAATTCAAAGATAGGAAAACAAGAAAATAAAACATAAAGATATAATGTGGTTCGATATAATATACTCCTTTTGGTACATTATACATATATTCACCGACCAAAAACTTTCATCAATATATTATTTATTGAAAAACTAATTATTTGATAATTGATTACATAATACTCAATCCTACTTATAGGGATAAAGTATTGTAACCTAAATTTATTCAGATAGAACTTGATCTTTATATTTTCTATCACGTGCCTAATATACCTATTCATGGTATATTAAAACTCTTCCAATACGTTTTCTATTCCATTTAGAATGCTCACATTAATTATCAAATAAACTCTCAGTCATAATAATTAGAGAGTTTAGGTCAAATTCTAATAGGCTCCCTTAAACTAAACTCTTCCAATTTGGTCATGCCCAAGATCGGGTTTAGCACCCTTGATTTGGATCCCCATTTTTTTCAAGCACCATGTACAAACCTGCTCTTTTGAGTCGCCACAATCCTCTTTATCTTTCAAGAGTCTGCGTCTTGGCCTGTATCATCTATACATCTTTGTTCACGTCTTACCTGTTCTTGGGATATTTGAATGTCTAGTGACTCGTAACTCACGAGGCACTACATCATCACTATTAGGTTTATGTCAACTCAATAACTTCCAAACGATTAGAATACCGCGACTTCAACTCTAAGAGCCCAAAATCCCAAAAAAAATATCTTCAACAGAACACGTGTGATAATAAGATTTGAAGGGGAGAAACGGTTTTGTTTTGATCATTTTGTGAACGTTGGTGTCAAGTATATAAACTAAAAAGTTTTAAAGTCAAGGTTATAAGATTTGAGAATATAGTCTGCAAAATAATTTGTTTAATGTATGAATTTTATTTATGTGTTAATGCACCTGGTTGGTCCTTGCATTATGAGTTTTAAATAATTGCGTGCAGTATAACGAAGTTTAAAGACTTAAAGGTTTGGGTCCACTCTACAAACGTAGGCAAAATGTTTTACCTCTGGTTTAGGGTGTAAGAGACAAATTCTATATATTACCTATAGACTTGCCTCATCATTCTAGATTTTAATGGACTTTAAGGTAAGTATATAGATTGGACCAAACTAGGAGGTCTTGCACATGCATTGTTAGATGAACCATGACTAAATATTAGTGGTTAGAGATGGAGTAGGAAGATGAAATTTTTGGGCATCAACACGGATTAAATATGAAATCAACGAGTTAGAATTGATAAATTCTTGATTTTAACTAAAAAATTATTTAATCTAGTAACATAATAAATATATTTGATTAGTGCCAAATACAAATAATCTAGTTTTGATACGACAAATTAATTTAACTAATATCGAATAATGTACAACGGAGTGATTGTCGGAATCCAAGATTTACCCCGATAGTGAATCTAATGGGACCTTATCTTATATAGGTTCCTCATTATAAAGAAAATATTGTAAATCTGGATTATTTTATTTATTTTTTTTTGTATTTTTTTTTATTTTAGTATTACATAAACCATTGTAAAACCATTGTACCAAGTAGATAATGACCGAGAGGTGGTGGGTTTAGTTTTGAGAGAATGGAATCGTAAATCTGGGATTTGATTTACAAGAAATGCATTGCGATCCCAACATAACATATAAAAAAAATATTAAAACTTTTCAGGGGATCGAATTCTTAAAAAAATTATTAACGGCGAGTGAGGCCACCATGCCATATGAATAAATAACCAAATGACTTGGAGAAAGTAATTTTCAGACGATTCAGTTGCTTTGACAATCCAGCTCAAAAAAAAAAAAAAAATAGAGTTGATTGGACAATGGTTTACCAGTGTCTATGACTATGACCGCTAATGACATCTGGGGCCTGTGTTTTTTGTCAAACTCACTCCAAGTTGCACCCCCACCATTTATTTTATTAAAGAGAAAATGATACTTTCCCCCCGATCGATTATGTCATCTATCTCAACATTGCCTCCTCAATTATAAATTTTTCATATTAACTCCAATTACGATTATTGCACTCACATTTAAATTGACAAATTTAGTGTTTTATACATGTGGTATAGGATATTTCGTAAATTATTAGGAACACCATCAACTCTAAACTTAAACTGTTAAAAAGAGTATAACATAAGCATTTATTTAATACTTTTCCTCACATGTGACCCGCTTTTTAGGTGGTCTCTACCATATGATAATTTTTATTTTTATTTTTTTGTAAGGAGGAGGCATGGTGAGATTCAAACTCATAACATTAAACTCTAATATCAAGTTGAACAATCATCTATTTTAAAAGTTTGGGTGGAGTTATTCCCACTTCACAAATCTTTGTTCCCACCCCCATTAAACTATAAATAATAAAACTACTAAGTTCATCCTTTTTATACATATCCCACTAGTAACTAAGCTCACTTCATTTTATACTCAAGCTCATTAATAACAAAATTTATCTCAATCTTCACCTTTAGAGTTTCTTTTTATACCCATCTCATACAGTTTATACATCTCTGATTTTTTTTTAATAAAAATTACTTCAATTATCACCGTCTGATCTCTATCTTCTCTAATCTCATAATTTAAATAGTACTTTGATTCATCTCTATGCTTTTGATTCTTGCTTTCTTAATCTCCAGCTAATGGAATTCACAGAGAAAAAGATCTTCCCGCATAATTTTTCAAAAAACAAAAAAAAAATCTCTTGGAATTTTCATTGTAGGTCACATCTGATGCTAAGTTTCTTGAAGAAGAAAAGAAAAAGATCATAAAGTATCTCTCCTCGAATCAAACAATCTATACATAATTATTTGTTCAATTTTAGTAGATACTCCAGCTGAGTATAGTTTGTATAGACTACATGAGATGGAGTACAAAAATAAACCCTAAAAACAAAGATTGAGATAACTTTAGTTGTTAATAGGGTGGGTATAGAATATGATGAACTTAGTTACTAGTGGGGTGGGTATAGATGGGGTGAACTTAGTAGCTTTATGATTTATAGTTTAATGGGGTGGGAACGGAGATTTGTGGGGTGGGAATAACTACGGGCGGAGCTACCTTAGTCCTAGTGATGTGAACCCGTGGAGATAAGCTCCTTTAACCCACGAACAAATTGATTCAAGCCCAAGAAAGCCTAAATTCAAGTGAAAAAAGGAAAAACTTCCCAAGACCCAATGAGAACTTGTCTCAAGAAAAAACCTTGGTTTGAACCCAAGACCCAACGAGAACTTGCCTCGAGAAACCTTGGTTGCAAAGAGGCGCCACAAAGGTTGCAAGCCTTTGATAAGCCGAGTGCTCACAAAAGAACAAGAGGAGAAAACTCTCAACTCACGAAGCTATTGCTCTCAAAATAATTGTTGTTTTATTCATTGCACTAAATGGCCTTTTTATATGCTACAAAACTTGGCCTCCAAGGAAGGCATGAACAGTAACTACGAAAATTAAATAAAGGTAATAACATCACTAATGTAGATTATTCCAGAAGATAATCCTTCCTAGAGTAGTAGTATTTGGTCTTCAAATTACTTCCATGATTGTGATAAGAATCTCCCAATCTTTGACTCTTCTCCAAGCATATCCCCAAGATCTTCCCATAATCTTCACAAGATTTGGAAAGATATTCCCAATATCTTCTCATAATCATCACAAGATTTGAGGAATAATTATGAACTCTTTGACAGCCCATAATGCATGATAATTCTAGGCCATATTTGGGCCCAAATCTGGCCCAAGAGGTTCGGCCCAATGGGCCTTGTGATCCGGCCCATTAGGATAGGGTCCAACTTCAAGCTCCTCTTCGTTCCTAGCTTGTAGCAAGTATACTTCACATGCTTCCACTTCTTTTAAGCTCATCTTTGATAAAATGGAGTTACTTGAGTCCGTAGAGTATTCAACCATGCTTGCTTGAATAAACCCTTGCATTGCCACTTTGATCTTCTTGGCCCGAGCTTTAGTAATTGGACCCCCTGGTACATGCAAAGGATCTCTAGCTTGGGACTCATCATTGCCCCTCTCCTCGAAAGGATTCGTCCTCGAATTATCATCTACATCAAAATAGGAAAGATCAGAAACATTAAAAGTAGGAGAGACATTATACTCCCCTGGAAGATCCACTTTATATCCATTGTCATTTATCTTAGCTCGGATTTGGAAAGGACCATCTCCCCTAGGTAATAATTTAGATCTTCTTTGGGTTGAAAATCGTTCCTTCCTCATATGTACCCACGCCCAATCACCGAGTTCAAAACTTACAGGTCTCCTTCTTTTGTTAGCTTGAGAAGCATATTGCTTGTTCTTTGCTTCAATTTGAAGGCAAACTTTTTCGTGCAGGCCTCTCACCAATTCAGCCTTTCTCTTGCCATCCAAGCTACACCTTTCTTCCACAGGTAAAGGCAACAAGTCCAAAGGAGTTAGTGGATTAAACCCATAAACAATTTCAAAGGGAGAATAAGATGTAGTAGAATGCACACTCCTATTATATGCAAACTCTATAAATGGTAAACATTCCTCCCATGTTTTCAAATTCTTTTGAATGACAGTGCGCAAAAGTTGAGTCAAAGTTCTATTAACAACCTCGGTTTGTCCATCGGTTTGTGGGTAACAAGTAGTTGAAAATAACAACTTAGTTCCCAATTTTGACCACAAAACCTTCCAAAAATGGCTAAGGAACTTGACTTCTCTATCTGACCCAATACTCCTAGGCATACCATGGAGTCGCACTATTTATCTAAAGAACAAGTCAGCTATGTTTGTAGCATCGTCAGCCTTATAACATGCAATGAAGTGTGTCATTTTGCTAAAACTATCCACTACAACAAATATGGAGTCTCAACCCCTTTTAGTCCTAGGTAAGCCTAAAACAAAGTCCATAGACACATCAACCCAAGGCTCACTAGGAACCGGCAAGGGAGTATACAACCAATGAGGCATAACCCGAGATTTGGCCTTTTTACACGTAATGCATCTACTACAGATTCTAAAAACATCTCTTTTCATCTTAGGCCAAAAGAAGTGTTCATGTAGTACCTCTAGGGTTTTAGCAACTCCAAAATGTCAAATCAAACCACCCCTATGTGCCTCTCGCACAAGCAACTCATGCATGGAACAATTAGGTATACACAATTTATTTTCCCTAAACAAGTAACCATCATGCATGTAAAACTTACCAAATGGGGTTTTCTCACATGCTTTGTACAAATCCGAAAAATCGGCATCATTGATGTACATTTCTTTCACTTGCTCAAAACCAAGTAATTTGGTACTCAAAGAAGTAAGAAGAGCATACCTTCGAGATAATGCATCTGCCACTATATTCTCCTTACCTTGCTTGTATCGAATGACATAGGGAAAAGTTTCTATGAACTTCATCCATCTTGCATGCCTTTTGTTCAACTTACCTTGTCCCTTGAGATGCTTTAGAGACTCATGGTCAGTGTGTATCACGAATTCCTTCGGCCACAAGTCGTGTTGCCACGTCTCCAAAGCACGGACAAGAACGTATAATTCCTTATCATAGGTAAGGTAGTTCAAGGCCGCTCCACTTAGATTTTCACTAAAGAAGGCAATAGGCTGATTTTCCTGCATTAAAACAACTCCAATACCCAATTTTGAGGTTTCACACTCAATTTCAAAAGTTTTGTTAAAGTTTGGAAGTGCTAAAACAGGTGCAGAACACAATCTATCTTTAACAATTTTGAAAGCATTGTCTTGATCAATACCCCAATGAAAACCAACATTCTTTTTTATTACCTCAGTAAAGGTGCTAAAGTCACGCACAAAGCGTCTGTAGAAACTAGCTAAGCCATGAAAGCTTCTTACCTCGGTGACGCTCTTGGGTGTTGGCCACTCTTTGATGGCTTTCACTTTCTCCTCATCAACCTCAATTCCTTTTGCACTAACAACATAGCCAAGAAATACAACTTTTTCCATGCAAAAGGTACACTTTTTGAAATTAGCATATAGCTTTTCTTGCCTCAACACAATAAGCACACATCTCAAGTGATCAATGTGCTCTTCTAAAGATTTGTTATACACTAAAATATCATCCAAATAAACAACAACAAACTTGCATATAAATGCACGTAAAACATGATTCATCAATCTCATAAAAGTGCTTGGTGCATTAGTGAGACCAAACGGCTTGACTAACCACTCATAAAGCCCATGTTTGATTTTAAAAGTAGTTTTCCACTCATTTCCCTCTTTCATTCTTATTTGGTGATATCCACTTTTGAGATCAATTTTACTAAAAATACATGAGCCATGTAACTCATCAAGCATATCATCTAGCCTAGGGATTGGATGGTCATACTTTACTGTTATGTTGTTGACGGCTCGACAATCCACACACATCCTCCAAGTTCCATCCTTCTTCGGCACTAGTACTGGTACGGCACACGGACTCATGCTCTCTCTGACATGCACTTTCCCCAACAATTCTTCAACTTGCCTTTGAAGTTCCTTTGTTTCCTCGGGATTGCTTCGGTAGGCTGGCCTATTAGGTATTGAGGCTCCAGGTACCAAGTCAATTTGGTGCTCTATGCCTCGAATGGGTGGTAAACCATTGGGCATCTCCTCGGGAAAGACATCCTCAAATTCCTGCAACAAATAATTAGCAAGGCTAGGAAGAGAAGAGTTAGTTTCTACAAGGAATGATTCCTTGTATACGAGCAAGATCAAGGGTTGATCTGCTAAAAATGCCTTCCTTGCCTCACTCCCTCTTGCAAAGAAGCTCTCTTTTATCTTGCCCTTCCTTTCCTTTTCTTTTCTCTCGTGTGGCATCTCTCTCATTTTTCTACCACCTCTCTTTCCTCCTTCTCACTCTCTCCCTTTTGTTTTTCAATCTCGTTTTTTTTCTCTCTCTCTTTTTTTCTCGCTCTCTTTCTTTTGTTTTTCAATCTCGTTTTTTTCTCTTTATCTTTTTTTTTCTCGCTCTCTTTCTTTTCTTTTTCAGTTTCATTTTTTTCTCTCTCTCCTTTTTTTTCTCACCCTCTCTCAACTTCAGTTGGTCTTCATACACTTGTTTGGGTGTCAAAGGTGCAAGAGTTATTTTTCTTCCATCTTTCTCAAAAATATAATGGTTGCGGAAACAATCATGCATCACCCTCCGATCATATTGCCAAGGCCTCCCCAACAAGATGTGGCCTGCATGCATAGGTACAACATCACACATGACTTTATCGCTATATCTCCCAATGGTGAAGGCCACTAAGACTTGCTTAGTAACCCTAACCTCTCCACAATCGTTCAGCCATTGTAAACGATATGGCTTAGGATGCTTTTGTTCTTTCAATCCCAACTTCTCAACCATAGTAGTACTAGCCACATTTGTACAACTACCACCATCAATGATCATGTTACATACCTTGTTTTTTACGAAGCATCGTGTATGGAAGATGTTTTCTCTTTGCTCCTCATCTTCAACTTTGGATTACATGCTAAGTGCCCTTCGAGCAACAAGAGATTCACCAAAAATAGCATCCTCCACTCCATCATCGTTGTCCTCCACAAGTTCGGGCTTGGCCTCATCATCAGTCTCTACTTCTCCATTCTCCCTTGTGATCATTACTCTTTTGTTGGGGCATTGTGAGGATATGTGGCCCGTTCCCAAGCACTTGATGTCCCTATTATGCGAAGGTTGGGACTCGACTTTGGGCTTGCTAGGGACTTCCACCCGTCTACCTCCTTTTGGTAGTTCAAATCTTGCTTTGGACATCGCCCCCTCGCTCCTTTCTCCGCCTTCCCATTTTGGCTTCCATGATGTGGAAGTGTATCTTGTAGTCTCCTTCTTCTTGAGTTGCCTTTCCACCTTCATGGTCATGTGTAACATGTCTTCTAGCTCAACATAATGTTGCAACCCTACTATATTGGCTATGTCACGGTTTAGGCCATTTAAGAACCTTGCCATGGTGGCCTCACGATCCTCCTCCACATTGGCCCTAATCATGGCTACCTCTATCTCCTTGTGATAGTCCTCAACACTCCTCGAGCCTTGTGCAAGGCTTTGGAGTTTTTGGAACAACTTGCGGTAGTAATGGCTCGGAATGAACCGCTTCCTCATGAGGGCCTTTAACCCATCCCAAGTATCAATAGGTCTCTCGTGATTTCTCCGCCTAGTGGTAACTAATTGGTCCCACCAAATAACGGCATAGTCCGTGAACTCAATCACCGCCAACTTTACCTTTTTCTCCTCCGAATAGTTTTGGCAATTGAAGATGAGTTCAATATTTTTCTCCCACTCAAGGTATGCCTCCAGGTTGTTTCTGCCTTGAAAGGGAGGAATTTTCATCTTGATGCTCCCAAGATCTCCATCCATACCCTCATGGCCCATATGGGGTCTCCTAGGGCCTCCTCGCACACATCTATCCCTCCTAGGCTCGAATTGAAACATTGCACGCCTATCCCGATTGTCATCACCGTCATAAAGTCCCATGACATCCTCCTCTTCCAAGTTTTCATTGGGATTAGCTCTAGGTCCTCCTCGTCCCACTTGCATGTTTTGTAAGGTCACCTCTTGTCTAGCAATTTTGTCCTCAATATTTTCAAACTGCAAGGACATTTGTTGTAATTTCTGAAATACTGCACGCAAGGTAAACTCCTCGTCAAATTCGGCACCTCCCCTTTCTTCCCAAGAACCTTCCTTTGAAGTCATTGTTAGGGTATATCTGCAAAAACAACGTTAGTAAAAAATCTCCTCGCAAACTCTCTCACGTGTATACACTCAAAATGTTCACTCATGTATCACTCAATTTCCTCACACACACTCTCACGTTTGTATGCACTCTGTTCACTCGTGTATCACTCTTTAATGAAGCTTCTTTTTTTTTTATTCCCACTCAAGTTTCTAAGGAACACCACAATGCAAATCAAAGTTTGGCCTTGGTATTGCCCCTTCACAACTAAGATCCCTGAGAAGTCAAAGACCTCGATATGAAACACAAAGTCCAATAAAGAGAGCGTTCACTGAAGTTAACGCACCACACCCAAAGGCTCTAAGATATTGTATGGTATAAAATAGCAATAGTAATATTTAGAAACCAAATCAATATATTTTATTGATTTACTACCATCAAGGTCGCCCAACAAAGAATCTCGAAGTGCGCGAGCATAACCCTTTTTCTGTTTTTTTTTTTTTTGCTGCTGTTTTTTTAAAAAAAAAAATTGCTTTTTTTTTTGCTCGCTGCACCCAAGTCACAAGAATAAGAAGAAGAGAATATCAAGAAACAGAAAGATAAACAAGGAGAGATCAACTTGTGATCTTCTAAGTTCAACCAACAAGGAGGAAATGACTAAATTAGAAAAGAAAGATTAAACCTGATTCGGATCCTAAGCTCTAATACCAACTGATGTGAAACCGTGGAGATAAGCTCCTTGAACCCACGAACAAGTTGATTCAAACCCAAGAAAGCCAAAATTCAAGTGAAAAAAGGAAAAACTTCCCAAGACCCAATGAGAACTTGTCTCAAGAAAAAACTTTGGTTCGAAACCCAAGACCCAACGAGAACCTGCCTCGAGAAACCTTGGTTGCAAAGAGGCGCCACAAAGGTTGCAAGCCTTTGATAAGCCGAGTGCTCACAAAAGAACAAAAGGACAAAACTCTCAACTCACAAAGCTATTGCTCTCAAAATAATTGTTGTTTTATTCAGTGCACTAAATGGCCTTTTTATATGCTACAAAACTTGGCCTCCAAGGAAGGCATGAATAATAATTCCTAAAATCTAAAATATAGAAAATAACATAATTATTGTAGATTAAACTTGGCCTCCAAGGAAGGCATGAACAGTAACTACGAAAATTAAATAAAGGTAATAACATCACTAATGTAGATTATTCTAGAAGATAATCCTTCCTACAGTAGTAGTATTTGGTCTTCAAATTACTTCCATGATTGTGATAAGAATCTCCCAATCTTTGACTCTTCTCCAAGCATATCCCCAAGATCTTCCCATAATCTTCACAAGATTTGAAAAGATATCCCCAAGATCTTCCCATAATCATCACAAGATTTGGAGAGCTAAGAGCACAAGATTTGAGGAATAATTCTGGACTCTTTTGACAGTCCATAATGCATGATAATTCTAGGCCATATTTGGGCCCAAAACTGGCCCAAGAGGTTCGGCCCAATGGGCCTTGTGATCCGGTCCATTAGGATAGGGTCCAACTTCAAGCTCCTCTTCGTTCCTAGCTTGTAGCAAGTATACTTCACATGCTTCCACTTCTTTTAAGCCTATCTTTGATAACGTGGAGTTACTTGAGTCCGTAGAGTATTCAACCATGCTTGCTTGAATAAACCCTTTCATTGCCACTTTGATCTTCTTGGCCTGAGCTCTAGTAATTGGACCCCCCGGTACATGCAAAGGATCTCTAGCTTGGGACTCATCACCTATTGTCTCCTCTCTTTTGAATAATTACACATATAGGTATATGTTAGAAGGTCAATACACTAGTAAATTGATACATTATTTCAGTCCTAGTTGGAAATTAAGTTGGAATTTTTTCTCCTTAGGGGTTTTTGGAAAACAAAGTATTTTGGGTCTATAAAAAGATATAGACCACTTAGTTACATTTAGATTTTTGGCCCCATATTTTTGGGGGATTTTGTCTCCTAGTTATGGCATCAATGTTTGGCTCTATTCTCTAGATTAGAGAATTTTGTGTAATCTATTTTTGTTGAGTGAAACTTTTGCCACTGCACTTTGTCGGTGGACTAGCCTTTCGAGTCAATCCATATAAATTGGGACTTGGGGAGTTTAAACCTACCTCTGCCACACTTTAATTGGTGGATAAGTTAGTTAAGATTCCAAATGGTGGAGGATATTTTGATACAAGTTGACAATTTCTATTTTTTGGTTGATTTCATTATTCTAGACACTCAACCCGTTGTGAAGTTCAAATTCTCATCATTTTAGTTCACATATTTCTTGTTATATCTAATACCTTGATTAATTGCTAAAATAGAATGATGAAATTATTTTTTGGCAAAGACGTTTGAATTCAAATATGAAGGAGGTGCTTAGAAAAGGGGTGGGTGTGTAAGTCCCACTCAAGTTGTTCCTAAGAAGTCTGGTGTGACAGTGGTCTCTAATAAAAATAATAAACTTGTGCCCATTAGAGTTATCAACAGGTGAAAGATGTGCATTGACTGTAGAAAGCTTAAAACCATCACTAGAAATGGTCATTTTCCTCTTCCATTCTTAGATCAAATTCTTGAAAGAGTTGCACCTCATCTTTATTATTGTTTTCTTGATGATTATTCTAGAGACAACAAAATACAAATTGCTCTTGAGAATCAAGAGAATACTACCTTCACATGTTCATTTGGCACATTTGCCTGCAGAAAAATGTCTTTTGGCTTACACAATGCACCCGCGAGCTTTCAGTGGTGCATTCTAAGCATTTTTATTCACATGGTAGAGCGATTTCTTAAGGTTTTTATGGATGATTTTACTATATTTGGAGATTCTTTTGATGATTGTTTAACTAATCTTGAACAAGTGTTGATTAAGTGTGAAGAGAAAAACCTTGTGCATAATTGGGAGAAGTGACATTTCATGGTACAAAAAGGCATTATCCTTGGGAATATCATCTCATCTGAAGGCATCCAAGTGGATCGAGCTAAAATTGATTTGATCACTAATTTTCCCATTTCCAAATCCCTTAAGGATGTTTAAAAAAATTTAGAACATATCCATTTTTATAGAAGGTTTATTAAGGATTTTAGTCTCATTTCACGAACTTTGTGTAATTTGCTTGGAAAGGATGTTGCTTTTTATAGTGGAGTGAGAAATGCCAAGAGGTATTTGCGAAATTGAAAGGCTTGCTCACCTCTGCACCAATTATGCAACCACCTGATTAGATTTTTCAGTTTTAGTTGATGTATGATGCTAGTGATTATACCGTGGAGGCAATGCTAGGCCAAAGGAAAGATAAAAAGCCCATGTGATTAGGCTAGCCTCACATTGAATAATGCTCAAATAAATTACTCTACTTCGACAAAATAGTGATTAGCAGTTGTGTTTGCATTAGATAAATTTCGTTCTTATCTTGTTGGCTTTCCAATTGTTGTCTTCAAGGATCATGCCGCTCTCACGTATCTATTGACCAAGAAGGATGTCAACCCCCAGTTGCTTACATGGATTTTATTGTTACAAGAATTTGAACTTATTATTAAGGATAAAAAAAAAAGGTAGAGAATGTGGTGGCAGACTATTTATCAAGACTTATGAGCGATGTGATTGTTGAATCAACCTCAATCACAGACACTTTTCCCGATGAACAATTGTTTATTACAACTTCTTTACCTTGATATGCTAGCCTTTTTGGTCAGAATGATTTATCCAATTTAATAACTAGACCATTAAATTTGACTTTTTGTTGAGTTTCTCTTGTAGTGTGGGTTGGCATCACAAAATGCATATTTTTGTGTTAGTTTGTTAATTAGTTAACAGGAATATTTATTAATTAGTTATATAGAATTTTTGGTGACAAATGGGTCAAATAGGTGGCAGGCTAAAAGGATTACCCTGTTAATCCAACTCTACCCAACATGGATCGTTTATCAAACGGGTTAAATAGATCGTGTCATTTAACCTATTTAATAAATGAGTCGTGTTTAATTTGTAAGTTTTCATCTATTTAATTAAATGAATCATGTAGGGGTTGAATAATTTTTTGCACAAACTTGCTCTTGACTCTGACTCGCTTGACAAGTCTAACTGCAATACAAATGTTGAATACAGGTACCTACCAGAAAACCACGTGCTTTGAAATGCAACCAATGAGACTCAGAATGCAACCTGTGTGAGTTTACGCTTCGACCGGCTGGAGAATATTAAACTGAACGGCATGCGCTGTTCAAAGTTTGAGTTGCTTGAAAGGGATTAAGTAAAAACCACGCACATGAATGTCTTTGAAAGCCTTCCCTTTACTACCCTTTTTCCCTATTCCTTTTTTGAGTGGAGCATAATTTTAATTGACTTAAAAAGGACATTTTGTTTTTAATTTTTTTTTTTGGGGGGGAGAGGGGGAGGGAAGGAGGATTTGAATGTTTGATCTCAAGAATACAAAACTTTCACAAGATAAAGAGTACTATTAGACCAAAGTTCCCTTGATAAAAAAGACTTGAGGTCTAGTGTAAGAGCTTAAAGTAGTACTATTTAATGTGGTATTCGAGCATCAAGTCTTCTATTTAAATTTCACTGTCACTTTGACAGATTTAAAAATTTTCATGTGTTGGGCCTAAAATTAAACTTGTATATGGGGAACATACAAGTAATGTACATATGATTTTCCCGACCTGGATATTCTCAGACAAATACAAGTTGGAGTTTAGGATTTAGATTTGTAATGTAGGCAAAGAAGTGATTATCTACTTTCTAGAATCATCCAGAAAATTGTAGAGACAAGCTTAAATTGCTTTTGACGTTGAAATTCTTGAAAACCTACTGAAACACAACCTTGAACAACTTGCATTTAGTGCTGCTTCATTATCTGGCAAGTGATGTTTATGAGAAATACTATGTATTCTAATTTGTAACCCAAATTTGTATCTGAAATGAAGGGAAATTATTTGATGAGTAGATTCCATCAACTTTTTAAATAAGTCTCACTGATCTAATGGTCGCTTTTCATTTGAAATGTAAATTTAGGTTACATAACATTGCTCCGTGCTTATATGCCGTTGACAAATTCTGTGGATTACCAATGTGCTTACCTCATTTTACTTGGTTTACATGGACTTCATGCATAGAGTGGACCAATCTAGTAACTCTTGTGCATGGATTGTTAAACTAATCATGACTAAGTAAAATATGAGCGGTCAGAGATTGACTATGGGATGAAACTTCTCGCCTCGAAACGACACGGTTTTACGATTTTGATAGGAGTTTACTCTAGGCCTTGGAGAGGTTAGGAAAATTTGGAGACCAGTTTTTTTATATGGACTAAAATTCGCTAAAAAATTTATTTGTTGTGAAGTACGTTTTTTGTCAATTTTATTAAATTGTCATTTTCCTTTAGAAGTGAAGTAAAATTATATATATATATATATAGTAACATTAAAAGTGATAACATTCAAATACAAAAAAAAAGTATCATTTAAACACAAAAAATAATACCATTTAAACACAAAAAATAGTAACATTTAAACATAAAAAATAGTAACATTCAATATTAATATTTTTAAAAAAAATAACAATAGTAACATTTTAACGAAAATATTAACATATTTAACAAAAATATTAACATGCTTAACAAAAGCAATAACATGTTCAACAAAAAAAATAGTAATATGGAACATTTAACAAAATTAAAAATAAAAATATTAGCATTCAAACTCACAACTAGAAGAAGAAGTTTCCAATTTTTCAGCATCCCAAAAAGTAACACTGAAAAAAGTAATAACATGCTCAATAAAAATTGTAATATGAAAAAAAAAATAATATATTAGTAAATTATGTTTTAAAATTGATGTTATTGAACTGATGTTATTATGCTAACATCAAGTATTGGGCGTACACTACCGATGTTACTCTTTCAAAATCTCGAACTCATACTCCAACTTCAACAATCATCCCTTACAAATTAGACTTAAATCTCGAAATTTGATTATTTAAATGTATAACTGACAAAATAATGACTAAGAATTTGAATTAGAAGGATTATGGAAAGCTTGTAATCAACAATTACCATCGTAAATCAAGCATTTGTAGATAATGTCTTCAGTTGTTCATAACTTGCCAAACTAACATTATTAAGGGCATTTTTTAGATTAAAAAAAATAGACTTAACGTCTTACTAATAAGATTAAAAAAGAATTTACTCTCAAATAAGTTTTTTTGACGGATTCAAGTCATTATAAATCCATATAAGATGACTCAACCTATATTTTCACGACTTGTATTGTAATACAGGCTAGTGATTTGGGTAGTGGGTTTAGATTAGGCAGAATGGAATATTAATCCTGGAATTTTGGTTTATAGGTTATGCATGTCGATTGGAAGACAAGGTGATTAACAATTAGATCGAGTAAGATTAGAACATGAGCATAATATTTATATATCACAATGCATCTAAATCTCATTTATAAAAAATTAATTAAATAATTTTTGACAAAATTTTATTTTTTAATATAAATTAGTTATAAGTTTCAATATTTGATAAAACTCAGTTCTAATTCAATGATATGTTGAACTAGGTCTCCAAATTATAATCCTCATCGATTTAAAATACATTCTTTACTTCTTTTGTGTCATATGGAGCACCTATAATGATTTGGTTTCTAGAGATTGCATATCGTCAAAAACAAAAATAAAAACTCTATGTAACGCTCCAAAAATTTACTATGGAGATATTAAGTATCCGTTAACCATTAAATCATGAGAGCATACTAAGTACCATTAAATAAATACAGTCATTCGTCATTCAATACCTAACTAGATAAATCCAAAATAAAACATAAATAAACCTTTAATGTTACATCCAAGCCAAAGTAAATATTCTTCGACAACTAACTAAAGAACAGCCATTTATCATTCAATGGTTCAAGTCCACCTTCCCCCTCCCCTCTCAAAAAAAATATGTCGACCTCAATTCTCAATTGACTTTTGTGGGTATAAGTCAACTATCAAAAAAATCAAATACTCAACCAAGAGATTTTTAATTAATATTCACTCAAGAAAGTCTAAGGGTAGTGAACTAAGCCCAGAGCGAAATAAAATTACCTAATTACACTGTCCTTAATTATTATTCTGTTTATAATCTGTCTAAGTAATTAATACTTCCAAAATAAACTTAGCCGACTCTCCATAATATTTTAAAACCACTATTGGCAACTATAAGTACTTGGTTATAAAATGACCTCATGTCTTTCTCAGAAACATAACCACAATTTCTACCATTAATACTAGAATTGACACCCGCTTGTGGTTATTTCATCATATTCCTCCAGTGGATTTTATTTGAACATTGTACTCACGTTAGGAAAAAATATATCACTCTCAATGTTTTTCCACCACAAGCCAAAAATCACAATTGTTTCTTAATTTCTTAGTTTTTCGAGTATTTCCTAGAACTTAACATGACCCTTTTATGTACTATAGCTTGACTATCCTAAGAATGCCCTAATTTACCTTGTCTATATACAACAAACAAAATCACCACACTTCATTTTCCAAAAGTTCAAGCAACTTTAAGAATTTGATACACACCAAAAATTGACCTAACATGAACCATAACCTCATCATATTCTGTCATCCATCACTCACCTCAACATACTTTAATCTTATACTCTCATAACATTATAGGGTTTCAATACAATAAAGGGTCACCATCATCAATCATAGAATAATCACCAAATAGCATTACCTCTCATGTTCCATCAAAACACTTAAATCTAATCTCATACCCCGACCCTTTCATCATGTTCACAACTAAAAATAATAAAATTAGAGGGTGACACATGAAAGAGATCCAACGGTCATGAAAGAGTCTGTAAGAGTTCATGATTGACAGAGCAGTTAGGAAAGTGGGACTCTAAGAATCCCAGGAAGTGAAGAGACATGACATCATGAGTCGCCAGTCGGAAACAGTTCAATGCATATCTACGCATCTTGAGAAAAAAAGTCATGATTATAGTCATGACCGAAAAAGATGACTTCGACGATTGAAGGGATCCACAATCCACGATCACACACATCAAACTCTACACAAAAATAGCTTACCTTATACGTATTTATCTTTACTCATGAGCAACTTTGTTTTTCCTATAATCCTTCATCCGGTGATCTTTTTCTGCTTTCATTTAATGCTAAATACAGTACTTGTTTCATCTTCCAAATTCAGTCTACTTGTTGCTTTGCGTTCCAGTTGTTTATTTTACATTTCAATCCATTACGTTATAGTTGGAAAATTATATAAAGTCCTTAAATGGCATAAAAAGAACTCAGAGGTAACATTACGCTTCGCTACAATCGCCTGAATAGTCACGATTTTAGAAATTCACATCGGTTAAAGTAGGTAAGGCCGTACATATTTGGATCTTAAGTCCAATTAGACTTTGACACGCCTGCAATCCAAAAAAATGCTAAACACATCATAAATACATCAATACTCTAAATGATATCCCAAAACTTATGTCTCATAAACAGAACTTTCTTTGTCACCAATCACATCTCATAACTTTCTTCAATATGGACTAAACCATTTCTCGAAACTGACCTAAAACACATCCCTAGGGTTTATAGAGCATGAAAAACGGCTCAGACAATGCAACCTAATCTTACAGAATTGTGCATCGCATTCGAACGGAGAGCTTGGCATTCGAACAAAGTCTTTGGAGTTCAAATGGGCTTTACTCTCAATATCTCCTGTTTTCTATTGAAAAATTCATCAGGTCGTTCACATTGGCTCCCCTTTCTGCCTACACTTCCAAGGCCTTTTTTGCCGATTAGAGATTGATTCATGAAATTTTTATGAAATACATTTTTTTGCCCCTTGAAGTTAAATTTCTAATGTCGGAAACTCAGATCAATCAGAAATTTGGGTAAAGAGATATGGCCAAAATATTGAGATAGTATCTAATTCCTATCTACTCTAATTCTCTTCAAAATGTGTTTTAACTTCGAAATATTTTCAAACTTCTAATATATCTCATATCACATCTCTCAATGGTTCTCAACCTTCCAGATTCAATGATAGTCTTATTTTAACTTAAAAATATTTAAAAACTTATCTAACCATCATTTTCAAGTTTCAATGCTCCGAAATTAAATTTGACTCGAAAATTCATACGTGTGAAACTCAAATTTAATTATCAATCTTTCAACAATGATTCAAAGTTTTTACCATCATTATATCTAGGGGTGTCAAACGTGTCGTGTCGTGTCATTTCGTGTCGAGTTTGTTTCGAGTTTGTGTCAAAAATTCTTAAACACAAACCTGACATGTTTAATAAACGTGTCGAAATATGTCAACACTAACTTGACCTGGCTATTAAACGTGTTACCCGAACCTGACATGTTTAACACGTTTAATAAACATGTCAGGTTTGAGTTAACACATAACATGTTAACATGCTTAACCTGTTTAACCCGATCTGTTTAACTCATATATCAAATTCTATTTGTTTAACAACTTTAAAAAAATCAAAAGATTTTATTGAATAAAATTTAAAGAATTACAAGAAGCAAAAGGAAACCAATTCTTAACATCCATTTCCAATTAAATGGATTTAATCCATCAAAAACATGAAGAAAAAAACCTGTTTTTGTTATTTTTATATATTTGGATAAATGGGTTAAACGGGTATGAAATGAGTAGGTCGGGTTTGGGTCGAATTATATTAACCTGTTTAAAATATACGGGTTAATCAGGTCAAAATCGGGTTGACCTGATTTCGACATGAACTCAACCTGCTTTTTTTCGTGTTTATACGTGTTGACCCATTTTTATCCATTGATCCATTTAATTTCGTGTTCAACCCATTTATTTCGTGTTCGGTTCGTGTCGTGTTAACATGTCGTGTTAAAAATTGACAGCCCTAATTATATCCATTTTAGAAGAACTCTTAAGATTATATTATCATTATTTAACTATAGTACAAGGTTTTACACACTCGCTTTTGAGTAGCTCCAATGAGAGCCTTATTCAATAGAACCGTTGGATTAGTAGTGATCAATTATAATATTCGATGGAATTCACTTTGAATTCAATGACACGTTGAATTAGGTCCCTAAATTATAATCCTCATCGATTAAAAATGCATTATTTACTTTTGTGTCCACTGCTTGCCTTCAAACTACCATCAATTCCAAGCTTAAGGTGATTTTCGAAGCAAAAAAAATGTAGTTTCAAGGGTTTATAAGAGCATTCTAATCCTTATCTTTTTTTTTTAATTTAAGTAAAAAAAAACTC